>CM021100.1:446991704-447164581 GCA_007115665.2 Sequoiadendron giganteum
GCTATCCCCTCATCTCCATCGCATGATCCTTCATCCCCATCTAGTCTTACCATCCCAATGCCACTTTTGTATCACCTTGGTAATATTACATGTATCCATGGTGGTCTTCTTGCAGAAGAAAAACAACGTCTAGGCACCACCTTTCCTCCTCCACCTGCTAACACACTCGCATCATGCTTCCAAAAGAATAAGCATCCTACCATAGATCATATGCTTGAGAACATGAACTATCAAGGAAAAGGTTTATGCCTTCATGAGCAAGGTATTTTAGAACCCATTCAAGTCAAAGAACATCCAAACACACATGGTCTTGGATATGTCTCCCAAAACTCGCACTCTAAAGACGTTGGTACAACCTTCGTACATCCTAAACAATCCTCTTCTAAAGGCACAAGAGGTATTTCCCATCATTCCACCAAGTCATATGCTGCCATCCCCCCTCCTCCATCATATTACCTAAAAACAACCATCCATCTTCCTCCCTCATCCTCTCAATCCATTTTGGGTCCTTATGTCCCTCCATCCATCGTTGCTCATCCTCCATCTACTGTGGGTTCTTATATCCCTCCATCAAAACCCACACATCCTCCATATACACAGTCTATTTTGGGTCCTTATAACCCAAAATCACCTCCTCCATCTTATCCTATTCATCCTTTCATTCATCCACCTCCTCTCCCTCGTACACAACATAAAACTCCTACCTTCATAACTCCTAATCAGGATCAACAAAGGTACATACCTACGCATTCTCCATCTACACGTAATCCCTACAACCCTACCTCCATCGCTCCCCATCATCCATCTCCTCGCATCTATCCCATTGCTATTAAAATAAATTTGGATGCCAAAGCAACAATACATAAATCCAAACATCCACATGAATATAAAGTTCCTCATGTCCCCTTCAAAAGACATGTTGAAGAAAATAAAAATCAAGTCCAAAATCCAAATCAATCCAAAAGGCCACAAAGGCCCACCAAAGCAAAAATAAAAACCATGTGGATCCCAAAGAAAAAAGGTGCCATACCTTCAATTGAAAAGTCCATAACGACATCCAAAGTTTTTATTTTCCCACAAAATCATTCACCTCCTCCATCTCCTAAATCTATTTTGGGTCCCTACATCCCAAAATTCACTATCCCAATGCCTCCATTATCACCACACTCTCCACCCATTTATCCACCTATCTTTTCACATCCACCATCACCTGTGCCAATGTTGGTCTTGAAAACCTTCCCCCATCACACATCCACTCCATCATTCCATCCATACACTTTCCAACATCTCATCCACTATCCCCTCTACCTCCCCCATCAAACCCCTTTAATCCATCCTCTTGCATAATCCATCCATTCTAATAAGGTTGTACCAACATCCGAATAGTCACTTCAAACATGGGCTCTTATTACCTCATATGGAACTTGATGCATGAGTTCTTCATCCATATCCTTATCAACTGTCCTCTAAAATCCGCATATCCATATCCCTATCTTTATCCATCTTCGTCCACATCCTAGTCCAAAAATTAAGGAAAAAAAGAGAAAAAAGAGAAAAAAGAAAAAAAATCAGAAAAATACAAAAAAATTGAAAATCATTCGTCCAATGGTGAAAAATTGGCAAACAAGCGCCTTGGATAAGTACCATGATGAAAAAACGGTAAATAGGCATCATGTGTAAATCCCCCATCTAGTCTCCTTCCACGATTGGGGGCAACACCCACTTACGCATTCCTTTCCTCCATCTCCGACATCTGCCTATCTTACCCATCATATCCCACTCCCTCCATCTTCCTTGTGATCTTGAAAAATGTAGGGAAAAAAATCTATACATGCTTTGGACACCTCTTGGCATATATCCCCTATCCACCTCTCTTTATCTTCCATTATCCATGCATCCTATCCGTCTCTAACTATCTTCCATTATCTATGCATCCTATCCACCTCTCTCATCATGCATGACACATCTAGAGTGGGGGCATATTGTTATTTGCAATGAAGTCTTTGGAGACATCGTCCATCCATTCCGCCAAGTAATCCTCTCCATCTCCCCATCCTTCCCATCCTTACCTCCCCATCCATTTATCCATCTAGTCATCCCTTCCATCTACCAAATCCTTATCTTCCTATACTCCCATCCTACTACAATCCATATCCATTCTCTCCTTTATTTCCCCATCCTTCTATCTTCCGTCCCTCTTGCCTCATCACACATGACACATCTAGAGTGGGGGCATCTCCTTCTTTGTGTCTTAGTCCTTGCGACATCATACATCCATTCCTCAGGGAATCCTCTCCATCTCCCCATCCTACCCATCCTTTCCCCCCCATCCATTTATCCATACAATAATCCCTACCATCTCCCAATCCTTATCTTCCTATACTCTCATCCCTTAGTCATCCCATCCATTTATCCATTCAATAATCCATTCCATCCCTCCAATTTTGTATCCCTCTATCCACCTATCCTCACATCTTTCTATCTCCCCATCTTTATCCATCCATCCATTTCCTTCTATCTCATCATCCCTTGTCATTGGTATCTAGCTATCGGCTACCCCCATGAAATCCAATGCCATGCTATCTCACTATCATCATTCCTATCTATTTCCCACATCTTTACAATATCACCTCAATCTTCATCTCATCTATCCACCTATCCTAGCATCTTCTTATCCATCCATCCATTTCCCTCTATTATCCCTTGTCATTGGTATCTATCTCTAGGCTACCTGCATGCAACCCAATGCCATTCACATCGTAATTCATCTCTCCTATCTATTTACCACATATTTCTCACATCTTCATCACTCCTCTATCCATCATCTCACCTTTCCAATTCATATTATAATTATCTGATTACCTATCCCATCCCTGAGCTTCATATCTTACACATATCAACCATCGTTCTATCCAATCCTGCAAGTCTATCTTGTCTCATCATATCGGCTACATCCTTTTTTCTATTTATCCTGGTCATCTCATCACCCCTCATCCATTGTCTATCTTTGGCCTAGTGTCGAACTACGTTGCCCCTGTGCTTTCATGTAGGCAAGGTCGATCATTTGATTTGCCCCCGGGGTTTTGTCTTTTGTTTGTCTTGTCCTCTTCCATCGACTGTCTTTGGCTTTGTGTTACACTACGTTGCCCCTGTGCTTTCACGTAGGCACGGTCAATCATTTGGTCCACCCCTGGGCATTTTTTCCATCTGGTCTTTTTCATCCATCAAAGTCTCCATTTTCCTCTTTCCGCTTTTACAATGGTCTTTTCCTAAACTACAAGGGCTTTGCGCTTTCACGTAGGCAAGGTTGATCTTTGATCAACCCTCAAGCCCCTAGGTCTTTAGGGTGTGTCTATTTTGTCGTCTCATCATTTTATCATCTTGTTGCCTTATGTCTCATCATCTTGTCATGTCATCAAGAATGTCCCTATCCTAGTTGGTGCTTACAAACAATGGTCATCTGTATCACAAGATCCAATCAGTTTCTAGTATCCTGCGTCATATCGATCTTTTAGTTTACTATCCATCATCGGTCTCAATAAGATGTATCCTTCCTAACAGACCTCATCAACCCCATCCATCCTCTTGATCTTATGGCAAAGGACATTTGAAATTTATTGTGATCTTTTGATGCTTTTGGCTTTTGTTTATCATTTGAGCTCCCTATCATCACTTTTCATGGTCGCCTTGATCCCTCATATCACGGTGTGCTTTGACTAGTCAACATAGGGGCATATCTTGCTCATTTCTTTGTTTTTGTCTTCTTGGTTGTCCCACGTAGTACCCACCAAGATCTCCAAGGTCTTGTGTTATGCTGGGGCATCCTTTTGTGCTTGTGGTTATCCCAATACCAGGCCCGACCACTATCTTTATGACTTTGGGGTGTTGGAATAGTCTTCTTGTCTGTTATGTTTGTTTTATGCATTAGACACTAATTCGTCTTGGTTTACATACTCTGACGCCCAGTGTCTTATGCTATAGAAAAAATCAGTGCTCTAAGGATGGAAAATTTCATTAGGATTGCATTTCATTTTCCATTCCATCATCTTGCATATCTCCCCCATCCTCATCCATTCACACAATATAATCACACTCTTGTTCTTAGCCTTGCTACAAGCCTTGATCCAATCATCCTCATCATCATCATCATTATCATCTATGGGATGTATCCTTCCCTATCCTTGTGTTGTTTTGGGATGTACCCTTCCCTCATCAACAACACTCTCATCTATGGGTTGTATCCTTCCCTCATCAACAACACTCTCATCGGGATGTATCCTTCCCTATCCTTGTGTTGTTTTGGGATGTATCATTCTCTCGTCAAACAACACTCATCCTCATCCTCATTCAGATGTATCCTTCCCTATCCTTGTGTTGTTTTGGGATGTATCATTCCATCGTCAACAACACTCATCCTCATCCTCATCAGGATGTGTCATTCCTCATCCTTGTGTTGTTTTGGGATATATCATGTCCTTATCAAACAACACTCCATCAACCATCTGCCCAACTTGGCTTGTAGCTTGACTGGGGCAACATCATATGTGTCCTCAAATCTAATTATGCTCACCTTTATCTCCCATCGCTTATCATCATTTCTTATCGATCACTTTACATCATCATATCCCCTTTCATCATCTCATCTATCATAACTTTCATCTTGTCAAACCTTTCCTGGTTTCGAGACCATCTATTTCCTCCTATCGAGAGGTCGCCCGGGACCCCTCTTTCTCCCCCGTCATCCTCTTGAGTGGGCATACCCATCATATTAATCTATTTTCTCGTCTGTAATCAACCCCTTCCTGGATTGGGGCATATTCATCCATTTCTCTGCTAATTAGACAACTTAGGTCCTCCTCCCCACATTGGGGCATCGTCTTTCGGTTACTTCCTCTATAGAGTCATCTGCACTTTCTTTTCTTTGAAGCATGGTTATTCTAATGATACTTCAAAGAGGGGAAAAATGTAGACATCCAAATTTGATCACTTCCATATGATCAAAATCATCCATTATATTCATCTATTCCATTAATAATGATTAAATAAATTATTTAATCATTATTTCATTTTCTGCCTAAGGTTCCTAAAGTATGTAATTAAATAAATTAAATACTTTACCTTACACCATGTTCTTCTCTAAATTAAATAAATATGACAAATTATTTAATTTAGTCTTTTAACCCATTTGAATTAAAATCAATTTTTAATTCCTCTTTTCTCTCTCCTTGTCACATTCTCCATAACCCTCTTCTAATCCGGATTAAATTAATTAATCTGTGATTAGGATGTGCACTACTTAATCTTGATTAAGTGTCACATCCTCCATAATCTCCCACTTGCCTCTAATCTCTCATTAATTATCCCAATCCTGTGTTTGCACAACCTTAATCAAAATCATTAGCCACATTTGGCTTACTTTTTTTGGTCAATTTTTCCACTTACCATTTTTAGCCTGGACTCCCTTCCCCATGTGAATTTCTAATTCACATTTATTTAACCAAGGTTCCTCTCTTCCCCATGTGAATTTTTAATTCACTTTTATCTTTCCAAGGTCTTCCCCATCCCCATGCAAGATTCTAGAAGCCTTGACTTGTCACTTCACATGTGCCAAGGGCTTCTAGAACCTTGGACTTGTCACATCACCCACATGTAACAAATCTCCAACTTTTTGGAGACCCTCTCTTATCCACTAGATTCTTTCAATCATTGTGAATTTTTTATTCACTTTTATTCCTCCAAGGAATCTTCTCATCCCCCAAGATCCACCTCATGTACTTCCCTTCCACCTCATTTCCACATCACTCCATCCTAAGACATCTCACGTTCCACATGTCAAGATGTGAGGGCTTGTGACTTCTCAACTCACCATAGCCCTTCATCTTGATCTTGTTGGATCAATCTCAACCGTTGAATTCTCTAGAGAATTCCAATTAGCCTATAAATACCCCTTCAATTCCCTCATTTGGAGGATCAAGTCTTTTGCAACAAAACTCTTGCAAAATTGCCATTTAAACTCTCATCTACCATAGCATTTATCATTATCAATTCATCTTACATCCATTCAAATCCATTGCCATCCAAGGAGCACACAAGATTTCTAATATCAAGGGCCAACCAAGGAAGCAACAATATCAAGGTATAACAAGCATTTCATTTGTTTTATCTTGCTTTCATATTTTTCTTAGGCTAATCTTATTGAGGTGCCCTTTTATCTTGTTACTTATTTTCCTTGCATTATTAGTTTCTATTTAGCATCTCATATTAGGAGTAGCATTTTATTAGGATCACAGCAGTTATCAACCGTAGCAAAAACTCTATGTGATTTGTTAGTGTCCCCTACTATCGGCTCTAGAGCCGCCAATCTCTGACAAAATCTGGATGTTCCCTTTTGAGGACATTGTTGAGCAATGTGACCCTACTGACCACAAGAGAAGAACCCTATACCCCTACCAAAACCTCTACCACCTGGAGGTGCACTAGACTGTTGAAAATTGCCCCTATTAACTATAAACTGTGAACTCTAGGTTGGCTAATCAAAGCGATAACACTTTTTTTCACCTCCAATTCCTATTTCTCCTGAACTGAAACATGTCACTTTTTCGAGACTAATAGTTCTTATGTTTTGATTGAGAGTGTTGTTTTTGTTGTTGACCACCCTTAGAGGATTCCTAGTGACTCCTAGAAGGACCTACTAACTAATTCTAACCACAATGAGAACTATAACTTGTTGGAGGTGCACTTCCAATCTGCACCCCTGAGTGACCACCTAAAGCCATATCCAGATTCTCCTCAACTATTCGAGCTTTCTCCACCACCATCTCCATATTTTTGACCCAAACACCCCCATTAATACAAGCATTCAAGCCCCTACTAATATTTTGTACTAAAATTCCCTCGTCATCACCTATGCCCTTATACTACTTAAGCTCATAAAATCTCTACGTGTACTGCTCAACTGACATCATCATCTGCCTCAGCTCATGGAACTCATCCACATGATGTTGTCGCCAATGATCGGACAAGAATTAATTTTTGAATCTCTCTAAGAACATCTCCCATGAGACTAAGTCTATATCCAAATGGAGCTTATGCTCCTCCAAATACCACCACGTGGAAGCAAAACCTCATAGATGCATGATAGTGCACCTAGCCTTGGTATTTCTACCATATGGGTGCATAGAATAACACCTATTCTGATCAATTAACCATGTCTCAATGTCCAAACCACTACCAGACTCGTCAAATGTAGGACGATGACCTCTCAACAGATCTCTCATATGCCCAACTAAAACTACCTCTTGCTCTGCAGTAACCTCCTTTCTCCTGGTATACCTCTCCCTCTCTCTAACAACCAACTACTCACCATGCGGTCTCGAACCAAGATGACAAATAATTTCCTCAAGTGATGCAATTGTGTGCCCTCTAATCCTAGCTGGCCAAATTTTTTATCTCCACCTCCCTGATAATTTTGGGAACTTTATTGTTCCTCACGATCAGATTCATGGGAAATATGAGGGGGGCGGAGTCCTGGCGATTAGCCCCATGACCACCACCATGACCTCTACCGCTTCTTTGACCTCAACCCCTACCTCTAGGAATTATCCTACACAAACACCACCAAAGACAAGTTCAGGGTATTAGACAAGGTAAAAAGGGAAACATAAACTTCAAAATCTATACATCTAATACAACTTAATGGGCTATTGTATATACTCAGAGCACCCAATGTTTGAACTTGGGATTTGATACCATGTGTAACGCCCTGCCACAAGACCCTAGAGGATAGCACACAACTATACATAAAAAACGGTACCAAAAAAATAAATTAAATGAAAGTGTATTAAATATTAAAATGAACTTTAATCCATATTTCACCTAAGTCCTCTAAGGTCTGCGACTACACTACTAGGATCCCATAAACTAGATTAACAAGAGTTAAAATTCATAACATTAAATCATACCAACTAGCATTATGAATCATCCTCATCATGACACTAATAACGTATAATAAAACCATCTAGTTAGCTATCATAAACCATAGTCAATATGAGTCTAACATTGAATTTACAAGAGTATATATAACAAGAATGATAACCACATCCAAATTAACATAAGTCCAACAATGCCAACTCGAACCACCTTCAAGTACCATAATGTACTAAGTAGTACCTCAAGATAAGATATCTTGAATAGTCACTTCTCAAGATATCAAACCCTAAGTCACTCCCCAAGATATCAAATCTTGAGTACTTCTTGATTCCCAAGATGCCCACAAGGTTCACTGACAATAATAATCAATAGTTCAATTAAAACTTCTATCTCTACTTGCTTATATCAAAAGTAAAGCATTAATCATAATGACTCTTCCATAGATATCATTCAATTTAGTATCATTAGCTTGATCAAATACAATATAAGTTCTACAATAAGTTTAAATATTGCAATATTACATCGAGAATAGTAGTTTCTCCTTGAGCACAAAGAGGAGAGTACATCAAAAGTGTAATACATGATACATCAAATTATGATATAATACAAGTACAAGAGTAATAATCCGCATGAGCTGGTACAATGCAAAGGTCTTCAATCTAGGACAAGTCATCACAATCACAAACAAGAAGAGGGAACCCAATAGAGAAAATTTCACTTTCCACCCAACCATGTGGAACCCAAAGGTCAACCCCCGTGCTAGAAGATAGAAAGGGCCCCACCACCACAATCAAGAGAAAACCAAGGACAACTCAATTTCTATGACATCAATGAACAAGTAAAGATCAACATCGAACTATGGTGACATTACTTCCAAAGGCACATAAACAACCAAGGGAAACAAGAGACAATGGGGTTACTAGCTTGTCGTAGGAGGAGTGTCATCACATAGTTTATATGGGTTACCCAGACAGATCTTCCTAGGCCCCAGCCCCCATCCTGGGTTACCTTGGTAGCCTCTACTGATCTTCAGCCCCTCATGCAACCCTATGCAAATTCAACATACCTCTTGTGAGGACGGGGTAATCAATCTCTCAATTCTAGGCCTTCTCGACTCATTCCAAGCCTATACGAGCACTTGAGCCATGAGTGAGGCATTGAATTATCTTATTTAGTGTTATAACTACCCAACTCCCTAGTTAATTTTTAGGTTATCACTAGATTATAAAAATCCCACATAGGTTACCCAGGTGCCACTCCCCTACTGACTATAAGGAGACCCCAACAAAACAAGAACAAAGCCACATGCATAATCACAAAACTCAATTATATAAATGATAAGGTGATGCATAACTTTTCCCGCTCACATATTCCAAGAGTTCCAATTACAAGTTAGCTAAACACACCGCGCAATGCTAAATAACATCAATTACTCCATGATAATAAGGACAACATCAAAATACCACTTCCCTTAGCCTTTGGAAGACTCCTCATCAATAAAAAAAATAAGGGCTCCCATAAAAGACATTCACACTCAACATTATTATTATACAAATATTTTACACAATAGGACATAACTTCACATCAACTCTACATTAAATAGTTTACAACATAACCAATTACAAGGGTGGGGAGGAAATATCACTCCAAGGTTCATTTAATTCATTATAATTAAATTATTCTAGTGACATAATCTCTTTTTTTTTTAATAATTCTCTCTATTTCTTTTATTTACCAATGCAATTAGTTAACATTAAAACACAATACTCTCTTAATGCATTCAACTATACCCCTATATATATTTATATATATACTAAAGTATATATATAAGTATATATTTATAGATATTGGTTTTATTTTTATGATTTAAAACTCTATCCTAAACTTTTAAAAAAGTAGTAAAAAATCTAGCATGAAATTGAATGAAAATGCATATATATATTCAGCTTAAACCAAGATCCATGTATAACACAATCTACATACCATTCAGATGAATATAAACGATTATCAACAACATACAATAACATAGACAGCCTAATGTTCAAAGCTCACCGATGCTACAAAATATACAGAATATTCATGGTTTTTGATATATATATAAAAACACCTATATATGTATATATAAAACAAGTTTTGAATTAACTATCATTAGCTGTCGAATGAATAACACTCAAAGCGAGTGAAAGAAAATGTAATACATTCAATATGTATCAAAAAATAAAATGGATGTGATATACACTGAAGACTAACATACAACAGACTAATTAGCATTCGATATGCATTGGAGGACAAATAGGGCGACCAAAATTAACCTAACTTTTGGTTACAATTAGAGCTCGACTTCTTAAGAAGAGAGGGTGACGACTAAATATACAATATACACCATTCGGCCGAGGCTATGCACAACCATACGTGGCCAGAGGAAACATTACGTGGTTCAAATATCTTTCATTGCACACAGTACACATCAAACAACAAAATATTTGAATGCCTATAAAAAGGTTTTGAAAATATAACTACATCATATCTATATACTGGTATCGATTTCTCCAGCACCATACAATGTCAGTTTCAAATGTATTAAATGAGGTATCGATGCAAAATAAATTTATTTAAGTTTTTGATACAAAAGATTCAACTAAAGTAATCGAATTAATACGACATCTTACAAATGCCAAAAATGAATAATAGGAATTGACATACGTCAGTGACGGAGGGGACAACAAGAAAAATCAACCGTAGATGAAAAACATTCCAGAACTCACTCAAATTACAACTTACACAATAGTAATACAAAGTAATGCAATACATGCCGTTTCATATCGAATTCTCAAATATAGACACTCTGTTTGAAATGGCTTATGAATTTCAAGCATTTTATTTCATACAAAGAAGAAAATTGTAAAGAAAGGGAACTTTGAATATTTGGATAGATTGAGCTGGAAATTGATGTCAGAGATGAGTTTCCAAACACTTTCTTTCAAAAGTCCCAAAAAAATTGCACAATTCGAATTCTCAGTCTTCGAAAATGTAGAATCTAACTTTTCAAAACCAAGAACTTCAAGAATATGGAAAAACACAAAAAATAGTTATCTCCGGAACCTCCAAGAAGATTTTCCAAAACAAGAACCGTTCACGGAAAAATAGAAATAAGATTTTTCTCCTGAAAAAAAAAAGGCAAAATCCCCTCTTCAGTTAACTACAACTCATTTATTAATTACCTCTCCCATTTTTCGGCATCCCCTCTATAAATACTTTGAATTATTTTATTTTATTTCACCACTATTCACAACTTCTATTTCATTATTATTTTTATAATTTTCATCTTACCTTATAGTTCCCATCCATCATTAATTCCACTATAAAATATTTAATTTATTAATTTAATCCCTTCATTCTAATCATTGTACCATAAAATAATTAATATATATTATTTAATTAGTTCTATATTAAACTATAGGTTTTAATTTATTTAATTTAAACAAAACATTAATAGTATTTATTAGAATTATAAATTATATTAAAATACCCATTTATTTAAAATAAAGTCCATCAAGCATCAATCAAGCAAATAACTCAAATGAAATAAATGTCCAAGGTACCTAACCACAAAATGAAACGGAAGGAAAAATGACAAAAACAACACACCAATGGAGATGGACCACATGAACAAGGAATGACAAACGGACACTCACCTTCATCAAGGATGATGGCTCAACATGGGGAACCCGATGATATCTCTAGATCAACAACCTCCATTGGCTATGAGGCACGCTCAAACCTGGCAATTCAGGTGGAGTCAATGCCTGGTACCTGCAGCCTTTAGCAAATCACACGATCAAACATGTGCATAGTGAAAATAGTCAATCAGATCGTGAAGAGAAAATCGTAGTGTCATAGGTCACTCGCAAGTGAGTGATGTGACCCTGTTCCCCTTCACCTATACATTGACAAGCAATAATAGATATCAAATCATGATAGAAAACACATAAAAATTCATATCCATGATAACTCATATAAAGAGATAACTAATCTAGTAAGCATGGTATCATCATAACATCAGATATAACAGTGTCATCATAACAGAGCATCAAAGAGTCATAATCGTCTAAGCATCATCAAACAGTATCATAATGTCCAAGTGCATCCAAAGAGCAGTCCAAAAGAAAAAGTAAATTGAGGGGCACTACAAATCAGATTACAAAGAAGGCTTACATAGAGTGAGTTAGGCCAAAGACCAACCCTAAAATAGAGCAACAAAAGAGAGCACATTTTTCCTATATATCCCCCCAAAGCCCAAAGATCCATTAGCCCACAACAGACAACGATGAGAAAGATAGGCTATTAATACATAAAGATTGGTATTATAGAAAAACAACATCCACACATTTTAATGGTTCACCGACTCATACCACAACACCACCTTGAAGCTGCACCTATGCCTTCATCTTGCACACATGCATTAGTTGCACCAATGGGGATACACGGCCATGGTAGCCGAGAAGACCAAGACATAACCACACTATCCAAGCTTAAAGAGAAAACCAAGACATAAACAAAGCGTCATGCCAAAACAATAGTATACCCCAACTTTTCCTCCTTGTTGCCATAGTGAACCATCGCCCCAGAACCATCATACCAAGACAGCCACATTTTGTGCTACACACTCCTCCCTTTATCCACCCTCCCTTTTCCGACTCATCTGCTCTTCCATTCCCCTCCCTATATACATGAAAAACTTTGAATTCTTTGAACTTTTTAAGAGAGTGAAAGATAATGTCCATCCACTTTCCTAACTTCCAATTGGGAATTCTCTATGGCCTAATTACATTTATAGGTAAGAGTGAATCACCTTCAAGATGGATTTCTTTAACCCCCAGATCCTTTGCACATTGGATGCAAATTAAGGTATCCCTAAACTCTGCTTTTTTGTTGGTGCCTACACCTAGGTGGACAGATATTTGTGCAAGGCTCACTCCAGTATGGTCCGACAGAATACACCCTGCACCACTTTTTCCTGGATTTCTGTGTGTTGCTCCATCAAAGTTTATCTTCACCCACCTAGCCTCCAGAGACTTCCATTCAACACCTTCCCTTGGATTGACAAGAGAATTAGTCCTCAGTGCCCCGTGAATAAGGGGAATTACTAAGCCTTGCCAATATTTTTTGATTTCTTGTAAGGCCCCACCTTGTATGGAAACCTTCTTACTTGCATGAAATTCCTATCCATAATAATCATGGTCATCCCTTGTGTGTAGGTGTGTTAATAATTGATTTATCTGGTTATCCTCTTAGTTTATTTTGTAAGTTCTATTTTAACATTAGTAGATATTGCTAATTATCAACTCAATGAATGAAAATAAAGTTAACTCATCAAGAATATAGGGGCATACACATTATTTTAGTCGGATCTCATCTAGTCTCCAAAAGCTTGTATTTTTCTTAGAACCCATTTCTTAAGAAGTGTTCATGAACTTGAGTGACATATTTTTGGGCTTATTATTAGAATATCTAAATTGGAACCTTTAAGAGTAGAGGAAATTACTTCCCATTTGAAGAGACTTTACATACAAATACTCTTGATCTATTGTTAGAACTTACTATGTCAAGTTAAATATTGCATATCTTAGTATAATTATCTTACCCTGTCTTAAGCATTCCTTTTATGCATGCTAAATTCAAGTAATGGTTAGTTCTCATCATATCAAGAATGTGTTTCCAAACCAATGAAACCTTAATTACTAGATGAATCCTATCTAAATACCTCTATTACTCATTTTTTAATTATTAACTTTGTAGGAGGTTTTGAGTTCTACCTCAATGAACCCATTAACATATTATTCTTAGGGGATCATGTATGTGTTACTACAAATTTGACTCTGGATTCTTCTATTATATGCTCTTTTACTAGTAGTGCAAAAAGAAATTATATGTCAAATTATGTGTTTTTTTTTGTTTTTTTCAAAATTAGATTATTATTATAAATAATAAAAAAAATCCTATTAAATTATGATATTATCTTTTTTTGATGGATTGAGAGATTATAATATTATTATTATAACATACATTTAATTGAATAATTAAATAATAATTAAATAAAACTTGTGAGCATCTATTTATAAAGTGATGCTTAAATCATTTGATTTCAATCATAGCAATGATATTAAGTGAGGGGGAATTTAACCAATGATCTTACTATTGGAGTGGGTGGATGGAAGTTTAAATGAAACCTATTATTCACCCATTGATTTATAATTTATAGTCCTGCCTAACTTGGAAGCGTTGGAGGGGCCATTTAAGGTGCGAATCATCCCACAAGACAAGATCAGATTGATTAATGCGCCTTTAAAATTGAATGACCTCCTCCACTCCTTAATGTTTCATGTCAGAGAAATACTATGTATCTATTAGCTTTATTCTTCTTTCAACTGCTCAGCTCGAGAATTTATTTTCAGATCTTGATTTTGAGATTGGTTTTAATTACCTCTTTGATCTATATTCACTGTCGGATATTGCATACCACAAGCGGGAAACATTTATGGCATGGGTTATTGAACGGACTAAGTTGCACATTTGATGCGGTTAAGGGGATTTGTTTTTTGGGGAATGTGGGGAGGGGAAGTCATATTGGGAAGCATGGGTAAAATTTGGATCATGGGGAGGCACTTCGGAGGAGTTCCATATTTGGTTTCGCAGACAGTAAATATAGGAATGAGATGGCTTCCATATCGGGCATGAGAGAGTTTAGCAGAGTATTTTATTTGGAAAGAAGGGGTGCATGTGATAGGGAGAGGCATTTCGAACAGAGCGGAGGAGTGTGAAGGGTGCATGAGAAAGGACAGACATTTCTTATCTGCAACATCCATCACCATTTGCATTGGAACCATGTATGTAGCAAAGGCACCTTATAGTGTAATAAATTTAAATTGATTTCTGATATCTGCGTGGTGACTTTCAAAGACACGAGGTTATTAATTTTCTGATCTTGGTTGTAAACAAGTATTTAAATTCATTGGAATTCTTTGGTTTGGGCATTTTATTGGGTATTGCAGAGGTATTTACCCACCATGATTTGGTTGATATTGTATGCGCTAAAGGTTGACAGTGCATCCCCCAAGCTATACACAGTACATGTTATGCTCTTATCATCTTCTCGGTGTTTATATTTTATTTCTAATCTAGTTATCTCACACAATATAGAGTCCATTGCACTAAGCCTGCACCTGATAGAGTCCTTTTAGGGGGGACGCATAACAAATAGGAAAGCCCTTCTCTATCTTGGTATTTAAATTTGAAATCCTTTGAAAGTTGGAGCATGTTGTAGCCTTCGATGCCATAACATGAACCGGTATGTCCTTGAGTTTCTACATCAGTTCATATGAAACTACGTGTCTCTCCATGAAACATCTTTCTCACGTATTTCCATCCACTTTTATTGCATCTGGGTCAGTACAAACCAACCCAGGCAATGTCATTACTTGTTTCCTTTCCTGAAATAGAGTTCAAAAGATTGGTATTGGCGCATATTTATATTTGATAACTTGATCTGCACACACTCCCATTCAGCTTGCAACCATTACATTTCATAAAACTACATTTTATTTTTTATTGACTCATTTTGTCAAGCAGTTCACGTGCCTTTTCTATGCTTCCGCATACAATTATAACTTCATCCTTTATGCTCTGATGGACGTCCTTATCTTGTTCCCAAGTTGCCATTTTGGCGCAGGCTGGCATGACGTTGAAAACAAAAAATGTGGAACTCGGCTTGACACCTGGAAATCACATTTGGTTGTTGTGGCATTCCATAAGACCACACATATTTTTGAGGCATTTTATCGAACAGTTTAGCCCCTTTTCTATGCTTTCATATTCTGCACACATGTTTACCAGAGAAATTGCAGCTATACAATCGGAAAAAGATCCCCTTTCCTTTATACATTCATGGATTTTCATACCCTGTTGCAAAGCTCACCCATTCACGCATGCAGGGAGGATGCTGATAAATGTGGTGGTATTTGGCTTTAGGCTTGTCCATTTGCATTGCTTCAAAGTTTCTAAAGTCTTGTCAACAAATCCATTTTATAAATATCCTGCAATCATGGCATTCAATGAAACCGAATTTCTTTGAGGCAGCATGTCAAACAGTTCATATGCCTTGTCTATGTTTGAGACCACGTTTCCTAAAGCAGCCTATCAAGTAGCTCATGTGCCATGCCTATGTTGGCGTACCTTGTTAAATTTATAAGTAAATTCACTTTAACCTTTTTTTATGTCATCTGGGGTTATGGGGCGTCTAATTAAATGAGAAAAGTTTAAACTCGACTGGGCCATCTTATGGATGCTTTCTATTTATATTTGGAAAGAAATAAGTGTGCCTTTTACATAAAAGTCCCAGGGAAGGTATTTCGATCACAATGATTAATCAAATGGTACTTGAGCAATTGAATAACGAAGTTATAAATAAACTCCTTATACTTAGGTCGGTTACGAAGATGAGTCTGAAGATTCCTAAGATCGATTCACTTCATTATTGGATTCTTCGTTTTTTATGTCTTGCTTATAAATCTTTATCAAAATTTGCAAACAGATTGCATTTCACTCTAGTTCGCCCATGTTACTCTTTTGGTAGAGTCGTGTTGGATTGCCCAATAAATTTCATAACCTTTGAATGTAAAGTTACAACTATAGGTTGATGCTTGTTGCATTCATTTGAAATAACTAAGCTTGATGTACTTGTCATATAAATATTATAGATTTCCAATATATTCATAGGTCAATCACTAGTATGAAGGTTATAGTCGCACTTGGTATATACATTTATCCTTCCAATGAAACCTCAATTAGAAGCATTAGAAATACCTTGCCGATATCACTTATAGTGGTATCATGTAACTAGGAATTAATGCACATGCATGGAACAATAAAATGTTTCTTGGGCAAAGAAAATTTCCTTCATTGCAAAATAATATAAAAAAATTAATGACTTACAAATACTGATAACTATGACAATCACAACAACGCAATCTTATAAGTTGTAAATTGAGCATACGTAGGTCTGATAGGATGTATTTGTTATGTGTTTGTACTTGGAAAATTTTAGAGGTTTGATGCCTTAAAATACTTTGGAATGTTGTATTTTTAGAATAATTGTATGTTGTGAATATGTCCTTATTCTATATTTCCATGGATCTCTTTTATGACCAATGAATTTTAAAATTTCTATGTAGTATCTGTACTATGTTGCTATTAGGAAAAAACATCTATATCACCAATGTTTATTCCTATCTCTACCTTTATATATATTCCTATGGTTTACCTTCATTTTATTTAAGGTCCTTTCATTTTAAATGTGCGCAATAGTGATAGTCATGATTTAGTACTCCTTAGTAACAAGTGGTTAATGTTGGAAATAAATTTAATAATCTATTCTTAGTCATACTTTGTAAATTTTGAGTAATATTTTATTCAATTCATTAACTAACAACATTACATATGTATTATTTAGATACCAATTTATTATTATTGTATGATTATCAATATTCTATTTTAAACATAAACACACAAATAAATAAACCAATATTTGTATTGCTATGAAACTCCTATTAATTATTTATCAAAGTTTTCAAATAATAACATATCTTAGTCATTAACTATGTGGGTATATAGATGGAATAAGAGACAATATGGATGGGTAATCATGTTGCTAATCTTTCAATTGCCTTAAGTACATTTACGATAAATGATGTAGTCAACTAGGTTTATACTGTATTTGACTTCAAATTTAAGTTACCTATAGTATTGGATTGGTGTATACTTTGAACTTCTCTCGTTATTTCTTTTTTTTTAATAATAAAATAGTGCTTTGAGTATGGATTTGGTATAGACTTTTGTAGTAAGTCAAATAGAAAATATTTCGTTAATGATGGTCTAATAATTATATCAGAGTCCTAGTGATAAGGAGTTCCTTTTAAAATTGGTGTAATTATCATTGTTGTGTTACCTTTTTTTATGGTGGAGTAGTGTTATGGTTTGTGTTTAAAACTGAGGTCAAGACACCTTATGAACCTAATAGATATATATTTTGTTATCCAACCAAGTGTGTGATGGTTGAAGCCCAATTGTCGAACTACGGTTTCTCTGCGAATTATATACGTAGGCAAGGCTCCTGAGGAATTAGGTCCGGCCCCTGGGTAAAAGCACAAAGTTGTGTCACACTTTATAAAGGAAACAGTCAATGTTGATCCAACTTTTAAACTTGAATCAATAAAAAATAGCATATATGTTTTGAATTTTTAAATGATGTAAACTAGTAAAATAAGTATTTTTTATTATATTTTATGTTTGTATTTTTTATAAGAAATTAAAAATGTATTTTAAACTAGTTTTTCATAAATTAACACTATAATTTAGTTGTTGATAAAATGCTAAAAAAATGAAGTTACACGGGACACCAAACTTTTTATAATAAAATTTTATTTTATTTTTTCAAATTTTTTGTGTGTATTTACAACTTGAAACTTTAGTGCATGGATATATTTTTTTCCAATTTTGATAAATATATATTTGTATATAAGTATTAAAACATGCATGAATAAAAAACAACTATTTCCATCGGGCGTCAACATTCATATTAAATATTTATCTAAAATGGAAAAAAAAATTATACCATCTTGAAATCGATTCTTTTATCTAGTGCATCATATTTTTTTATATTTTTTTTAATAAGTTTTACTATTTTTCCTTGGCATGGTAATCAACCTAATTTTTTTGTTGATAACCTACTTTTAGTATAAATAAAAATAATAATTAAACTATTAAAATAAATATATTTTTGAAAACTACACTTATGGATCTACAAAAAGGTATTTTTACATTTTAAAAAAAATGTTTTTGAAAAGTTAAACAGCATTTATAGGGTATTGTACCCTACACAACGATCCACTAGGGCCAAAAAAGGACAAGTCTTAAATAGCTAACATAAACAGGAAAAAATAGGAAAAACCAGAGACAGCCCAAAGGCAGCACATCAGCAGCCAAGAAATAGTCGACAGACCAGCACCAGAAGAACTAACTGGCATCGTCTCAATTTTTAATTAGGAGGTCCACTGCCTCATCTCCCACCCACTCTTTATTATCCTGGATATTGTTCCCCTCCAGTTCCTCTTTTATGGCATTAGACAGAGTACTTGTAACAAAGTGACCAAGTTTCATGGTGAAGCGGGTCAGCCCCCGAAATCTTTTGTCCAGAGAGTCCAATCTCTTCGCCACCTTGTTTGAATCAACCCCAACATCCATAGCATCCTGAACCTCACCAGGCTCATCCACCAACGGCTGTAGAGAGTGAACCAGAGCCAACAAAAGGGAGCTTGTTGTCCACCAGAGTAAGCTGGGGCCTTTCCACCATATCTTCTTCAACATCTTCAAAATCTTCTTCTTTGTAACCCTTACTGTCCGACTGCTCCTCCTCTGAATCCTCAATGATTAACCTCTTCTTGTTGTTCTTAGCCAGCCTCCCAGATCTCCTCCTAACACTTTCCCCTCCAGTCATCTTCATGTTCCCCACAACCGTGTCCCCTCTAGAATCTTTCCTAACCACATTCTTACCCTTGCCATCTTTAACAGTTGTGTTATGCATGCATTTCTCCTTAGCTTTATTCGACATAGTGACAATAATAGTTGTGT
The DNA here is from genome assembly GCA_007115665.2 of Sequoiadendron giganteum. Lineage (NCBI taxonomy): Eukaryota > Viridiplantae > Streptophyta > Pinopsida > Cupressales > Cupressaceae > Sequoiadendron > Sequoiadendron giganteum. The sequence goes on from CM021100.1 coordinate 447,011,319, forward strand.
CAGCCTGAGTGGCTTTTAGCTCACAGAGCCCTTCCGCCACACTAGCATGGGCCTTGCCTAACCCACCTTTAAGCTTTTTTGTGGCAAATTTGGTTTTTACGTTCCCCATATTGTCAATATTAGGCTTCCAAGGAGGGCTCTTGGACTCAGTCAGGGAGATATGCACCGTAGTGAGGGGTTCAATGTTCTCAACGTAGACACCGGTGATGGCTTTAGGTGGGTAGAGGGCAAGATGAAAGTGATACAAGCGGAGGATTAGCCCTTGATGGAGAAAGACCGAGTGAAGATCACAGGGATTTCGACTGGCCAACGCTTTACACTTATCCACCGAAATTTCTAGGTCCATTAGAAGGAAAAATGGAAAACTAAGCAGCATTTTATGCCTAAGGTGGTTTAACAGAGGAAAATGATAAAAGAAACAAGTTTTGTATCTACCTTCCAGCGTAACATATTTCATCAATGCCATGCAAACCTGGTCCCACGGCTTAGGAAGCTCTTCCCTTTCAAACCCTGCCTGGTTCCTAACCGAGGTCTCCTCTCCTCTGAAAAATGCCTTAAGGCTCTCATGGTCTGGATTTTTAGTGTGTTTAAGATATTTCTCCCCCTCACACAATAAACCTGTAGCCTATGCAATGACATCCTTGCTGATTTTGAACGAAATCCCACCAATGGAAACCCTCCTGTCCTTCCACGAACTCGCAAACTGTCCCAAAAAAATGGGATCATGGCCGACTAAGCATTCCATGATTGGAGCTAAACCTCCCTCCACACAAATGTGCCAGACCAGCGGGTTGTTTCGAAATTCATCACAATTGTCCGGTATCGTTCGAACACGATCACCACCCATACTGCCAGACTGCATAGAAAGCTCCCAGAAATACAAGGAATACCAAAAGTAGTAGTCGCAAACAATAATATCTAAAGAATAGTTAAGGCAGGGATTACAGCGAAGCAAATTAAACCCCATGTACTAGTCACACACGCAGAGAGGAAATATGCCACAGTGAGAAAAGACACAAAAATTAATGAATTTATGATTATAGTAGAGAGGGCAAAAGTTGGCGGAGATGCAGGGAAAGCATGAAACCCCATGCGGATTGATCAATAAACTAAATTTAGTAACTCTCCAAATTAAGCCAAAGGAATCCCTAGCTAAACTATCCGGCCCGAAGTCTCTAGAATGCAGCCAAATCACATCATATAAAGTCACATCATTATTAATACACTCACTCCTCCAAATGCAATGAGGAGATAAAACCAGAAAACCAATTCCCAAAAGAGTAGTGTGCATAGTACTGTCCCACACCTGATAAGAATTCACGTCCTTCCAATTAACCTGCATCACACTACCAAAGCTAGACTTGATCTCCTTAATTAAATCCCCTCCCCACCATCTCATCATAATCTTATGAACTAAACCCATCCACCCAGTCCAAAGGATAGACACGTGGATGCTCCTTTCCCTACCCCACACATGCTCGGCTTTACCAGGAAAACTCCACCTGTACTCCATACCAATATTGACATACATCCACCAACACACCCAAATTAACCAGTGGGCCCCCCAATCAGCTTTCGTCATCCAAAAGTAGATCATCATTATAACCCATAGTAGCCTTGTCCTGCTCTATCAAAGCTTGAATATTTGGTCGTATTCTTTCCTTATTCCTCCAACATCTAGCTGAATCCTAGCCTGAGCCAAGATTAGCCAAGGCATCTGCCACACGGTTGCCTTCTCTAAAAATATGAGTCACCTTCTTGTCCCTTAATTTGGACATAAGAAAGCTAGCATCCATCAAGATGTCCTTTGTATTCCAACCTATAAATCTATCTTTTTCCACAGCATCTGTCACCGCTTTGGAATCTCCTTCAATATGGATATTAACAATCCCCAGAGAAATAGCAATTTTGAGGCCCATGAACAACACACGAGCCTCAGCAACCAGAGCCAACTGAACCCCAATGCCACCAGCAAACCTTGTCACCATATTCCCCATAGAGTCTTTGATAATCCCACCTATACTTGCCCTTCCTAGGTTGCCTTTAGCAGCCCCATCAAAATTAATTTTGAGCCATCCACAATCTGGGGGCTCCCATTTGGTATTCTTCCTAGCTAATAGTTTCGAATTATCAAAGGCATTAGCCTTTAGATCCTGATGCCATTCCTTAGCCATTTTTATTTCGTAGTCTAATGGCCCCAACTTAGGAAGTTTCCCATCAAAGAGGGAGATGTTCTCCTCTATGAGCCGAACCCCAAAGCCAAACACCTCCTTGGGGCTTCGCTCAATATTCCTGAAAACCTTGTTATTCCTCTCCTTCCATAAGCACCAAGCTAAGATTGGGGGGGTCTGCCTCCAAATTTCACCAGACAGAGGATGGGAAAAAGGACCATTCTGGTCCTAAATAAACAACAAAAGGTCTTTTCTCATAACCCAATTGACATCAAGTTTCTCAAAAGCCATCCCCCAAACTTCAGCAGCATACAAGCAGTGTAACAAAAGGTGGCTGACAGTTTCCTCCCCCTCCTTGCAAAGAAAACATCTATTGGGAAAGCACAACCCCCAAATTCTCAAATTGTCCTGAGTTAAGATCTTATTATGACAGGTCATCCACCAGAAAAAATTATTTTAGGGATCATGTGACGATTCCAAACCCTCCTCCAGTGTTCCTCAACCGAAAATTCATTAGTCAGTAGTCTGTAAGCGGATCGAACCGAAAGATCCCCTTGCTTATCAAAAGCCAAAAAGAACTCATCCTCCCTATCATAGGAAGGAAACCTGATACTGGAGAGAAACATTTGAAGGGATCTAGCTAGGCGGCACAGGTCAAGAGAGTAAGGGCAACAAAGGGAGATATCTCTCCAAATCCTAGCCCCAGGAGGGCTAGCCACATAGTCGCTTATAAATAAACCAAAGAATATTTGAGCTTCATCCATCACCACTCCAAAATCAGAAATAGCCAAGGGGGAGTCCAAAAGCCAAGCATCTTCCCAGGATCTTATTTTGACCTTGTTTCCCATTTTCCATTTGATTCTTTTTTTTAGCGTCCTTGTGTGCTGCAGATACTCCTCCAGATAACAGAACCAAGGGGATGGGGTTCAGAAAGACAATCAATCAAAGGCCTATTCTGGAGGTACTTAGCATTCAGAATTTTGCACCAGTCCTTGGTGTTCCTTAACTGGTCCCACCCAACCTTGGCCATCAGCACCCTGTTAGAGATCACAATCTTCCTTAATCCAAGCCCACCACAATTTTTATCCTAACAAACCCTTTCCCATTTTACCAAAGCAAACTTATTTTTTTTCCTCAGTCTTGGACCATAGGAAATTCCTTTGAATTCTTTCAAACTTTTCTGCAATATACTTCAGCATCTTAAAAATAGCTAGAAAGTATGTGGGGATACCTTGTATAGCCACAGTAAGAAGTTGGAGTTTTTCAGCATGACTAAGTAAAGAGCCCTTCCATCCAACCAATTTCCTTTGGATCCTTTCCAGGATAGAGTTCCATAACTCTAGATGAACCTCCTTAACCGTTAGTGGGAGCCCAAGGTAAACCGACGGGAGAGAATCCCCAACACCTCCCAGAATCGCAGTCACCCTATTTTCCAAATTTGGTAAACAATTAAAGAAGTAAATCTTGCTCTTATTGTAGTTGATGCACTGACCAGAGCAGGAGGCATAGCTATTAAGGCAAGCTTTCCACTTCCTAGCTTCCACAACAAATTTCTTCCCAAATAGAAATGTGTCACCCACAAATTGTTGCACAACAATCTGATCAAGAGAAATAGCCACTCTAACACCAGATATGGAGCCTTCTAACAAAAGACTTGTAAGATTCCTACTAAGCACATCGAAAATCATAGGGGGAGAGAGGGTATCCCTATCTGAGCCCTCTACCAGCAGAGAAGAATCCATAGGGGGATCCATTCACCAGAACCAAGAACTTAATAGTACTAACACATTCCATAATGAGCTTAATGACAGAACTATTAAAGCCAAACTTAGCCAGGACCTTTGGAATGAATTCCCACATAACCTTATCATAAGCCTTGGAAATGTCAAGATTAAGCGCCATCCCCAGATTATTACATCTATCCATAGAGTGGAGCAGTTCATGGGTAATCAAAGAAGCATCAAGAATGTGTCACCTCGAGACAAACCCCATTTGAGTGTGACTTATAATTTTATCTAGCAGAGGTTTGATCCGGTTAACAAGGATCTTAGAAATGATCTTATAGAAGGTGTTACAAAGACTAATAGGATGGAAGTCAGACATTGAAAGAGGCTCACTAATCTTGGGAATAAGGGCAATGAAAGTGTGATTCATTTGTTTAACGATCTTACCATATTTGAAGAATTCCCTAGCCACAAGCACCAGGTCCCACCCCACAATATCTTAGAAGATTTGAAAGAATGCAGGAGGAAACCCATCAGGTCTTGGAGCTTTGAAGGCCCCCATGCTAAAAGTAGCCAACCGGACCTCTTCTGTGGAAACACTCCTAAGGATTCCCAAGTTATCCTCCAGAGAGATGGAAGCAGGGAGATGCTGGAGGATCTTACCATCCAGAGCCATGTTGGGCACCTCTATAGGGGCCGAAAAAGCCTCCTTGAAATAATTAACCGCACAGGACTTAATATGAGCTTGATTAGATATCACCTCCCCAGCGGCACTTATTAATTTATAAATTTGATTCCTTTTCTGATGCTTGATGGCAAAAACATGGAAAAAGGACGTGTTCCTATCTCCCTCCTTTAGCCATTGGACCTTAGATTTTTGCTTCCAGAAGACCTCTTCATTTTTTAAGACCTTTTCCCATTCCATTTTGGTATCCTTTTCCTGATTGTTAGTCCATTGACTAACATCTCCCTCATCCATATCCTTCTACAAGGACCTCAGCCTCCCCTCGAGCTATTTTTTCCTTTGAAAAACATCCCCAAACACATTCATGTTCCAACCTTTAACCATCAGTTTAATATGTTTAAGTTTGTAGCAGAGCCTAAACATAGGGGAACCTTGGACAAGAATATTCCACCATTCAGCAATTTTTTTTTTGAAATCGGGCTGAGAGTTCCACATTATTTCAAAACGAAAAGGATAGGGACCACTAGAAGGATGAAAATTAGTGGTCAGTAGAAGAGGATTATGGTCTAATACCGTCCTAGGTAGAGTAACCAGATTGGCCTCTATAGCATTAGTCCAATGGGGAGAACAAAGGAAGCGGTCAAGCCGAACCTGAATCAGATCACCACCAGCCCTCCTGTTAGACCAGGTGAAATGTTGGCCCAGAAGTTCAATATCTATTAACCCTGAAGAACACAAAAAAATTGCCAGATCCATCATGTTGTCAGTGTAATCCAGGAGGCCCCCACTTTTTTCAAATGGTAACAGGGGAGAGTTGAAATCTCCAGCAACAAGCCACTGACCTCCCTTATTCATATTAATATTAGTCACCATATTCTTCCAAAGAATATTCCTCAAGTTCCTCTGGTTAGGAGCATAAATATTTATTATAGACCATTCTACTCCACCAATGGAGAACGAAACCCCTATGCTATTTTTACAATGAAATAATTCAGAACCCTATAAACAAGTAGGATTCCAAAGCACGGCCAAACCACCTGAAGCTCCCTCAGCATCACTGTGAATATAGGAAGCATTAGGCCATAAAAAGCTAGCAACTTTGTCAAAATTAATCATCAACATCTTAGTTTCTTGAAGGAGACAAACATCAATCTTATGCTCCACTATATAGTTCTTCAAGGCATGTTGTTTGTGCGAACTATTAAGCCCCCTAACATTCTAAGACATAATCCTCATTTCTGACCTTTTTGTGAGGACACATCCAATGTCCTCTGCTTCCCCAGAGTAATCTTATTTTTCGTTTCACGCGTTCTGGTGGATCTCTGAGATGGTCTCCCAAGTTTGTAATCCCCTCCAACATTTTCCTTCTTCTTCCTACCCTTCATCCTTAACTTTCTCCAGCTTTAAACTACCCAAGTTTTCAATAGACTCTTCAATCATGCCAGAACTCTCTTCCTCCCAAATTTCACCTTCTTCCACCGAATCTCCACAGGTCCTCTAAGTGACAGTTAATGACAGAGGATCAGCAGCCGATGAACCAGGACCAAAGATCCCGTTAGAACCCCCACAAGCAAGGTAACGACAGCCGAGGATCCAGGATCTTGAGACAAGGAGACCTCCCAAGGTAAGGTTTCCAACACCGAAGAGACACAAGGGTTCGAATCAGGATGAGAATAAGCAGGGGGTGGTGGTCACGGAGAAAGCACAGGTGGCCGAACAAAGTCAGGGGGGACAAGCTCAGAGACACCCAAAGGCCTCGAGGTATCCACAACCGGATTCGTGGGATTTAACACATCCTTATATTATCTACTGACCGAAGATTTACAGTCAGAAATAAGATGCCCAGCTTTGGCACACCTTTGACAAAATACTACCGTGTTTTCGTAACAAACAGGTTGGATCCAGTTTCCCAGCTTAGAACATAGCTTGATAGAGTTTGGAATAATTTTATCAACACAAATATTGACACAGAATCAAGCAAAGACTAACCTTGATTTTGATTTAGTGACAGAATCCGTAGTAACAAACTAACCCAACGAATCACCAACAACCTTGAATATGGCTTCATCCCAAAACTCAAGAGGTAAACCCGGCAGTCGCACCCAAATAGGAGCCATCATGTTAAGGTCAACAGCATGATCAAAATTAGGTTTCCACCTACACAAAGCTAGGTTGTGCTTCCCATAAACCCACGGGCCCGACGACAGAGTGACCACCAAGTCCTCAACTGTCGCAAACCTAAACAGGAAGAGACCACCATCCATCGCGCAAATCTCCACAGTTCCCTTAAGCTGCCACTTCACAACAACCCATTTTCAAACCATATCCACTGTAGGATTATAGGAGAGAAATCTCCCCACCACAACATTCTCCATGGAGGAAAGGATCCTATCGCTGATCGAATCTGGTATGTCAAACGTAGTACCAGCAATCGAAATAAACTCAGGAGGAGCCATAAATGAGGAAACTTGTTTCCCACTAGTCAGGACATTCTTCTAACCGACAATCGGAGAAAACTCAACCACCGACACAAAAGAACCACTCGGAGAAGCCAAATCCCTCAAAATGCCTGATGGAGAAAGCGCAAATCCCATAGAGGGGGTACCCACCAGACACGTCTCCAAAGGAGGGGAGCATAGGTTAGGAGGGGGCAGAGGGGGACCATTAGATACCCCCATGATAGAGTCCACCATGCACGCAGAAATTTAAAACTCAAAAGAGTGGGAGAAAATTCAAAAACTAGAGAAATTTGGATGTTGTTTTTCAACAAAATGTTATTTACATGAGGAGGAGTTATTAAAACTTCAAGTTTTTCAAATAATTTTTTTTTTGGTAAATTGGACTCAAAGTGGTGCTCCATATATTTTTAGCCAACAATTTTAGTTGAATAAATTGTGGAAGTATCTAACTTAGCTATAGTGAATCTTACTAGGTCATATGTTTGACCAAAATTGACTTTTAGTTAGAAATACTTAAATTCAGTTGTGCTGATATGTTGGCTGAAATTGTGACAAACCTTTGTGCTTTTACCCCCCTAGGGTTTGCTCTGTTTTGTTTATTACTTTGAGTTAATATTGATGTAATGTATTTTCTTAGCTTATTACTTGATTGTGCCTTCATTTTATGAATGTGTTGGTTGAGCTATTTAAGTCTATCTTGATGATTTAATTTCAATGTTCCCATTTGAAAACCCTCCTAGGAATGTGAAGCTATTTAGTTGTCTATCAAAATATATTAATCTTTAATTAGTCAAATTTTGTATGCTTCCTTGCAGCGTCTTTTTTAGTTGTAACTTGGTGAGTTTTGTAAGAATTCTCGAGCGAAATTTGATAGTTGTGTTTTGTCCTCAACTATATTTTGAGTGTTAAATTTAAGGCATTACATTTCCCCATCCCAATTAGTGAATTCATTATTCTTCAACAATTGATTTCAAGCAACATTGTTCACCACCTCTATAATAGCCAACTCAATTTTTCTACATAGTTGCACCTTATCCATGGATTTACCTTGAAATAACCTTTTATTTATTTCCTTCCATAACTCCCATATTACTATCGATGGAGAAACAACCCATAAGCTACTAAACAATGCCTTTTTTTCTCAAAATTGGCCACATCAAAAAAATCACTCACAAGTCATGTGGTAATACGCTCATCCATCCCAATTTTCTCATTAATTCCTAGCAAAACTCAGCATAATCGCACCTCAATAATAAGTGGTTTGCATCCTCATTATCATTTTCACATAACATACACTGATTAGGACCTTTGATCCCCAATGTATGTAACCTATCCCCTGTTAAGATCATTTTTTGAAATGCCAACCAAGCAAAGACCTTGGCCTTAGGAAGGCAAGACTTATGCCATATTAGATGTTCTAGTCAATCCTCTTTTTTTAGTGCCTTCTACTTAAGGTTATATCTTGCTTTAACTAAGTTGTGTTCACCTTATTTTCCCTACACCATTTGATTTTATCTTCTTCCTCTGAGAAAATAACTTTCCTTTCACTAAGGATTCTCTACAACAGCTCTTTTTGGTCTTTTGGGCATTGATAATTTGGAGAGACCTCCACCTCCATTTTGCAGCCCCCTGCACCTGCACTTGTTCCACATAATCTCTCATCTTTGACCCCCATTCTTGAGTTAGAACTGTTCTAATATCATCCAACGCCCTATTCCTATAAAGTGCCTCATTTTAGTCCCAAGAATCACTCCAAAAGGAGGCCTTCCTCCTATTTTTAATATCCCATATCACATGTTTTGATATTATATCCCTACAATCTAATAAAATCTTCCATATAGTTGAGCCCCTTGGGGAGTTAATAGTTGTGAGAATCCGAGCACGGGTGCTTCTAAATCCAAGTACTTGTTTCGTAAGATTCTGACCCATTTCTGCCTATTCCTGTAATAAATGTTCCACACCAATTTTGCTCCCATTTCCATGTTCATTATTGAAAGTTTCCTAATTCCCACACCTCCTGTTGGAAGTGGATTCACTCTGAGAGGGGGGGTGAATCAGAGTGGAATAATTTTAACTTTTAACTTTGAATGCATAGTGAAACTTTTACTAATTTTAACCCAATGTGACAGATTTATTTAAGCAAGTGGACATTAACACTTTAGATCAGATTGACATGAAACTTCACTAACATTTACAACCCATATTAAAAGCATCATATGATATTGTTCAATCAAAGCTTTATGAACAATCTTGTTGTGCTTTATGAACAGAACTATAATACTTCATAAAATGCAACTTTGACTTGCTTTTGACAAACTTTTGAGTATTCATATAATGAACACAGAATGTAGATGTAAATTCACTTTATGAAAGACTTTTTGCATCAGATTTGCACAATCTAAATTTGCATGACAGGCTTGAACAAATATACATTAAACATTTAAACAACCTTAAAGTATCATAGCATTGACCAACTGAATGAGCACAATAACATAAATGACTGGAAGAAAGATTATGCAAGATAGACACAAATCACACAAATGAGAGACACAGAAATTATCGAGTGGAAAACCCTCTTGGGGTAGAAAAACCACTCCTAAACTGCCTTACTGGTTTAATTTCAAAACCATTGCTTACAATGCCTTATAGGATAATTTTTGAGTACCAACTCCTCATTTAGAAACACCAATCTCAAGGATCACCAACCCCTCTTCTTTTTTTCATTAAATCATACAATGATACAGAGGATCTCTCTATTTCTTTCTTTTCACTCAAGTGTCTCTTGACCGGAAATATCTAAAATACTCAAAGTTCAGAAATGAACCTTCAAAATTTCATCCATTGTCAAGCCTCAAAACAGCTTGATATTGAACTCATATTTCAGATTTTCAATCTCAAAAACTCAACTTCCTTTTAATCACAATAGTTGTGATATTCTCATGATATTTCATAGTCATTTTTCATTATCCTTCACGCTTATTTTGCATTTTTCTCCTCTTTTATGTTTTTGTTCTTACAAAAATAGTTAGCTCATTCTCTCAATTTTTCCAGAAGTCTAAAAGCCCTAATCTCTTTATTTTTCTTCTTACACTAATTTCATCATTACATCTCAAAGATATTACACTAGTAGCTTTTTTTATATATTTCAAAAACAAAATAGAGGTGATTATCAGAATACTCATTTTCTATCAAACAACCTTGCCAGTTGTTCCTTTGTTCCTAAGAGAAAGATCAGCATGTAGAAATTCTTCTGACAAGAATACCCAAGCAACATGCAAAAATAGAAATGTGACTGAACCCTATCCTGTCAAGCAGCCTACATAGGCAGTGCTAAAAACCAAACAACATAAAATCATGTATGTAATTCATGAATGATACCCTTGAAAAACAAACTGCAACAACAGTGTAACTGAAACCAAAATGCAATGTAACCAAAACCTCAAAATGATGCATCCAAGAACAATTACCAATGACTCCAGGTGAGAAGCTAAGAAGATTTGTAGATATCATGATTACCCACAAACCAAAAGCAACATTCCTTAGAACAGAGCAGCTTTAATATAGTAAACTTATTTGATATGCATTTCTGAGCTTGCAAAATTGACATGCAGCATTTCTAATCACAAACGAATAAACCCATTTTACCATTTTCAAAAAGAAGCCAACATATGTCTTCAACATTTTGAGACAGTAGAAGAAACGGTTCTTTAAATCAGTTGAAAATATGAATACCTGTGAAGAATGATGGAGAGACTGTCATGAATATCTTTACCAAACCTGCAGTGAGAAAAACATCCAATACTCCTTCCAAATTTGAGCCTTCACCCAACGACAAGAAGCTGACACAACCATTGACCAGGGTAAAGTTCTTTTTGATTCCCCCATTTGTTGTCCAAGTGTTTTAGACAGCCAACAACCACAGTGAAATGGCTGAGAAGATTTCAATGGTGGCGGTTGAGTTGGGGTTCTAAACCCTCGAGCATGTGAAGCAGCAAAATGATGCCCTAAACTTTCCAAGGCAATTCTACCAATGACTTTCTTTGTTTTGATAAAATTTCAAGTCTGAAAGGACTGACTTAATAAAACAAAGCTCATAGTACTCTTGAAATTCATGGACTGTCCAATGTCTTGCATATCGACCATCTCATTACCTTTGAATTGCATGCACATTGTAGATCATCATTACCACTGTTCAAATGTTAAGCATGTGTAATGCCGACCAAATAATGCCTTGCATTATTACAAACCAAATGCCGATTGCCTTGGACTGATTTGATTCCAAGTAATCGAGTCCAAGTCACTTCAATGGTGACAATTTAAATAATCAAAACCTTATTATTGTTGTCATCCTTAAGGCCTAGTAAAGAGTTAACCAATAGACCTAAATCATATGCAAATAATGATCAATTTGATTACCTTTAACCAAAGTCGATTGCCACCTTATAATTTCATATATACTCAATATATCCAAAGCCTTATGAAATGAAATAAAGGTTGATTTCATACCAAATACAAGGTGCTAATAATCCATGTCCAATACCATATACCATATGCCCAAGCCATTATCATTTGATTAAGGAAACCCGATAGGGTTTTCTTAAAACATGAAAACCAGCCGCATTTTATAAACCCACGCATCAAGAAACAGAGAGCATTACCTAAATGAGGATAGAGAAATACAACTCTAAAGAAGATCAAAAACATTATCAATTTCATGATGCTAGAAACTAATCAAGCCAAAACATATAAACCTATAGATCATTGTAGCACAAAATGTCAAACCTGAACATGGAATCATTTTTCTATAAACCAAATTCCTTGTGATCTGCACATGGAGTCAAGAGATCAGTGCCTCCAAAGATAATATCATAAATGAAGTAAGTATTCCAAAGTCAAATGAATACCAAATATCAAATATGCCAATCAAATTCCATAATAAGACCAAATTGTGAAATGCCAAGGCACCAACCCAGGGCAGTTTTGACATCAAGGACAAATGCCCCAAAAGAAGCCAACACCTCCAACTATTTTTTGAGCGCAAATATAATTTCAAGCCCCTAGTGGAAATGTGTGTTCTTTTGTCGAGCCACTCCAGAAGAATCTTCACATTATTTGTTCTAAAGCTTCCTCAATCTTCTTAGGGATCTTCAAACATGACATCGAGTATATTGGGATAGCAGAAATAACTGCTCTCAATATCAAAATCCTCCTAGCAAACGTCAACCATTTTCCTAAATCCATGTTTCCATTTTTGATCTACATCTATTAACCAATGCCTCCCATAAGCTTTTATTATTTGTCTCAGCAAATAATGGGATTCCAAGAAATTTACCTAATAGTTTGGCAACTTTAAAATCCAAGATTTTTACAACATCTCTTTGTATACTGGGGTAGATATTGAATAAAATAACTTCAAAAAAATCCAATTTATTTTTTGTCCAAAGGAAATACAATACTCATCTAAAACCCTTTTAATGACCCTTGCTTCTCTCCTTTTTTCCTCACCAAACAACATAGTATCGTCACCAAATGTTGGTGTGTTATTTCTTCCACCTGTAGAGCCACCTTAATCCCTTTCTGATTCCCTAATGCCTTTTCATATTTTATCTTCCACCCTAGAGCTTCAACTAATATTATAAAGAGGAAGGGGGATAATGGATCCCCTTGCCTTAAACCCCTCTTTGACTAGAAATACCCTTGAGGTGATCCATTTACTAAGATGAAGAATTTTGAATTATCCAAACAAGCTTGGATCCATTTTATCCATTTTGGACAAAAGCCAAACTTCTCCAAAACACCATAAAGGATATGCCTATCCACTTGATCATATGCTTTTTGAATGTCCAATTTGATGAGCATGCTCTTCAACCTTTGCAACCTTATTGAGTGTTTTGTTTCAAGAGCCGCCACAATACCCTCCATGATAGATTGCCCAGGTGAAAATCCACTTTGTTCTTCTGAAATTAAACCTTTTAGGAGTGGCTTCATTCTATTAGCCTTTAGTTTTGTGATGATCTTGTAGATCATATTGCACGATGAGATTGGTCAAAATTCACTCATTGATCTGGCCCTTTTTTTTGGAATTAATGCTAAAAATGTATGTTCATCTCTCCCAAAATAGTTGTGTTTCTCCTTGACTCCTCCACCACTTGTGCTAAGTCTTTACTAATTATTTCAATAAAAAATTTATAGAAGCTTGTTGGAAAACCATCCAAACCCGAGGCCTTATCTGGATTGAACTGAAAGGTAACCTTCTTTACTTCTTCCTCCGAAATTTCTTTGTACTAAATCTTTTTTTCTTTATCTTTAACTAATTTTGAGATGTTATCTAATAACTTGGCTCTTTCTGCTTTTGAAGCAATGTATACTCTGTTTAGAAGATCTTGAAAAAATCTACATGCCTCCTTATTTATTTCCCCCTCTAATTGTAGCATTGTCCCATCATCCTAGATTAGCTCACAAATTTTGTTTCTATGTTTTTCTTTGCATTGGATGATGCATGGGAAAAAATTGTATTCCTATCTCTGTCATGAAGGCATGTCTCCCGAGACTTCTATCGCCAAAACAATTCTTCTCTTGCCAGCACTTCTATATATTCCAATTTTAATTTTCCTTCTTTCTCAAGTTCTTCTTGTTCAATCCCATTGTTGATTATTTTTTCATTTAGCCCTGCCAGTTCCTTCTCCAATATTGTTTTCTCCACAAATATATCTTTGAAATATAATTTGTTCCACTCCTTTAATTTTCTTTTGACACAAGCCAACTTCTTGGAAAAAGTGTAACGGTTGTTATATTCATGCATAGGCGTTGTTGTCTGGACCATTCTTCAATATTTTTCTTAATCCCTTCATCTCTGAGCCACATAATTTCAAACTTAAAGGGGCACCTTACCAGTGTTTTGTCTAAAGAGGTAATCAATTGCATTGGAAAATGATTTGATCCAATCCAAGGTGGAATATGTGTCTGCCAAGAGGAATCTATCAAGTCTTTCAACAATATTCAAGAAACCCTTCCTCCTACTTGTCCAAGTGAATACATCATTATTTGTTTCAACCTCCCTCAACATAATTTGATCTATAAATTCCTTGAAATCAGTTTGCACCTGAGTTAAGTTTCCTAATCCTCTCATTTTTTCATCATTGCTTACTATTGCATTGAAGTCGCCAACAATTATACATCTATTCCCTTGGTTGTCATGAAAAAAACTCCTAATCTGGCCCCAAACTTCCTTCTTTTTGTTGGTTTTTGTAGGGCCATACACATTCATCAATAACAGTTCCACCCCACTACCCAAATCCTATAATTTCATGCACTGCCAACACTTATTTGACACTAATTCTTCTCCAAGGATTCTCTGCAGGTTCCACAAAATCCCTAATCCACCCGATGCCCCAACAACAAGCACAAAGGATCCATTCCACAGTCTCCAACTTCTTAATACATTTTCACACTCTCCCGATGATAGTTTGGTTTCTTGCAGAAGAAAAACATCTACCTTAGATTGATCAATTTGGTGCTTGATCATGTGCCTTTTGTTAAGGGAATTTATGCGACTAACATTCCACGTTATTTCCCTCATGGTGTCCCAAGAAGGGAGATGCCCTTCCCTCACTACAATTTTCATCTACCCCTTAGCACTCCCTGCTATTTCCAGCTTCTTCTTATTGGACAATCTTCCTCTCCTCCCTTTCACCCCTCTTTTTGGTTTCTTCAGATTGGAGAGAGGTTGTTCTAGCATTCTTTCTTTAATTATACCCCTTCTTCGTATTCACTCTCACTCTATGATTCTGAGAGGAGGTCTTCCTCACAGGTCTCTCCCATATCCAGTGGGGGTTCTTTCCCCCCTTCTAACATATTAAATCATTTTCCCAAATCTTCTTCAAGTTCCCTGCCATTTTCCTGATTTTCCATTTCTTCTTTTTCCTCCCTTACTGTAATACTTGTGACCTCTAATTCCTTTGCATTCCCTAATTGAATCATAATGTTTTCCCATCCCCACATTCCCAACCTTCAGATAAATCCTTCTCTCCATCCTTTCGCTCTCCACTTTTAGATTACGATCTTTATTCTTGGTTTTTCTTTACCTCCCCTTCTTTATTTGAAGACCCCATCTTAGCTTCTTCCTCATCTTGATTTAAGCTTTCCAATCCACTAGTTTCCACACCTCGTCTTTTTGCATTACTTAGTTGTTCCATATGGAGTAGGACTACTTCTTCCACTAGTAGTTTGTCTTTATCTCTTATTTCCTTAACTTTTGGTTCCTCCATTTGCATCTCTTCACTCACCTTCTCCTTTTGGGTTACTCCTTCTAGACACTCCTAGTTGTTATGCCCTTTCAACTTACAATTTGAGCACATAATAATTCCATCCTCTCTTTCTACCCACTAATGCCAAAATCCTTGATCTAGTCTCAACTCTAATTCCTTTGGTAGAGGCGGGTGTGGATTCATTTTAATGCACAGTCTTGCGTACATACCATGAGTTCTATCTACAAATCCGACCTCGGCCTCCTCAAAGACACCCATCTTATCCCCTAGAATTTTCAAAGTTTCTATGTCCCAATATTCAAAATTTGACCCAAACTATTGTTTCTTCTACTGTTTGTTTAAATGGATCAAATTTTGGGGACCAATCCTTAATGAAGAAACTTGTTCCATTCATCAAATATGGACCATTGTTCAATATCTTGTTCTTAATCTATTTGTATGGCATTCAACCAAAAATAAATCATTTGCAAGAAGTTTAATTTCCACCTTGCCCCAAAAATGCTCGCACCAGATCTTGATCTTGTTAAGATCCGGCTGTCCACCTTCCCATTTGAAGAAGAGCCCAATTTCTTTCATGCATTTCACCGAGAGTTCCAACTCCTTTTTTTTCAGAGCTATCGATTTACATCTTCCTTGTGGTCTGGGAATTAGGGTGTTTCCTACCTCCAATTTTATTTTATTTTTATGAATAGGCAGCTATCTATATTAAATTAAAGATAATAGTACATACTCACAAACAAAAAAGGTGGGTGGTACAAAGGCACACCCCAAGAGTCACATGGGAAAAACCTAGAAATGAAATAATATCAAGTCACATGGGCCTAGCCTTGAAGTCTAAAAGCATGCAAAATTAAAACAAACAGGCCATTAAGCAGCCAGAGTAGTGCCAGCAGAGTCTCTGTCATCCCTTTTTTCCCCATACATTAGCGGGGTCTGGAGTGACATCAAGAGGAGCACCCTAGCCATCATCATCTTTTTCCTTATTTGTATCTTCTTCCTCGCACCAAGGCGAGATTGCAAGCGCCAGCCGTGGAAAACTTTTACCACTGTTAGGAATAAGGTGTCTCAACCTTGGATAATTCCTATTCTTATTATTTGTTTTGTAAAATGTATTTCTTGCAAATAATGTAATTAAGTGTGAGTGTACATGTCTAGTTTGCATGTTGATGTGTCACTCCACTTAATGTGTCGGCATCTTGAATTGTGTGTAAGGAGATCATGGCTGAAACGGTTATGATGGATTCCTATGACACGTAAGAGCTATGTCTGGAAGATTCAATGACAGGTGAAGACATGTGGAAATTGATAAAGTTGAGTACTGTACACTCTTCCACGATAGTGGGGTTCGGGGCATCGCCCCGAAAAAAATTTTCGAGTTCCTATTTTCTCGGAGAATGGTAAAACCCTAATACAGTTATCTTCGGAAGTTGCCCTAAAAGGGAAGCGCATGATATAAGCGTTTTTTAGGGTTGCGAAGATTTGTGATGTGAGTGTATTGTTGGAACGTTTTTTCATGCTGCCGCATTTTGTCTTCAAGAGTTGGAAATCTCCTGAAAGAACTTGCATTGCAAGTGTGTTGTAACCGTTGTGTTGAAGATAATACATTGTGCAGGTTTTGGAGTGCTGGGGTTTTTTACCGAAAGGTTTTCCCCAGGGTAAATCATTGTGTCATTCTTCATTTTCTGTATGTATGGTATATTGCTGCAATATCTTTGTTAAGTAGATTAACGAATCTGAAATTGTAAGGGTTTAAAACGAATTTGCACCATACTTTCCTTAAGAGATTAGTGTAGGAAGCTGTTTCCGCACCTGAGTTTCCTTACAACCACTAGAAGGCCATCCAGAACCAGAAGTAGGCGGAGTATCAGCGAGCCACCTAGAACCGCCACCGTCGCTCCCTGAAGCACCACTAGAAGGCCATCCCTGACTAGCCCGTGGTGGAGGAGAGCGAGCACGTTGAGGAGGGTGAGAGTCCTGCCGAGTAGGGGGCTGAGAACGGGGACGTGCAGAGCCACTCTGCTGCCAGCCCCAAGAGGGCAATTGGTCGTGGGAAGAAGAGGGTGAGTTAGGGACCTGAGCCACAGCACACAGGGCATTGCCCTTGATGTCCAAGAGGACCTATAGGTGATCCACCTCCAGTGCAACTTTGTTATCTTGCACTTGAATCTCTAAAATAACATTAGAACAAATAACTACTTTAGCATAGAGATAAACATTAATATCCATTTGAGAATGAGAAAATATGCAATAATTTTTGTCTTTCCGGATGTTGAAGAGGATTTCCACCTTGAAAGTGTGCCAAAGCTAGGTGAACTTAGCAGGGATCCCAGGTGGATCTCCCAGCAAAACCATATGCCAAGAAAAAGGTTATGGCCAAAATAATTCATGAATCCAAGTCCAAATTTGTTGAGCTCTGGGACAGAACCAGAAAAGATGCTTGAAACTTTCAGGTTGCCCACAAAAAGTGCAACAAGGGTCCTGGACCCCCAAGTGTATGAGTCGAGAATCCACAAGCAAGCCTTGGAAAACAATACACCAAGAAAATTGGTTCAACTTCAGATTAACACTTGTAGACCAAGTAGCATCAAATCTCTTTACCAAGCATAAGCAGGGGAATTAAGAAGCCACCTCTGGTTCAAACTGTTGATCATAGGAAAATGAGGTGAAAGCCACATGTAACCAAGCCATGGATTATAGCTCCTAAGAGGAGTGTCTGAAAACCATTTCCAGTCTTTCCACCAAGGTTTGTGCCCACGAATGCCAATTTTGTGAAGCATTTTTGCCAAAATGGCTCTAACTAGCCCGTCAAAAGTGGTGCGGTTCTAGTTTTGAAGTCTACGTTGGACCTTCAAACCATCCCATTGCATAATGTGCATAGTGGGCCGATGAAAGAGTTGTTGCAGGGTGTGAATGCCTTTTTTGTAAAATCTGAGGGCTTTAAGCCAAGGCAATTTAGCTAAGGGCTGACCATTCTGAGAAAGAAGAGGAGACCACCAAATATTTTGTTGATTGAGTGAAAGCCCATCACAAAATCCAGCCCCGGCCCATCAGAGCCAAGGCTTAATAGCCTCCCAGGCGCGCCAAATTCTCTTGGCCACAAAGGTATTAACAATTTAAACAGGCTCCTTCATAACCAAGAGGGTTTGGAAACCTATTCCTTTCCAAGCGGCTCTATGAATAGGAAATCCAACCTAGATACAATGCTTGAGGAGAATCTTTCAGGCTTCATCTCTGGTGAGGGCCTGGATAATCCACTTAACACAAAGAAAAATCCTTTGCTATTGAGTGGAGAGCAGTCCAAGCCCTCCAAAATCCTTAGGGAGGCAACATTACTCCCATGTAGCACGATGGAAACCCTTGTGGATTTTAGAGGAGGCCCATAAAAAATCCCATAGAAAATTTTCAAGCCTGTTGTAGGCAGCTTTGGAGGGAGCCCAACAGGAGTAGTAAACATGAGTGGATGCCAAGACTTTAGATAAAACCTTGAACTTACCAGCTAGAGAAAGAGGCTTGGTAATCCAGTAAGAAAGCTTATTCTCAACCCTAGAGAGCACAGCTTGCCAAAGCTCCCTAGGGGAGGCCTAGAAGGCAAAGGGGATGCCCAAAAAATGAAAGATCTCTCCCCGCCCAATCCACTTTCAATTATAGGTTTGAAGCCATGCAGGAGTGGGTAACATAGATTGCATGTAGTATAAGGTCTTGTGTCATTGGATGGCAAAGCCGGAGGTAAGATAGAAAGTGTTCAGACAATCAAGGGCAACAATGATCAATTCTTCTTCTTCCAAGAGAGTGAGAAAGGAATCATCCGCAAAGTGGCCATTAACAAGTTGCTCCCGAGAGTTTGGGAGAAGAATCCCTTTGACACACTGCTAAGAAATAGCATGGGCTAAAAGGTAACCAAAGCCTTCAGCTACAAGCACATACAAAGAGGGGGCAAGAGGACACCCTTGTCGAATTGAGCGAAAAAGACCAAAAGTAGAAGACTGGAGACCATTAATGGTTATGCAAGTTGAAGCATCAACAAAAAGCATACGAACAGATTGAATGAAATTGGGTCCAAACCCCAAGTCTTGCAACATCGCAAGAATGAAAGGCCATTCAATGTGGTCATAGGCTTTGGAAAAGTCAATTTTAATGAACACGGATTTCTGGTTTGACCGTCGGGCCCACTCCATTCCTTCCCAAACAAAAATGATATTATCCAGAATGAACCTAGATTTGATGAAACCAGTCTACTCTAGGCACACAATTTGAATAAAGATATGGTGAATTTTTAGAGCCAAAGCTTTGGCAATGATTTTGTAGGATACATTGAGAAGCGTGATGGGCCTCCAATTGCAAATATCCTCTGGATCCCCAGGCTTAGGTATGAACTATATAATGCCCTTGTTTATTAAATTTCCTAGAGAGTTGGCTTGA
This sequence comes from Sequoiadendron giganteum, assembly GCA_007115665.2. Classification (NCBI taxonomy): domain Eukaryota; kingdom Viridiplantae; phylum Streptophyta; class Pinopsida; order Cupressales; family Cupressaceae; genus Sequoiadendron; species Sequoiadendron giganteum. The sequence goes on from CM021100.1 coordinate 447,031,044, forward strand.
AATGATTCAAGATAGACATGATGCAAATCACTCCCAAAACAGTCCCAAAGAGCTTTGTAGAATTCACAAGGGAAGACATCAATCCTAGGAGCCTTATCATGATCCATAGAAAAAATAGCTTCCTTGAGATCATCAATTATTAACAATTGATCACATAAATTTACCTGGGCTGAAGAAAGCCTATGTGGCACAACAGTAAGGCAGTCCTGAAGGAATTGTTGTTGCACAGGCATGGAGTCCTATGCAGTGAACACCTGCTTGAATAATGGTGCATAAAGGCCTAGAGAATGCCAGGTAGCTCAGAGAGCACTCGAGTGCCATCCTTAGTTTTTTTTATGCCTGGGGATGAGTGCCTGGCATGAAGTGCCAAAAAAAACAATTGGAGGCACGATCACCGATCTTAAGCCAATGTAGTTGAGCTTTGATTTGCACTCCTTTGGCAGCATAATTATCATCCACTTGTTTTTTGTGCCTTCATTCCACCACCCTGACTTGATCCGATGGGGAAAAAGGGTTGGCCACCAAAGCCTCCATAGTTGCACGCAAGTCAGCAGTGGTAGCCTCATAAGACCATCCATGAAAGATGGCCAACTAGTGTCCATAAATACGCAAGAAACGAGCAGTACGAGTGATGGTATCATTCCACCAAGTAATCCAGCCTGTTTGGCCAGCTAGTCTGCACTCCAAATTCCACACTCGACGAACGTGGGCCAGAGTGGGCTTGTGACATAGTAGAGACATATTCATAAAGAATTGAGTTTTACACATGCGAGGCTGACAAGACGTCCATTCAATGCGAAAATGAATTGGGAAGTGATCAAACAGAGTCACATCCACTAACGGCTTCACTGCCAAGGAAGAGTTGTCAAAAAGAAAAAAAATATTGAGCCGAGATCATGGCACGATCAAGGTGTTTAAAAACTCTGTCAGAACCGGACCTATAATTACACCAAGTGTGCCAGAGGGAATGAGAATGGAGGCAACCAATATTGGGATCAAAAAGGCCCAATTTATTGCACATGTAAAACCACACCTCCCTTTCACCAGCATCCCAGTGGAAGGGCAAGGTTCCATCCTTGTCATACACTATCTCGACCATATTGAAATCCTCGCAGAGAAACTAGGTGGCAACTGGTAACGAATCAGCAATCTAGCACCAAAGCAAACAACACTCCACAACATCATTAGAGGCATAGACATTTAATATCCCGAAGGAATGATTATCAATGTTGAAAAGAACCCAGACTACCCGCTGGGAAGGATCAGTCCCATGATCCAAAATGTAAGAATGCAATCGTGGGGACAAAAGAGTGGCTACTCCACCATGCTTAGCTTCATGCAAACTGAAAAACATAGTACTGGCTATCCAAATAGAACGATAAGCCAAGGCAAGAAAAAATCCTAAAATTTTAACTTCTTGGAGACAAAGCACTTCAATCCTTGAGTATTTTTGTAAGGTATCCCTAACAAAGTACTTTATGGAGAGGTCAGATAGACCTCGAACATTCCATGAAAGAAAATTCATGGATAAAACTCTTCCATACTTTCGGAATCCAATTTCACCTCAACCAAGGAAGAGAAACTATTCTTCAAAAAATCCTATGGAACTGAACCAATCTGAATAAGGGGTGAAAACATCTACTTTTTTGGCATGTATTCTCCTTCTTTTGGTGGTGAAGATGGACTACGAGACAGTTGTTGAGCCTTCATTGTGGGAGGAATAATCACTTGAGCGCACATAACAACTGCAGGCAAAGGCATTACCTTTAACCTAGGCTGCACCGAAATAGTAGTAGCTCTGGAAGGAGCGGCTATCCCCTTCTCTGAAGGGTTTGAAACAACTTTGGATGGTTCAGGGGCCTTGGGAGCCGACCCAAAACTAGTTGGCTTATTTTTCTAGTTCGTAATCGTGGTCCACTTTGTTTCAACCTTAGCAGAAGGCTTCGTCTGGCGAGGCTTTTCAACATCTTATGACGGTGATGGTGTATGAGGGACTGCCAAAGGGCAGTCCTTGATCTTGTGGTCAACTGACTGGAATCGATAGCATGTGTTGGGCATATTGAAATACGTGAATTTTTGGGTGTGCCTAATAACTCCTATTTGAATTTCCACAAATTCTTTCAAATCCTTGGATAGGTCCACTTCCACACAAACCCGCTTCTAAGGCCGGGCTTGGAAAAAATTATCAGGTTCAATACAAACAACCCTCCCCATAGAGGAAGCAATGTAGTTCAGGAAGGGCACACATGGCAAAGGCAGACCGGGAAACTCAATCCAGACCAAAACCCGCATTTTGGTGTCATCTGAGATAGCAAAATCTTGGGTCCATGCTTGGAAAACCAACAAAGATGACCTAACATACCAGGGCCTATGGCCTAAAATATCCTAGACATGATTAACTTCCACAAAGCGAAACAGATAAAATCCTTTGGTCAAGTTTTGGACCATATCAAGGCAGACCCCATGAGGGACCTAGGCCTTGCTGACCCATTCTTTCAACACACTTTCAGGGGGAGTCCTCCCAACAAAATAACCCACAAGGGTGTATTGTTTGAGCCATTAGCAAGCAGAATCAAAATCTGGTAAAGGCAAAATTACATCAGTAGGGGCATCAGAATGCTTATCTCGTGAAAGACTTTCAGAATAAAATTTTGAGGACGTTTGGTCAAAGGAGGAGCCACTGAACTGCGCCGATGAACCATTAACACCAGCATGAATTGTTGGGTTAATGTCAATTGAAGGCATATTAAACCCCGAAAACCACAGTAAATGCGGTCGTACTCAATGAGGGAGGAATTTTCTTGAGCAAAAAGCGCAGTATGATGCAAGAGGGGCCAAGGATGACCCCCAAAAAAAAAACCCTAGCAGAGCTCATGCAACCCAATCCTCTCAAGATAAGGCCAATCTAAACAGATTTGAATTTCAAGCTTTGCCTCCAATTTTTTATTCCTTGTGCTAAATAGCATTTGTTTTGCCATCATGTTTGGTTTGTTGTCTTTCTGGGACCATTGTTGATGTTTCTATTCACGGTGGTTAACCCAACCATCAGTCAACCTAAATATCAATTAACTTCTATCAAATTTTGGCATTCACTTCAATCCAGAAGCGCTTGCAGATGTCGATCATACCAAACACTTATTTCAATGCCCCCAATCCTTCTTGGATGTAACCAAGGTAGGCCTTTGTTTGAGCCCCACCATCAGTTTTTCCTTCAAACCTCTTCCTTTTTCTCTTTGTTTGCATCTTCCCACACACCTTTCCTTGGAGGGTTCCTATTGAGGAAGTTATATTGCCTCCCCCATTTGTTTCCAATAGGACTAGAATCATTTTCCCTACCCCGCTTTATCCAGTAGGGTTTCCCCATCTAGGCTTTTCCAAACCCCTACTTCTTCTCTGTTGGGATTACCCTAGGACATTTTTCAACCCATTTCCCATTCTCAAACACCCACTGTGGAATATGATTCATGCCATTGCCCGACTGGCGATTACCCTATAGAACTTCTAGGAGTTCTTCATCTGCCACATCTGCCCAAGTTTCATAATTGTTTACTTCGACCATTTTGTTTATCACCTATTATTATTTTAAAATTTTAAAATAATATCACTTCAAAATAATATTTTAAAAGTATGTAATTAAGTTACATGTTTTTTTTATTTCTTGCTTCCATCCTTTGGAAATTTCATACCCTTTTATGTCTTTTAGAGTTCTTCATTCTATATTGCTTGTAATCACATCACTAAAATCCCAATAGTGGTATCCTCTTGAGTACACATGGGTCTAACAAGTTTCCACGTGTAGATAATATTTTATTCTTTCAAAATTAGGCTTTTGGAATCATTTTATTCTGATAAAAAAATATTAATTTCCCTGAATTCTAACCTTGACATGTTTTAATGTTGATTCCTTTTCAAAGTGAGAGTTTAGGATTTTCCCTATCCAAGAACCAAGTTAAATTTCTTTATGAATCCCAATCCTAATAATTTTTCAATAATGCATTCCTTGTTAGTCAAATTTTTGGGGATTCCTTAAATCTAGGTACCTAGTTAGTACCCCTTCCAAAGTTTGTCCTCAACATGACTTAGTGTAGAATTCTATTTGGAGCCAATTTTTTGGATTTCCTTTATCCAATTTCTAATTTAGTGATCACCTAGAATTTGGACCCTAATGTGTTTTAATTGTCAAGTATATGTCATTATGACATCAAAATTTCCCTTCCCCAATCTACTCATTGGTAAGCATGTCCCCAACTCATGAACTCTAACAATACCTTGAAGGCTTATCCCTTGAAATTCTAGAATGACTATGCTCCTTATTAGGTGACTTTGTGATGTTTGATGTAATCTCATGGGAGTTTGATTCTTATTGTTTTGAATTTTAAAAATAATGTTTAATATAATGATATTTAATGGAATAAGTCAAGATCTTGGATTTAATTGCATAATATATATTACTTTATTAGTATATTAATGAATCTTTTGTGTGATTGGTAGTACTCATGAAAGGAGATAAATCCCAACCAAAAGAAATGAATTATGAATATAAAGGCTATTATCCTACATAAAAAATGGTATATCCATGGTAAAATACTAGGGACACTAATCTTGGACCCAAGAATTCATGCAGAGACTCAATACTGAGGGAGAAAGAACCTGCATGGCATAGTGCATGGTGAAGTTAGGATTGGTCCAATTTGTTTCCTTCTCATCTTCATTATAGTCTCTTTAATTAGTGTTGGCCTATGCTAAGGCTTATGATGAAAGACAAGATCTGTCATGCTTGGCGTTGATCTTTAGAACTAGACTAAGGTTCCTATCCTACCTAAAATAACCCCTCACTATAATAGTCACTCCACCCCCACCTTTAAGAATATTCTTTGAAATTTCATGTGCCCAACAAATCTCTTAATATTGGAGGAGGTGCACATGACTTGCCTAAGAACCCTAAAAATTTCTATTCCAAATATATTTATGGGGAGGCTAAGAGTCTTGAACACATCAAAAATTTCAAAGAAATAGCCAACATAGCCTAAATTGAGCATGAAGATGTATTTTTAGGTTTTTCCCTTTTTCCCTAAGATAATTTGAATACATTTGGTATCTAATAATAGCTCTAGGTTCTATCAAAAATTGGGACCAATTAGAAATAGATTTCTTGAGTCATTTTGGGATCTACAATGACCCTACCATGTTATACCACTAGTGTGTTACCTATTATAAGTGAGAACCTAATGAACCCTTAATTTTATACAAAAAAAGGTACCATAAGATGTACAAGAAGTTGCCAGACCCTTACCTTAGGGGGGAGGAATTTGTTATATAGATATATATAGATATACCTCAAGTCATTAGATCCATTGAGTAGTTTGTTCTTCAAAATATTATCACTTGTAAACATCAATACTTTATAGAAAACTCATGCAAAAATAGTGAAGTTTCAACAACAAATGGACCCTCTCATGGAAGGAGCCATCGAACCTTTTCCATCCATAGAATACCAAAGCATGGACAACCAAATCTCTACCATTAGCAATGTATTAACTAATCATACTCCTTTGATGAACCCTATTCTAGGTGTTACCCTTCTAGGATAGAATCATGTTGTGTACCACAAACCCTTGAAACAAATGCATCCTCCCATGATATCTTATCTAGAACAAGGAAAACATGCCTATTTTTCTCCTATCAATTATAATTCATCAAGAATTGTCATCTTTGAAAAATAGAAAGCCTTACAAATCCCTATTATGAATTTTAATTTAGGTCTAGATCTTCATCTACTCATTTTTATTCAGACTTAGATGATATTATGCAATTACCTCAATGAAGAACATCCCTTCTTAGGTTACTAATGAGCTTACACACTTTAGGATAAAATAATCACAAGGGATAAACAAGAATCATTTACAAAACCTTAAAATAGAAATCATCAAGTTGGTAACCAAAACTTCTAAAGGGATTTAATCAACAAAGACCTAATGGGTAGTAGAATACCCAACCTAATAATTGAGGTGTTACTAGTATTCTAAACATTTTTAACCATGCACAAGTTACCGACTTTGGTGATATCATACCTTATGGTTAATGGATGCAAGTTTCATGAGACAATAGATCATGCTAAAGTAAACTATTTAGAGATATAAAAAATGTTTAGGATTGTTTAGGAAAATCAATAATCCAATAGTGGTAACAAAAATAGTTTCCAAGGTGACATGAGCCTTGCCATAATATTGGATTCATATGTATTTCATGACAGGGGAAACTTGGAGCAAATCTAGGAAAATGAAGAGTTTGTATTCTTTCAAAAATGAGAACAAAGCAATCTAGGAGGTTTCAAACATACAATATTTTCAACAAAACAAGAACAATTACTACTTGAGAAGAAAAAAATTATAGTTTTGTGGCAATGTGTGGTATCTTATATCACTACATGTTTGGGTTTATCTATTTCAAGCTTAAAACTAGTCATCACTAACATAGTAAACAAGTTTTTAAACTATATTTCACTATATTTAGATATTTTTGTTGTAGTTTGGAACATAAATTTGACCATGTGCATTGAACATATGATTCAAATTTTATGCATTTTGATTACATCCATGATTTTTGTTCTATACGGCCTTAATTGGACTGTTTATTTAGAATTGAATTATGATTTATTACATTCCAAATATTTGAATCTTGCACCAATTCCTAAGGCTACCTATTTAATTTTGTTTTCTAAGAGTCAGTCATCTATGAAACTATAAATTGCCCTTTTAGACTCCTACCTTGAGGTACATCACAAAAGGTGAAGCTCCATGCTACTAAGATATTACACCCAATTCTAAGGTTGATTGAAGATGAAATTATTTAATTTTTGGATCGTTGATCCTTATCACATGAACCAATTATGGTGTAGTACATTTCCTATTGGTGGAAAAGATTTATATATCATTTTATATATAAAGAAACTCTTGATATGACTTGAGGGCAACAATCTTAGGTCACGAAGGACAAAAACGATTCAAAAGAATATTCAATATACTATAGTAATAAAAGATCTCAAAAAACTATATTGTAATCAAATAGTTGAGACCTAGCATGTATTAAAGCTCTTGAAATTATGTTGTAACTATATCTCACATTAATAAAGCAAATTCATTGTTGAGTTTTCTAATATTTATTGTGCTTGAGTTGTTGTGTGTTTATTTTAGTTACATGGTTAGATAGTGTTTAATTAGACCATTCAATCACATCTACACCAAATTTCAATGACAATGAATAAATGTTGAAGATAATAAGCCTAGAGTATGCTTAGGATGATGATGCAAGAAAAAAATGCAATTACAATGCTCTCATATGAATGCTCCCATGAATATTCTTGATTATCTAAATGAATTCTTGTTAGTCCTTAAATACACCACCATAGAATGCAATTTGAAATATTTTAGGCTTTAATGAGTTCATAATGACTAGTAAGAAAAGGAAACAAGGGCCTAAATTAAGAAATTCAAATTGAAAATTTTATGGTCCAAATTCACAATCATAAAAATGAGGTAGGTCAATTCTATACCCACAGCCCTAAATCAAGGTGATGAACAACTAAATATGAAGATTAAATTTAGATCATGTAAGGGATAATAAAAAATACTAAAAAAAATTAACATTCACCTGATACGTACCATCTTATATACTAATCAACATATTAAAATAACTCAATTACTATAAACCCAAAAATTATATATATAACAACTTCCATCAAAAATATATCATCTTATACGCTAATCAATACATTAAAACAACTTAATTACTATAGATCCAAAAATAAAATTAACATTCACCCGATACATACCATCTTATATACTAATCCACATATTAAAACAACTCAATTATTATAAATCCAAAACACATATATATAACAACTTCCATCAAAAATATATCATTTTATACGCTTATCAATACATTAAAACAACTTATATACTATAAAATAAGTAATACTTCCTATCATTAAAAAAACTAAATAATCGGCATTGTAGTCATCATTAAATTTTAAAAACCATACAGGGGTTTTTTCAAGGTTTGCATCGAAGGAGTCAATTCATCCGAGAACTTTCCTTGGTCACCCATTTTATTATTTCATATAATAGCACTTTAAAATGCCGACTTAGCTGGAAAAATGCACCGACTATTTAACCTATATCTTCAAAAACCATGTGCACGAATGGTAATTGGAATACTTCAATATTTATTGATCTACGAAAGAAACCAGTGGAGCCAAAAACAAAAGAATACGAAGATCTGCTGAACCCCACCCAAATAAAACCTTGAAAAAAAGGTTGAAGTTCCTGTTATATAATTGAATGGACTGAATTATTAAAAGTTTTTGCCAGACAAAAAAATCAAGTGGAGATTTTGGAATCATTTCATTTTTGCCCTCAAATTAGCATTGATTATTACCATTAGACTGTTTAATGTTAACTACAGTTGGATGGGGTCTCATCCATTATATTTGTTCTCCTTTCAAGCTGGGCCACTGACATCAATATCAATCATGGCTTTTTCAGAATGATCCCTAAAAGCCTCCGTAATTTCTCTCTTGTACACATACACATACGAAACGAACAAGAAGAACAGCACATTCAGAAACAGCAGAACAGCCAAGAATGCGTAATAGTAATCCAGATGTGATGCATTCGTATTATTCACAATCCATCCTTTGTGTCCTCTTCTTGCTGTGAAGTTACTCACTGCTGTAATAACAAAGCTGCTGAAGAAGGCACCTACGCCATTAGAGCTTGTATACAGTGCAGTCCCCATGCTTTGCATGCTCTCCGGGGCTTGATCATAAAAGAATTCTATTTTACCTATATCAAGAAAGGCATCAGCTATGCCCAGCAGAATGAACTGTGGAAGTAAGGTGAAAATACTTCTGTGAACAATTGCCTTCTTGTTGTTTTGAAGCCCGCCATCTCTAACTGCTTCAAGTCGTTTGATTTCGACGACCACTGCCACTAGCATGGCAACAACCTGCAACGCCATTCCCAGTCCCATCCTCTGTAGTGCACTGGTGCCTTTGGGATTTCCTGTGTATTTTCTCAGAATGGGCACTAAGAGCCTATCATAGATTAGGGTGGTTATGAGCATGGATAGAGTGAGGAAGGCTGTGACACTGGCTGCTGGGATTTGGAAGGAGGGGCCCAAATGTCTGTCCAGTGTCTCTGACTGTTTTACAAACAGAGTGCCAGCTTGTGTTCCCAGAAGGCTGGGTGTGATTGTAGCAAGCCAAATTGGAAGCATTCCAATCATCAGTTTTGTTTCCTCCACTTCCGTCACAGTCGAAATCTTTGAAGAAATGCTTCCCCCTTTTACTATTGCTGCCTTGTCAAGAAATCTGTAAACAACATCTGGTCAGCTGAACCCAAGCAATTGTTACATGTAATATGTATACAAATACAGAATTACCTCAAAGATTTAGTATGAGCGATTGGATATCTGCCTTTGACAACATATTCTTTGGGGTCCACCTCATAAAGAGTAGCTGGATCTGAAGGAGCTTTCACTTTCCAGTTCCTGGCCACCCTCATAAATACCTTACCCATTCTCTTTAGAGGGCTACCAGCTACTATTTTATGTCTGTAAAAGGGGGTTCCAATCAAGAAGACAACGCCTGAGATGATGAGTGCTGCTGTAATGACTGCATAGCTCACGCCAAAACTCACGTTGTCTTCTATGTAAATCAGAAATGTTTTTCCAAACAGACTTCCGAAGAATATGGTGAACATCCACCAGTTGAAGAAGCGGTTTTTGTGGGACTTTTCTTTGGGGTCAAATTCATCGAACTGATCTGCACCAAAAGTGGAGATGTTTGGCTTGATTCCACCAGCACCCACTGCTACAAGATATAAGGCTAGGTAAAATATTCCAATCTGAAGATTAGAAGCTTTTTGGCAGCCTTCTCCTGATGGGCAAGGAGTCGGTCTTAAAGATGGCAAGGACACAGATAATGTCAAAAGCCCCATTGCCTGCATTAAAATTAAATTAAAAAACTCACCTTACCTCATCATTACTTGACAAATTAGTCTAATGGGTATGAGAGTGAGGCAAAGCTGAAGTACAATTAATAAATTAGAAGTTCAAATTTTCTTGGAGTTGGAGCATAACCAAAATGACAATGCAGACTCAATTTTTTCAAGAACAGTCAGGCAATCTCTATACTTTAAGCTCTGTTTGAACCAGCCTCCTTTTGTGTTAAATTTTTGAACTAGATAATATTTAAATAGTACCCATTTTATCCCAATTATATATATAATACTTCTTACTGACCCAATTTGTAAACTCTCACTTTATATCTCAATAACCAAAGATTCCATAACATCACTCTACCCATACAACTGCAACAAATCAGATCATCTTAAACTATTACCACCAGTTTATAAAATAAAACAATTGCAATCAACGACAACCATAATGCACCAGGAGATGGGCATGTTCCAGGATAAAATTTTAGATTGAAAAGATTGAGCAAGGAGAAAATTAAACTTACCACTATATAGACAGAGGAGAAAGCCAGGAAGGTCCAGTAGCGGCCCCAATGTGTATCAGCAATATAAGCTGAAACGATGGACATACTCCACATGGTACCAGTCCAAACAGTGACATTTCTTGAGGCAGAGACAGTCCCTTCATGCAGTTTAGTTGTGAGATATATTACCAGATTAGCCCATATTCCACCAAAAGCCAGCCTCTCACAGAACTCATACCCTGTTAATTTCCAACAGTGACCAACTTCATAAAATCAACAAGTACAAAGGACATGCTTCAGCTAAGGAGATAATAGATTAACTCAATACATACCCACTAAAAAGAAACATGCTTTAATTCCTCCTGTCTTTGCTCTCTCAACAGGCCTCCCTCGCAGATCAACAGATCCATCTAATACAATGTTTTCTTTTTGTTTTTCTGTTTCAAGTGCCATCTTCTCGTTGCTAATCATTGCTTTAGCTCTACTGTGCACCAACTTACAGGCTCCTCAAAAGATACTGGAGACAATGAATGCAAGAAGGTATAAGTATAAATAAGTGATAAACTTTTAGCATAACATGGGCATCAGTTCCTCAAAAGACAAACATGAATAACAATGATAAAATAAATTGGTAGTACCTATATTTTCTACCACCTTCTCCAGAAGAATTTTAATTAAGTGTATTTTTCAGTTAAAAAATTAAAAAAATTGTCCTCTCCACCAGTAGACCATATTGTATTACGATCCTATCATGAAAATTTGTGCTGATCATTTATTTTAATTCAATTTATCTTCCAGTTTTCTTGAGACTCCATCTGAGCACCGAACCCATTAAAATAAATGCAAGTGGTTGATTTCATTTACATCAATGGTCTGTTCATTCTTACACTTGTATGATATTATTTTTGTTTCTCTCCATCTTCTATATAAGTGTGCTTTTCAATTAAATTAATTATTTTATTTTAATATAACAAAACACTGTTCATCATAAATTAGTTGTTTTTAAACATAAATTATTGGGTCATATTTATTACACTTAAAGATCACCAAAATTTGAAATGGTCAATAGTTTTAATTTAATATAACATATTTAAAATGTGTGATTCTACATAAATACATATTCAATTGAAATAATTGAAAGTTGTTAATCTCATTTGAATCAATAGTTTATCTATTTTTATACTATTTTTTTTATACTACTTGCCCAACCTGTATGAGTTTTATATATTAATGATAACATCTTATCTATATAATTTACTCATCCTTTGAAATGTGTATTTTAATTAGCATTTAAGTTTTACATATTAATGATACCTTTGAAATGTGTGTTTTAATTAGCATTTAATGACTTTATGATTGGGAAGGTTTATCAATGATATACAAAATTGCATATTTTTTAAAGTTTGAAAAACAAGATTGGATAGTGAAATTATTGATCGCTTCTTATTTTTAAAAATATAATAAGTAATTAATATATTTTTATATTTTATAAAAATTTAAATATATATAATTTTTATAGATAAGTTGTAATTCAAGTGGTTACATAATAATATTAAAAATATTATTGATTTCATGATAATGTCATATCTTTGAGTGGTTACGAAACAATATTAAAAAAAAATTGATTTCATGGCAATGTCATATTCTTAAGTGGTTACATAGTAGTTCTAAATCATTGAATGATTATTCAAAAGAATGTTTTTCAAATGATTTATTTTCTTGTACAAAAATTAGTAATCATTAACAAATGTTTTTCATTTCTTATTTTGACGTTTTTTAGCTTAAAAGTGAGATGCTATAAAATGATTATTAATTTGTTAATGTTGATAATTTAGTTGTATATTGTCACTATGCCCTTAGTAATTATTACCTTGTTTTAATTTACCTATATGAAAAAGATGGTGTAGCATTGAGAGTGGTGAGATTTTCATAAGTGTTATCTTAAGTGTGTAAAATGGTTTAGTTGGAATTTGATTTATTTTATAAAAATATTAAAGATATAAATCATTTTCTTGGATTGAGATATAACTAATATTTAATTGGATCCATAGACCTAAACTATTTTTTTTGTTGGGAATAGGGATGAATTTATCATAAATAAAATTATAATGTGCCAACCATTTCAACCAATGTAATCACAATAAAAAAAGTCTATGAAATGGTACCTAGCAATGCAACCTTAACACAAAAACTTGGTTTAATGTACAATAGAATTCAAATATCATAATAATAATACAAAATCCTTGTCTTGGATTGGGATATAACTAACATTTAATTAGATCCACAGACCTAAACTATTATTTTTGTTGGGAATAGAGATGAATTTATCATAAGATTTTTTTTCTAACGTGTCAACCATTTCAACCAATGCAATCACAATAAAGGAGTCTAATGAAATAGTAACTAGAAATACAACCTTAACACAAACACTTGGCTTAATGCACAATAGAACTCAAATATCATTAAAATAATATAAATTCTTGTCTTGGATTGGGATATAACTAATATTTAATTAGATCCATACACAAAAACTATTATTTTTATTGGGAATAGGTATTAGAGTATTCATGCATTTGTTAATAATTAATTAGTCTCTAATTAATTATTAGTCTAATTCATTTCATGCACTTAAGCTAAACTTAGGAGTGTTTTTTTTTATGTTAACTAGAGTGAGCTTTTATTAGATCATTATGTCTCATCAAATAGGATGTTGACACTTGTCATGATCTAATCCCTTTATCATGCAAGGTTTTTCCTATAAAGAACTCACCTTCATTGTATAATCTCTAGATCTCCTTGAAGATTCTTGAGGTTTATTTTGTAAGTATTTTCTTGTTGAGGATATAGAAAATCATTATTTACAACTCTCTTTTTGTGGACTTAGTGTTTTTGTTTATTCTTTGATCATGCATCCCATGTATGGTATCCAAGTGTGGATTCAACGAACCCCTTCTCCATTTTCAATTTTTTTTCTCAACTAAGGTTACAAAAGAAAATCTAGAATCTTCATTTTTTTTTTGTAATTTTGGAGTTGGATGAATTTTTAGTACACATAGTGTACGGTGTTTTTTTTCAAAAAAAAAATCCCTTTCTTCCCTAAGGTTGCATGAGTGACCAATGGCCAACCCCTGGGGGGCTAAAAAAAATTTTTTTTACAATTTTAGTAAGATTGGGAAAATCGCGATAACCTTTTGTTTGGTTGTCGAAATTGGGCAAACGAAATATCATCAAAAATTTGATTTCGAGAAATATATAATGATGCTTGGTTTTCTCAAATTTTGTTGCTAGCATATTTTATCTCTTATCAAAGCTAGATGTGTTGTTTTCACTCTCGAGCTCACAAATTTTGACCAATTTCTCTATTTTTCCCGATTCTAGCAGTATGGGGGTGGTCTTTTAGATCTCTTCATAGAAATCTATGCACTTTTTTCAAAACATTTCCGGGTACATTTTATTTGATTTTTTGTGTTTCACATTCTAGTGGATTACTTGGACATTTTAGCTCTTGAAAACTTTCTATTTGTTTTGGATGACTTTTTTTGGTTTTTTTACATGTATTTCCAATATTTTTCCTATTTGGGTATTGTAGATATCGTTTTTGTGTAATTTATCTTTTGTAGACACACTAAGATATAGTGTCATTTTTTTGTATGTTTTTTGAGAATTTCACACATCTTGTTGTGCCTTTTTTACTCACGCTATGATATAAAGTGTCTGTTGGGAAAATGTGTCTCAACCTTGCAATTATATAAGGTTTATTATTGATAGGATATATGTATGTATATATATATCCTAGTTACACTAATAGGTGTAATATATAATGGGAGCACGAGGTGGAGGGGAGGAGTGGGATTTGTGTTAATGTTAACAATTTTTTGTTAACAAAAACTCCTAAATGGCCTACATACATTAAATTAATGATATATTATAAATCTAGATCATTCATTTTTAGGTTTTATATCCAATGGTAGATATTTTGTTGGCTTATCTTTCCCTAGAAGCTAACCTAGGATTTTATGAGGGAATTATATTACAGCTATGGTATTGTGATGTATTTTGAGAGTCTGATAGTGGTCATTTCATCTTTGGATTTGTGGTGGTGATACTCCTATGAGAAGATTTCTTTGCAAGTATATTGTAATGTTTGTAATTTCTAAATAATATATTGGATGAATTTTGGAGAGTGGGCTTTTTTCTCTCGAAAGGATTTTCCCCACATAAATCACTATGTTGTGGTATGCATGATATTTATATTTATTTATGTTTAAGTTTATGTAACTGTTGAAAGGATCTATAAATTTTTGTGTTATTCTCCTCTCAAGATTAGTGTAGGAATTTGTTCTGCTACCTTAGCTTCCTTACAAGTGGTATCAAAGCTTGATCACCTTTGGTTTCATTTATGGGTTGTTGGTTTTTTTGAAATAATCCATATTTGAGTGAGAACTTGTGTAGAAGACACTTTTTGATCTTGTTGCAAGAATTTTTAGATGGTAAGTTCATTAGAGAGAATAGAGGTGGATAAATTTTTTGGAAATAATTTTGAGATGTAGAAGCTGAAGATGGAGGATCTATTGATAGATCGAGATCTATGGGATGTTGTTGATGAGAAATTTTTAAGGCCTATAGATCCTACTTTGGCTACTCAATATGATGTTATGGACCGTAAAGCCAAGGATTTGATCAGATTATGCTTGCAAAAATTTGTTTTAATCAATGTCCATGAAGAGACCTCTACATAGAAACTATAGAAGAAGCTTGGTGAGATGTATCAAGCCAAATCTTTAGTAAAAAATATTTTCTTGAGGAAGAAATTGTATTCCTTGAGAATGGAAGAGGGAGGATGAATCATAGTTGTCTAGAAGAATTCAATATGTTGGTGACTCAATTAGAATCAGTTGGTATCAAAATGGATGAGGAGGAGAAATTTCAGATCCTATTTTATTCTTCACTCGATTCATGGGGTTCTCTTTATATGGCTATTGGGAGTGCTTATGTTATATTGAAGACTGGAGATGTGGTGGGTTCTTTTTTTTTGAAGAGATGAGAAGGAAGGTATCCATCAGTGTAAAGGAATCCCTAAGTATTCATGGAATACCTAAGGAAAAGGGAAAGAAGAATGAGAAGCATTAAAAATCCAAGTCCAAGGGGAGATCTAAATCTCCTAGGAAGTCCAAAGTTATTTTTTGGAACTACAGTAAGCCTAGACATGTTCGTAAGGACTTAAAAGAAGCAAATAAGAAGAAAAAGAAGAGATTTGATTTTGAGTTTGAGTCTGAGAAGGAATATGGTGATGCATTCATTGTAGCTTTGGCAACTCATGCAAGTAATGATGCATGGTTAATTGACTCCAGTACATCATTCCATATGACCTTTAATAGAGATTGGTTTTCTAAATATGAAGAATTTGATGGAGATAAGGTGTACTTGGGTGATGATTCTTATTTAAATATTGTTGGTCATGGTAAAGCTAAAATCAAGTTTCATGATGGTAGAATAAAAAGGATTAATGGTGTGTTTCCTATCCCTAGATTAGCAAACTAATAGATGTGGGTGTGTAGGTAGTATTTTTTAATGCAGGATGAAAGATGGTTAGAGGTGATATGGTGATTTCTATAGGGGTTAGATATGGCACTATATGAGTGTGAATTTGCATGGTCCCTAACACAAATTCCCCTTTCACCCCTTTACACTTTATAAAACCGAAAGAAGAGGTTTAATTCCACTTAAGCCCATTGTTTACATTCCACTTGGCACCCTATTTGTGTGTCAGTGGGGGCATTTTTGTCAAGGACACCTGTTTGGATCATAGATGTCCACGTGGAACACTTACGTCCCTGGCAGATTCTTGCGATTGGAGTCTACAGAGATGTTATATTTTTTATTGGAAGTCAAAGAGTAATGTCCCTCTTCGGCTGGCCGACCCAAATATGGTCATTTTTCATCCTCTCCTTCATATTCTTGACCATTCCATCCATTCTTAAATTTTTGCAAGATCTTGAGTTCGTCACTTCAAATTTTCTCCACTCTTTCGAACATCCATTCAAGCTTTGTAGCAACACTCTTCACTCCATTGCAGAAATCTACCACTCCATCACTCTGATAGTGCGAGTGTAGGACATACACCACAATAGTAGAGGCTTGAGTTCCTCTCATTCATTCCTCCACAAGCCTTGAGCACTTTGGACAGAGGTGGTACACTCCTCTATCGTATTCAGTTGAGTAAGAACATACTTTTTTGTAGTGTTTCTTGCATAAGTAGCTTGTATTTCCTTCCTTTATCATTATTTCTATCATTGTAAACTTGGCTATTCATGGAGGTGGAAACATCAAGATGGGGGTTTGACTGAGGCAGGCCCCTAAACAACCCCAACACTTTCCCTCTTTATTGTGTGCAGGTGGAGAGATCTCAAAACAAACAAGCAAGAGGATTGTTCTATGGAATCATCTTTGTCACCCTCGCAGTAGTATACTTCTTTTATCATACTCGTATTTACCTTTCTCTTTTCTTAGTCTTGTTCTTTACTTCCCGAAACTACTAGACTAGACTATTCATCATTTCTTAGGATTTCAACCTCGTTTCTCTAGTTTGTTGGTCGTACGGATGCTAGCGCACCTATGAGACACCAGCACACCATGTTGTCATCCCAAAACCATGCTTTTGTCCTCGAACAGAGAGCTACTTGTGATGCAGAGTTGACTCTAGAAAGTGACTTGTCTACTCCCCCTTTAATTCCCAAGATTGCAAAATGATCGAAGGACACCTAGTCCTCATCATTCTCATCCTTTCTATCCTAACCTTCCTTTGAACTAAGGTAAGTTAGGGCAGCCTTTCCGCTCTTGGCCCCTTATGACCTGGGGCCTTGCAATGGGTGGTCCCCCTCTCTTATATTTTTAGTAAACCCAACGTGAACCATTTTCGTTTCGTTCTGCAATACTGAAAGCTTCATTCCTCGTATCTTAGGAGTGTTGTAGGTGTGAGAGTTGTGAGGCTCTTTCCTCGCAACCCAACCTGTGACCCCTAGTAGGCATAGTTGGAAGGTTCCAAAGTATTGTGTAACAAAACCTTAATTGGGTCACTACTTTGTCTCGTAAACTTTAGGAGGCTCTGTAGAAGTACCATCTAGTGTGCATGATGGCCTCTTTCCTAAATCAACCTATTCCCTCCACGTAGACTGTGAGTGGTGGTACTAGCATAACCTTCACCTCACATGACCTATCGATGGGCTTCAATAGGGAACCATCTCCTCTTTACATTCCTGCAAGGATAAACAAGAATATTATAGTAGGTGTTCCCGTCGATCCAACATCACAAGTGAATATCATAACTTACGAGATCATGCTGATTAACTTCTTGCATAAGGATGGGTATGATGCACCTAAAAGTACCATCCACACACATGATGGAATTTTCATACCTCTTATAGGGAGTATTGTCCTATCAGCCCTTGTTGGACCTAAATCTGTGAGCCTTATGTTCGAAATCATCTCGGGGTTTGAACTCTTCAGAGTGAAGCTAGGTATCCCCTGGCTAGTAGCTATGAACGCAGTTACCTCGGTTATACACAAATGTCTAAATTTTGTTTATGGAGGTTATGTACATGTTATCCATGACACTGGTTATAGACCACCGATTGCACATGGTAGCTATACCTTGGATTAGTTTTTTCATGCATCCCTTGGTCCTCTCCTACCTAGGAAGGACCTCCTACACCGTATGTATCAAAACTATAATAAGGGGTGCGCTAGGCCAAAAGTGAGATACCCTCCATCACCTTAAGTTGTTTCACATAGAGCTTGTCTGAAAGCTGATAGTGATATCACCAAGGCACATAGAAGAGAAGAAGAGAAGCGGTCTCAAGATCCTCCTCCTTTCACTTCTGTTGTTCAGCCCGATGCTTCCTCTTGCCCTATCGCGGCACCATATACTGTTGTCTCATGTTTGTAAGAGAATCCTATGGTGCCCGCTAGGTGAAAGGCCAAGCATCCTACATTTGAGCTTCCTATCTTACCAACAGAGCCTAGGCTCGTCCGGTATGAAATGCAGAAAGCCCTTCATGGAGAGTCCTCTTTGTCTCAGCCTCCATGACCTCCTACTATTCATGTTCCCAAAATAGTAAATGGGAAGAGGCCCACCACCGATGCATTAGAGTCAACTCCTCTCATTATTTTTGAACCTGTCCCTCATTCTCCCATTCAAATTTTTTCCCTTCCGCTAGAATAAGTTATGGAGGACACTCCCATAGCTTAGTATAATTTTTTTGTCCCTTCAAAAGTTTCGGCTTCTGGTTCGAAGAGTCGTAGAAACCACCTTGCACATGAGCATAAGAACCGGTGCCAGGCTCTCCTAGTTGAGCAAGCCTCCTTACAAAAGAAGGAGGAGGAGAAAGTTTCACCTCCTTCTGCATCCTCCTCTATTCCTGATTTCATCTTTGAATCTCTTTCAGTTCTCATTGTGAGCAAACATGTGCCTAGAAGGGTGCAAGTGTTCATCACTCCTTCGGCGAAGGCACCCTTGTTGACTTCCTTCCCAGATGTCTTACCTTTCCCAAAGCCCATGGACATGGTGAACACTTTAGTTGTGTCCATTGTGGTTCTTCCCCCTTCTCCCTCAACCCTCCTTATTTCATCTTTGGGGAGTTCACCTCCTTCGATGAAGAAGAAGGTAGAGTGTGGCCCCTCCAGCAATAGAGGATGTAAGAAGAGCCCACCTTCCCCGAAAGGTGGCCTCAAGTTGACTTGTTCTATCCTAGTAACGGAACCAGTCTTGGCCTCCCTCGAGTTTATTATCACTCTTGAGTCTCTGGGTGAGCCCAACGATGAACCTCGGGTGCAAACTCCTTTGTCCACTGAAGTGAAGCATGGCACACCCATTAAATGCATGCTTAACTCAGTGGATGAAGTTTTGACCTTGTTAGTGATTTTTGCAAATTTTTTGACCTTGGACCTATAAGAGTTGAGCGATGGAGACCTCACAGCTCCCTCTGCCTTGGCCTTTGTTGCAGGAGGATCGGAAACTCCTCCCCTTAACATTACACCATTTCAAGATCATCATCCTTCCCCCTCCGATGATCTAGAGTGGGAAGCTAATGACCTCTTGGTCAACCAGTGTTAGAGGGAGACCCTCTTCTTAATCTTTAGATTAAATGTGTGTGTGTTGTGATGTGTTCTCCCCTAATCATTCTACATGTGTCTGGATGACCCTCATCACCCCTGTTGGTGCTTGGATACAGGCATGGTGTTTATGTTGTAAACCTTACTCTATAATTACCTCAATTCTTCCATGTTTGTGAGTGACGTTAAGCAAATTGGGGACGATGCAAAGCATCACAAGCATTTAGGCCTCCTTCCATGTTGACCCAATTTTTTATTTTTACTTTTTCTTTCTTGCATTCTTCCTAATATAGTTGGGGATTGATGATCTTTTGCCTCTTGCCGCAGTTACCTAATATAACTAATGGTAGATCTGACCTTGCAAAACCAGATCTTCCTATGCCTTTTGTGTGTGATCTACTTTCTTTTACTTTCTCTTTATCTTTCTCTCGTCTTTGCTTGATTTGTCCCTTTCATGTGCAACAACACCTCTTCTACATTACTTGGTCTTTAGAAAACACATTCGTTGCTAAATGAATCTTTTCTCAAAGACCCTTCACACACTTCTTTGTTAGAACCGCATTCTCAACCTGGAATCCTAATGAAACATGTTTCCTTCATCATGGGTTCATAAAGAAAGGACTTGGGAATCCTCCTCCTAAGTGAGAACGGTCTTATTCTTCCCCTCGCATGAGTGCATCTCCTTCCTTTCAAATTCCTTGATGAAGTGAACATCTTTCAAAAGGATTCCTTGGTGACGAGTCGATTCAAGAAGGAAGATGGTAACTTTTGAACAGTGTATCCCTTGAGTGGACCCCTCCCTTTCATGTTGGGTTCCTAAGGGACCCCTTCAAAATATTTCAACAAGTTCTATGGTTTCTAGCTCAAGGGCAGCCTGACTAGGCCGATTTCATTTCCTCACATCTAGTCCGGGGGCAGCCTGACTAGACTGTCTTCACATCTTTATGTCTAGCTTGGAGGCAGCTCGACTAGACTTCACCTTTCAAACAGTGCATCCCTTGAGTGTACCCTCCTTCCTTTTGAAGGGTTCCTAAGGGACCCCTTTGAAAGTCTTACAACTTAGCAATGGTCTACGTGATTGTTCGTTCACTGGCATGCACGGCTACTTCCTGATGTGTTCTATCTACGAGTAAACCTGTCGCCATCTCTGACTCTACAGAGTCCCCTTTACTCGGTCTCCCTCATGTGAGAGTTCTTGGGGAATATCTTCCTTATAGGTCTGCGGGTTTAAAAGGTGCTCTACTCGGTCTCCCTCATGTGAGAGTTCTTGGGGGATACCTTCCTTATAGGTCTGCAGGATTGTAAGGTGCTTTTCCTAGTTTCCTTCATGTGATATTTTTTTAAGGATACCTCCCTTGTAGGACCGTGAGTCTATAAGGCACTTTCGTACTTCAGCTTTGTGGTTCCACAAAACTATGAAGTCCTTTCTTGCATTTTCGAGATTCGCCAGACTGTGCTCTACTTCCTCGTCAGTTCAGGTATACATCTCTTACTTTTTTACTTTCCTACTACTCTACTTTACCTGAATCACTCATCATTGCTCGTGCTCACTAAAGTGGGAGAAAAAGGTCTGAGCGTGAATTTGCAACCCTAACGCAAATTCCCCTTTCACCCTTATAAAATTTAGAAAATCAAAAGCAAAGGTTTAATTCCA
Organism: Sequoiadendron giganteum; assembly: GCA_007115665.2. Lineage (NCBI taxonomy): Eukaryota > Viridiplantae > Streptophyta > Pinopsida > Cupressales > Cupressaceae > Sequoiadendron > Sequoiadendron giganteum. The sequence continues at coordinate 447,052,310 of CM021100.1, forward strand.
ATTAAGCCCGTTGTTTACATTCCACTTGGTGTGATGTTTGTGTGTCGATGGGGGCATTTCTATGAAGGATGCCCGCATGGTGCGGTTACGTCCCTGGCAGATTCTTGTGGTTGGAGTCTACAGAGACACTAAATTTTCGATTGGAAGTCAAAGAGTAATGTCCCTCTTCAGCTAGCTGACCCGAATATGGTTGTTTTTCATCCTCTCCTTCATATTCTTGACCATTCCATCCATTCTTGAAGTTTTGCAAGATCTTGAGTTCATCACTTCAGATTTTCTCCACTCTTTCGAACATCCATTCAAGCTTTGTAGCAACAATATTCACTCCATTGCAGAAATCTACCACTCCACCACTCGGATAGTGTGAGCGGAGGACAAACATCATGACAGCAGAGGCTTGAGTTCCTCTCATTCACTCCTCCACAAGCCTTGAGCACTTTGGATAGAGGTGGTAAGCTCCTCTCATCTCCTCTATCGTATTTAGTTGAATAAGCACATACTGTTTTGTAGTGTTTCTTGCATACGTAGCTTGTATTTCCTTCCTTTATCATTATTTCTATCATTGCAAACTTGGTTGTCCATGGAGGTAGAAACACCAAGACGGGGGTTTGACTAAGGCAGGCCCTTGAATAGCCCCAACACTTTCCCTCTTTGTTATGTGCAGGTGGAGAGATCTCAAAACAAATTAGTGAGAGGATTGTTCTACAAAATTGTCTTTGTCACCCTCACGGTAATATACTTCTTTTATCATACCTATATTTACCTTCCTCTTTTCTTAGTCTTGTTCTTTTCTTCTCAAAACTACTAGACTAGATTATCAGTCCTTTCTCGGGATTCCAACCCCGTTTCTCTAGTTTTCTCTAGTTGTGTTCATTATTACATTTTATATCTAATGGTGGATATTTTATTGGCTTACCTTTCCCTAGAAGCTAACCCTATTTTATGAGGGCATTGTATTATATTTGTGGTATTGTGATGTATTCTAAGATTTTGATAGCAATTGTATTATCTCTGGATCTCTAGTGGTGATAATCCTCTGAGAAGCTTGCTATATAAGTACATTGTAATCTTTGTGACTTTTGAATAATATATTGGGAAACTTTTGGAGTGTGGGGTTTTTCTCCTAAAGGGGTTTTACCCAAGTAAATCACTGTGTCATAGTATGCATGATATTTATTTTTATTTTTGTTTAAATTTTTGTAACTATTGAAAGGATTTGTAAAGTTTTGCTTTATTCTCCTCTTAATATTAGTGTAGTAAGTTGTTCCACTACCTTATCTTGCTTACAGTGCCATGGGTGAGTTGTGAGTGCATTTTTTTCCATCACACATTTTTCAAGTGAGTGTTCCTTCTGCAACAACATCAAATTCTAATGATTCTTTCCTCATGTGTGTGTGCCCTAGTTTACATACTCTTTTATTTATATGTACTTTCATGTGCATGTTTATATTCTCTTTGTTCTTCTACATGTACTTCTTGGTGACACTGAGTTTCAATGGACCTATATTGGTTCTCCCTTTATGTATTATGGGGGTTTCTACTATTGGTGTTAATGCTTCCTTAGTTTCATTTTTTGGAGTGATCTATATATCTAGTTATTGTTGTTATGTACTAGGTGGATGCAATGGCTAGTTACCCATGCATTTCAATGAGATGGGACATTTACCATATGGAAATTCTTAGATTGCTATTTCTAGACGTGACCTATTTTCACTTGATCAGTGTTCTTCAAACTATTGGTACTTATGTCATTTGCATCTTTGACTTCTAGATGTTTTCCTTTTTTTTCCATTTGATTCGAGTAGTTTCATTGGGGGCACTCATGCAAATTCTTTTCTTTATAATCTTGACCATCATATTTTTAAAGGAGATTCTTCATTTCAATACTATAGCAGTTATCATTCAACAGTTTTCTACAACTTTTTTGTTTTTGTGTTATGTTCTTCATGTTATTATTCTTTTTGGGACATTTATTTTGGAGGTTTTTAGTCCTTCATTCAAATTTATCTCTTTTGGAGAGGAGTTTTTCCCATGAGTTTTTCTTTTTTTTCTCTAGTTGTTAGAGATTAGATTGTTTGTACATGGGTGCCTCATCAGGACTTATTTTTCAAGACCCATGATGTATTTTTTTATGCATTGGATTTTTAGGGTTTTTAACTAATCCTTAAGTTCATCTTAAAGGGGGGTGTTAGAGTATTCATGCATTAGATAATAATTAATTAATATTTAATTAATTATTATTATAATTAATTTCAAGCACTTAAGCTAAACTTAGGGGTTCTTTTTTCTGTTAACTAGAGTGAGCTTTTATAGACCATTTTGTCTCATCATGTATAGGATGTTCACACTTGTCATGATCTAATCCCTTTATCATTTAGGGTTGCTCTTATAAAGCACTCACCCTCATTGTGTTATCTCTAGATCCCCTTAAAGATTCTTGAGGTTCATTCTATAAGTATTTTCTTGTTGAGGATATAGCAAATAATTATTTGCAACTCTTTTTATGTGGAAGGCGTTTTGTTTGTTATTTGATACTATGTCTCATGGGTAAAAGTACAAAGTTGTCACACTTTATAAAGGAAACAACCAACACTGATCCAACTTTTAAACTTGAATCACTAATAAGTTACATATACGTTTTGAATTTTAAAATGATGTAAACTAGTAAAATGTGTATTGTTTAGTATATTTTATGTTTATATTTTAAAAAAATTTAAAAATATTATTAAATAGTTTGTAATAAATTGACAATATAATTTAGTTGTTGATAAATGCTGAAAAAATGAAGTTACATGAGACATCAATCTTTTTATAGTAAATTTTTTTTGTGTATTTATAACTTGAAACTTTAGTGCATGGATATATTTTTTCCAATTTTGATAAAGGGTAAGTGCAAAAAGATGGTTCCCAAAAAGGGAGCTTAAGTGGCCACTTTTTTTCTAAAATCAAGAAATACTAACCTTGGACGTGAAATTGAGGATAGTTATACTCAAAATTTTGAGATGGGACAAAAACAAGGATCGAAGTGCTCCGAGTCTACTTTCTAAACTACTAATTTATTTTGAAAATGGTTGAGATTAAGGGGTTCAAAAGAGGGATGTACACAAATTGGTGTTGTTTTTGTCAGAAAAACATAACATAGCAACTCTTATACGACCCTAGCACGGTGAACTTTTTTTTAGTATTTTTAAAATCACTATGGTCATAAGTTATCTAATAGTATGTAGTTGATGCATAATTTTTCTAATAATTTTTAATGAATATTTGATTTTTTACTAATTTTTGAAGTGGACACTTCCTGAAAAATAGAATTTTGGCCGTGTTACCCCTACAAATTTTGGAAACTAATTGAATTTTTTTATTATATTTTTAATTTGTAGAATGGAGTCTAGTTTCTAAAAATTTAATGTATTTGAAATTTCGATGAATGGTTAATTTCTAACGAAAAAAACACCAAAAACTGTTTTCTGCCAAAAAAGACACACAAACAAAATAAATTATGGATGAAAGGCTTAACATTGTCAAAAAGTGAAAAATATTACATCGTTGGATAGCTAAGAGAGAACCTAACATTACCTAGATGTTTTATTTGTTTGATATTGAACCACGTGCAATCCTGACGGTGAGCACAAACCCGATTATGGGAAACATTGTAGAATTTGCAAAAAAATGTCTCTAGTCGTTGGGAATGCCCTCCAAGCCTTTGGGTTGGTATTCCAAGGAAAATACCAATCCCAATGCTTGGTGATTCCCAAATCAAGATATAACATGTGTGTGTTATAACTCGAGCGCATTATATCTCAATTTTGACATGGTGTTTTGCATTTGTGGGGAACATGTCTAGCAAGACATAACATGCTTGTGTTATGTCTCGCTTTATTTTAATGCTACTCTATTGAATGTATGTTTATATATTTGTATTTTTGTATGTACATGTATTCTTGTGTCATGTATGTATGTATGTATGTATGTATGTATTAATGCATGTATATTGTATGTATGCCTATATGTATGTAAGATTGTATCTACACATGTACATGTATGCTTCTATGTATATAGGATTGTATGTACATATGTATTATTCTTGTATGTATATATGTATGTATTTATGTATGTCTTTAGAGGGAGGGATAATTTTAAGAGAGAGAGAGAGATCTAGAGTTGTCTAGGTAGGGTGGGAGGGGGAGAGGGAGAGAGAGAGAGAGAGAGAGAGAGAAGTGAGAGAGAGAGAGAGAGAGGAGAGAGAGGTAGAGGAGAGAGAGAGAGAGAGAGAGAGAGAGAGAGAGAGAGAGAGAAAGAGTTGAGAGAGAGGGAGAGAGAGAGAGATGGAGAGAAAGAGAGAGTTATGTAGGTAGGGTGTCAAAGGGAGAGACTTGATAGTGTGATGGGGGTGAGAAGGAGAGACTTGAGAGATAGGTAGTGAGAGGGAGAGGGAGAGGGAGGGAGTGGGAGAGAGGGAGTGTGATTGAGAGACTTGAGAGAGGGAGAGAGTTTGGGAGGGAGTGACCTAAGAGAGGGAGAGAAAGAGGGGGTGGAGTGAGACGGACTTATCTAGGTAGGGCAGGAGGGATAGATAGAGAGAGGGGAGAGAGAGAGAGAGACCTAGGTAGGTTTCCAGAGGGAGAGACTTGAGAGAGAGAGGGGATGGGAGGGAGAGATCTGAGAGAGAGGAAGAGAGATGGAGTGGGAGAGAGTGGGAGGGATATAAAGAGAGATAGCTAAAGGGAGCGAGAGAGGGTGGTAGGGATTGATTGAATGAGAGGTATGTACAAAGAGGGAAAGGGTAAATATATAAAATTAGAGAGGGAGATGTGAGATGTATAGATAGAGAGAAAGTGATAGGGGTTGAGGGTATAGGGTTGATGGTTTCTAGGGTATTCGGTTTTAAGGGTTGAGGGTTGAGGGGTTAGGGTTGATGGTAGAGGTTATTGGGTTGAGGGTATAGGATAGAAGGTTTAAGGGTTTAGGGTTAAAGGGATTAGGGTTCAGGGTTTAGGGTTCAGGGTAGACGGTTTAGGGTATAGGTTTGAGAGTATATGGTTGAAGGATTAGGTTGAGGGTCCAATGTAAAGGGTAGAGAGTATAGGGGTTTCCATTTTATGGTTTAAGGATTGATGGTTGAGGGATTAAGGGTTGAGGCTTGAGCGTTTAATGTATAGGGTAGATGGTTTAAGGGTTTAGGGTTTAAGGGTTGAGGGTTGAGGGTTGAGAGTTTGAGGTTGAGGGTAGAGGATTGAGGGTATAGGGTATAGGGTCAAGGGATTAGGGTTGAGGGTCCAATGTATAGGGTAGAGGGTATAGGGGTTGAGGGATTAGGGTTTAAGGGTTGAGGGTTGAGGGTTGAGGGTTGAGATTTTAGGGATTAGGGTAGAGATTTTTTTTGGATTTAAGGGTTTAAGGTTTGAGGGATTATGGTTTAGGGTAGAGGGTATTGGGTTGAGGGTAGAGGGTAGAGGGTAGAGGGTTTGAGGGTTTAGGGTTTAAGGGTTGATGTTTGAGGGTTTAGGGTTTAGGTTTGAGTGTTTAATGTTTTAAGGGTTGAGGGTTTAGATTAAATGTATTTGGATAGATAGGGAGGGATGGATGGATAGAGAGATGGAAGGAGAAGTGAGATAGAGAGGAGAGAAGAGGAGGAAGGGACATAGATATATGAGGGTTGAGGATCCAATGTATAGGGTAGAGGGTTGAGAACAGAGGGTATAGGGTTGACGACTTGTAGGGTTGAGGGATTAGGGTATTGGGTTGAGGGATTAGGATTGAGGGTACATATGGTTGAAGGATTGGGGTTGAGAGTCCAATGTATAGGGTAGAGGGTATCGGGGTTGAGGGTTTAGGGTTTGAGGATTGAGGATTGAGGGATTAAGGGTTGAGGGTTGAGAATTGAGGGTTAAGGGTTTAATGTATAGGGTAGGGGGTAGAGGGTTTAAGGGTTGAGGTTGAGGTAGAGGATTGAGGGTATAGGGTTGGGGATTAGGTTGAGGTTGAGGGTTGAGGTGAGGGTCACTGTATAGGGTAGAGGGTATAGGGGTTGAGGACAGGGTTTGGGATTGAGGGTTAGGATTGGGGTCAAGAGGGTTGAGGGATTAGGGTAGAGAGTTTACTAGAGTGGGTTTAAGGGTTTAGGGTGTTGAGGGATTAGGGTTGAGGGTAGAGGGTAGAGGGTTTAAGGGTTTAGGGTTAGGGTAGAGGGTTTAAGGGTTGAGGAATTAGGGTTGAGTGTTTAAGGATTTATAGGGTAGAGGGTAGGGGGTAGATGGTTTAAGGGTTGAGGGTTGAGGGTTTAAGGTTGAGGGTAGAGGATTGAGAGTATAGGATCGGGAGATTAGGGTTGTGTGTCCAATATATAGGGTAGAGGGTATAGGGGATGAGGGATTAGAGTTTAAGGGTTGATGGATTAAGGGTCAAGAGGGTTGAGGGATTAGGGTAGAGATTTTACTAAGTTGGTTTAAGGGTTTAAGGGTTGAGGGTAGAGGGTAGAGGATTGAGGGTTGAGGGTTGAGGGTAGAGAGTTTAAGGGATTAGGGTTTAAGGGTTGAAGGTTTAAGGTTGAGGGTAGAGGATTGAGGATTGAGGGTATAGGGTTGGGGATTAGGGTTGAGGGTCCAATGTATAGGGTAGAGGGTATAGGGGTTAATGGATTAGGTTTTAAGGGTTGAGGGTTGAGGGATTAAGGGTCAAGAGGGTTGAGGGATTAGAGTAGAGAGTTTAATAAGTGGGTTTAAGGGTTTAAGGGTTGAGGGATTAGGGTTAAGGGTAGAGGGTAGAGGGTAGAGGGTAGAGGGTAGAGGGTAGATGGTTTAAGGGTTGAGGGTTGGGGGTTTAAGGTTGAGGTTATAGGGTTGGCAGATTAGGGTTGAGGGTCCAATGTATAAAGTAGAGGGTATAAGGGTTGAGGGATTAGGGTTTGAGGGTTGAGGGATTAAAGGTCAAGAGGGTTGAGGGATTAAGCTAGATATTTTACTAAGTGGGTTAGAGGGTTGAGGTTATAGAGTATTGTGTTGAGGGTAGACGGTAGATGGTTTAAGGGTTTAGGGTTTAAGGATTGAGGTATTAGGGTTTAGGGTTGAGTGTTTAAGGGTTTAAGTGTTGAGGGTTTAGGGATGAGGGTTGAGTGTATTAGGGTTTAAGGTTTGAGGGTCGAGGTATCAGGGTTGAGGGTATAGGGTATTGGGTTGAGGGTATAGAGTAGAAGGTTTAAGGGTTTAGGTTTGAGGGTTAAGGGTACAGGGTTTAGGGTATAGGTTTGAGGGTATATGGTTTAAGGATTAGGTTTGAGTGTATATGGTTTAAGGATTAGGTAGAGGTTAGAAGGTTTAAGGGTAGAGGGAATAAGGGTTGTGGGTTGAGGGTAGAGGGTTTAGGGTTTAAGGGTTTAAGAGTAGAGGTTAGAGGATTTTAAGTGTTAAGGGTAGAGGGTAGAGGTTTAATGGTAGAGTGGAGAGAGATAGGAGTGAGTGAGTGATTGAGTGAGAGAGATATAATTGAAGGTATAGGATTGAGGACCTATAGGATTGATGGTTTAGTGTATTGGGTAGAGGGTAGAGGGTAGAGGGTTTAAGGGTGTAAGGGTGTAAGGATTTAGGGTTTAGGGTTGAGGGTTGAGGGTTGAGTGTTTAAGGGTTGAGGGATTAGGGTTGATGGGTCAAGGTAGAGAAGTAGGGATGCATGGATAGATAAATGAAGGGAGAACTGAGATAGAGAGAAGGAGAGAAGAGGAGGGAGGGACAAAGATATATGAGGGTTGAGCACCCAATGTATAGGGTAGAGGGTTGAGAATAGAGGGTATAGGGTTGACGACTTGTAGGGTTGATGGATTAGGGTATTGGGTTGAGGGTACATATGGTTGAAGGATTGGGGTTGAGAGTCCAATATAAAGGGTAGAGGGTAGAGGGTTTAGGGTTTGAGGGTTGAAGGTTTAATGTATAGGGTAGAGGGTAGAGGGTAGAGGGTAGAGGTTTTAAGGGTTGAGGGTTGAGGTTTTAAGGTTGAGGGTATAGGGTTGGGGGATTAGGGTTGAGGGTCCAATTTATAGGGTAGAGGGTATATGGGTTGAGGGATTAAGGATCAATAGGGTTGATGGATTAGGGTAGAGAGTTTACTAAGTGGGTTTAAGGGCTTAAGGGTTGAGGGTAGAGGGTAGAGGATTGAGGGTAGAGGGTTTAAGGGTTTAGGGTTTAAGAGTTGAGGCTTTAGGTTTTAGGGTTTAGGGTTGAGTATTTAAGGGTTTATAGGGTTTAGGGTAGAGGGTAGAGGATTGAGAGTATAGGGCTAGGGCATTAGGGTTGAGGATCCAAGGTATAGGGTAGAGGGTATAGGGGTTGAGGGATTAGGGTTTAAGGGTTGAGGGATTAAGGGTCAAGAGGGTTGAGGGATTAGGGTAGAGATTTTACTATGTGGGTTTAAGGGTTTAAGTGTTGAGGGATTAGGGTTAAGGGTAGAGGATTAAGGGTAGAGGGTAGAGGTTTTAAGGGTTTAGGGTTTAAGGTTGAGGGTAGAGGGTTGAGGGTATAGGGTTGGGGGGTCAGGGTTGAGGGTTGAGGGTTGAGGTTTGAGGGTCTAATGTATAGGGTAGAGGGTATATGGGTTGAATTATTAGGTTTTAAGGGTTGAGGGTTGAGGGTTGAGGGATTAAGGGTCAATATGGTTGAGGGACTGGGGTAGAGAGTTTACTAAGTGGGTTTAAGGGTTTAAAGAGTTGAGGGATTAGGGTTGAGGGTTGAGGGTATTGGGTTGAGGGTATAGGGTAGATGGTTTAAGGGTTGAGGGTAGGGGGTTGGGGGTTTAAGGTTGAGGGTATAAGGTTGGGGGATTAGGGTTGAGGTTCCAATGTATAGGGTAGAGGGTATAGAGGTTGAGGTATTAGGGTTTAAGGGTTGAGGGTTGAGGGTTGAGGTATTAAGCATCAAGAGGGTTGAGGGATTAGGGTAGAGAGTTTACTAAGTGGGTTTAGGGTTGAGGGTATAGGGTATAGGGTATTGGGTTGAGGGTAGACGGTAGATGGTTTAAGGGTTTAGGGTTTAAGGGTTGAGGTTTTAGGGTTTAGGGTTTAAGGTTTAGGGTTGAGTGTTTAAGGGTTTAAGGGTTGAGGGTTGAGGGTTGAGGGTATTAGGGTTTAAGGGTTGAGGGTTGAGGGTATAGGGTATTGGATTGAGAGTATAGGTTAGAAGGTTTAAGGGTTTAGGGTTAAAGGGTTTAGGGTTGAGGGTTAAGGGTTGAGGGTAGAGGGTTTAGGGTATAGGTTTGAGGGTGTATTATTTAAGGATTGGGTTTGATGGTATATGGTTGAAGGATTAGGTAGAGGGTAGAGGGTTTAAGGGTAGAGGGATTAAGGGTTATGGGTTGAGGGTAGAGGGTTTAGGGTTTAAGGGTAGAGGGTAGAGGTTTAATGGTAGAGGGGAGAGAGATAGGAGTGAGTGAGTGAGTGAGTGAGGGTGAGAATTTAGGGTTGAGGGTTGAGGGACTATGGGGTTGATGGTTTAGTGTATTAGGTAGAGGTTAGAGGGTAGAGGGTAGAGATTTTAAGGGTTTAGTGTTGATGGTTTAGCTTTGAGGGTATATGGTTTAGGGTTTAGGGTTGAGTGTTTAAGGGTTTAAGGGTTTAGGGTTTAGGGTTGAGGGTTTAGGTTTGAGGGATTAGGGTTGAGGGATCAAGGTAGAGAGGGAGGGATGGATGGATAGAGAGATGGAGGGAGAACTAATATATAGGTAAAAGGAGAGAAGAGGATGGAGGGATAGATATATATGAGGGTTGAGGATCCAATGTATACAGTAGAGGGTTGAGAATTGAGGGTATAGGGTTGACAACCCGTAGGGTTGAGGGATTAGGGTATTAGATTGAGGGTATAGGGTTGAGGGATTAAGGTTGAGGGTACAGATGATTGAAGAATTGGGGTTGATAGTTCAATGTATAGGGTAGAGGGTATCGAGGTTGAGGGTTTATGGTTTGAGGGTTGAGGATTGAGGGATTAATGGTTTAAGGGTTGAGGTATTAAGGGTCAAGAGGGTTGAGGGATTAGGGTAGAAATTTTAATAAGTGGTTTTAAGGGTTTAATGGTTGAGGGATTAAGGGTTGAGGGTAGAGGGTAGAGGATTGAGGGTAGAGGGAAGAAGGTTTAAGGTTTAGGTTTTAGGGTTGAGTGTTTAAGGGTTTATAGGGTAGAGGGTAGAGGATTGAGAGTATAGGGTTGGGGGATTAGGGTTGAGGGTTGAGGTTCCAATGTATAGTGTAGAGGGTATAGGGGTTGAGGGATTAGGGTAGAGAGTTTACTAAGTGGTTTTAAGGGTTTAAGGATTTTGAGGGTATCAGGTAGAAGGTTTAAGGGTTTAGGGTTAAAAGGTTTAGGGTTGAGGGTATAGGTTTGAGGGTATATGGTTGAAGGTTTAGGTAGAGGGTAGAGGGTTTGAGGGTAGAGATATTAAGGGTTGTGGGTTGAGGGTGGAGGGTAGAGGGTGTAGGGTTTAAGGGTTTAGGGTTTAGGGTTTAGGATTTAGGGTTTAAGGCTTTAAGGGTTTAAGGGTAGAGAGTAGAGGATTTAAGTGTAGAGGGTTGAGGGTTGAGAGTTGAGAGTTGAGGGTTGAGGGTTGAGGGCCTAAGGTTCAAGAGGGTTGAGGTATTAGGGTACATATTTTACTAAGTGGGTTTAATGGTTTAAGGGTTGATGGATTAGGGTTGAGGGTTGAAGGTAGATGGTTTAAGGGTTGAGGATTGGGGGTTTAAGGTTGATGGTTTAGGGTTTAGGGTTGAGGGTAGAGGATTGAGGGTATAGGGTTGGGGGATTAGGGTTGAGGTTTGAGGGTCCAATGTATAGGGTAGAGGGTATAGGGGTTGAAGGATTAGGTTTTAAGGGTTGAGGGATTAAGGGTCAAGAGGGTTGAGGGATTAGGTTAGATATTTTACTAAGTGGGTTTAAGGGTTAAGGGTAGAGGGTAGAGGGGAGAGGGGAGAGAGATAGAATTAGGGTATAGGGGTTGATGGTATAAGGGTTAAGGGTGGAGGGTAGAGGAGAGAGAGATAGAAGGAGTGAGTGAGAGAGAGAGAGAGATTTGAGAGAGGGAGAAGAGGTAGGAGAGAGATACTTGAGAGAGAGAGAGAGACGGAGGGAGTGGGAGAGAGATAGATGGTAGAGGATAGAGGGTATAAGGGTTAAGGTTAGAGGGTAGAGGGGAGAGAGATATAATTAGGGTTTAAGGGTTGATGGTAGAGGATAGAGGGTATAAAGGTTAAGGGTAGAGGGGAGAGGGGAGAGAGATAGAAGGAGTGAGAGAGAGAGAGTTGAGAGAGGGAGAGGGGATAGGAGGGAGAGACTAGAGAGATATAGAGAGATGGAGGGAGTGGGAGAGAGATAGAGGGTAGAGGATAGAGGGTATAAGGGTTAAGGGTAGAGGGGAGAGGGAAGAGAGATAAAATTAGGGTTTAAGGGTTGAGGGTAGAGGATAGAGGGTATAAGGGTTAAGGGTATAGGGGAGAGAGGAGAGATATCTAATTAGGGTTTAAAGGTTGAGGGTATAATGGTTAATGGTAGAGTGGAGAGAGATAGAAGGAGTGATTGAATGAGAGAGAGAGAGACTTGAGAGAGGGAGAAGGGGTAGGAGGGAGAGACTTGAGAGAGCTCAAGAGAGAGACTAAGGGAGTGGGAGAGAGATAGAGGGGAGAGAGAGATAGAATTAGGGTATAGTGGTTGAGGGTATAAGGGTGGAGGGTGGATGGTAGAGGGGAGAGAGAGAGATAGGATTGAGTGAGTGAGAAAGAGAGTTGAGAGAGGGAGAGGGGGTAGGAGGGAGATTCAAGAGAGAGAGGGGGAGGGAGTGGGAGAGAGATAGAGGGTAGAGAATACAGGGTATAAGGGTTAAGGGTAGAGGGGAGAGAGATAGAATTAGGGTATAAGGGTAGAGGGGAGAGAGAAATAATTAGGGTATAGAGGGTATAGACAAAGAGAGAGAAAATAAATATATAAAAAAACCAACTTTCTCATAACACGAGCGTGTTTTGAAGAAGTAGAGATGTGACCGTTTTTAGCAAGAAATAACGCACTCGCATTATAATGCACTCGCGTTATAATGCACTCGTGTTATAATGCACTCGCCTTATAATGCACTCATGTTATAACACGAGCACATTTTTTCTTGCTCTAAAAATGGTAAAAATCTCAATATACCCATGATCTCAAAGCTCACATTTTGTATATTCTCCTGGTTCTACTCATGCTCCAACAAAAAGTAGCTTTTTGATGATGCTGTGAAGTGTGCATGCATGTTTTTCACATTCCACCACCTCTCTCATGATACTTCCACCACCTTTGCATTAAATAGTAGATTTTTCATGTTGAAAGGCATATAATATCAATTCAAGTCTTAATTCCATTCAAAAGTGATATACAATTGAAGTTTGGAGGGGAACAAACTTTTGAAAATGTCAAATTGTTGAGGATTTTGAAGAAAGAAGAAGTAAAAGCTACATAATTGGGTAGAACTCCATTTCAAACTCCAGTGTTTTAGGTATTTGAATTATTTACACATTCTCTTTCATTCTAGTATGGCTTGCTTTCATTTTTTTATTTTTCATATTCCATGTTGATCATTGTTTGTTTGTCATTATAACCTTAGGTTGTCAATGCACATTTTAAATTACACAATTCTATACACTTTCCAGTTAAATTTTTAAACCACTTCTCTTTGAGGTGTTTTTTTATTTAACAATTGACTTACCTTGTATATGCTTCCACATTTTGTATACACATATATATGACATAAGTTTTAAGGAAGTAAAAAAACATCATTTCTCAATCCTTTATTATGGATGTGCATACCACTCTCCAAATATTTCTAATGCAGAGAATCCATACAATTCCACAAAATTCAAGGGTAATTTTGATCCTAATCCCAAACTAACAAGATCAACAAAACTTTCAACCAAGATTCACTTAAACTTTCAACCAAAATCCACAACTTTGTAACTTTTTTCACTTTGCTAAAAGGCACCAAATTACCAAATCAGGTTACCAACTCACCATAGACCCTAAAAACACCTTGAACATCATTATCTTGACTAGTTACAAACATAAACCATTGGAAAAATCTGAATCACTCAACTCATCAAACATTCTCACCAAGACACAAATTTGCACCTTATTTCCACATTGCTATAAAGCACTAAAACAACAAATCTTGACTCCAAACCTTTACCAGGCCCAAATTATTCTTAAAAATCATCATCTTAACAAGAACAAAGCAACATCATCTTTTCATAACACAATATCATCAGTTTCACAACTTATTGCACTCATGCTATCCATTTCTTGTAGTAGACCATAAACACTAAACTAGATATATTTATTGAGCCACATTGAATCTTCAGAAACTAAACACATCTTTAGGAACCCATTTCATCCTATTATAACATATCAATATATTTGATAAGGTTGTTTTGAAAAATTTACCAGAATAATTAGGTGTCCCACATAATAGGGCCCCAATTAGGCTTAAAATACAAAGCTACTACCTTCAATTCAACTCCAAAACCATGAATAAATATAAAAAAATATTGCATCATGTTCTAAAATATCAAAATCTACCATCTTTTGATCCATTAAGTCCCTTCAAAGGTCACAAATTACAAATACTCACTTTATGCCAACTTAAACTAAATGAAACAGGGGTTTATTGGAAGTATGATTGCCAAACCTCATACCAAATTTCCAAGGCCTCAAACAAGTTTGTATATGTTTTCACATGGTAACCAAATTGCCTCCAAACCTTTACCACTATCATTTCACCAAACCCTAAACTATAGGCACCATTTCTTGCATGGAAATCTTAGAATTTTACTTGGAGCGGCAGCATATCTTTTGTGTTTTTTCCTTCCTCTATTCTACCAACACATACACACAATATAGAACACTAAAAAATGATCCATTCCACCTATTACAAAGCTTCCATCAATGGAATGGTTGCTCAAATTCTCCCTAGACTCTCATTTTCCTTCATCTATTCTACCAACACACACACACACAATATAGAACACTAAAAAATGATCCATTCCACTGATTACAAGGCTTCCATCGATGGAATGGTTGCTCAAACTCTCCCTAGACTCTCAAACCCTTATTTTAAGGGTTACAAGTATTTTACTGAAAAGTGACTCAAAACAGACCTTTAACTCAATTAAATCCCTCCAAATTAAGTTGGATTGAAATAAAATTCAATTTTTTATCTAAAACAATGAAATTTCAAGCATGATGATATTGTATTGGCTATACAAACTAATAAATAATAGAAAAGAACATTGTAATTGCAAAACAAATACTTTTATTCTCAAAATTTCTCCAAAATACAATCTTTGATCTTTTGCACGCCATCACAAGGCTCTTAAAAAGGTATTTTCAAAAGCTTTCTTGACTTCCCCCTCAATTATTAAGACTTTACAACTTCATGACTCTTCAACTTCCTAATTTTTTCAATTTTGCATTTTTGCATTGTTGACAACTATTACAAGATTTTGCACTTTTTAGAACTTTGACTGTAAACCCACCTAGTGACCTAATCAACTAATTCAAATACATCAAAATGACCTTTTTACATGCTTTACATGAGTGGAGATTTCAAAATTTACAAAATTACCTTATAGAGGCATAAAATGCACAAGGTGCTCCTACACCACTTTCATTGAGGTGTTTTGATAAATAGTTATACCACTTTCATTGAGGTATTTTGTCAATTAATGTGTTACAGGGTCCAACACATTCAGTCAATCACAATTTAAGTCTTTAGAGACAAATTTTCAACCTTTAAAAACTTATCTCAACAATTCTTCACAAATTTACCCAATTTCACTTGTAGGTTTGTTGACCTAGTTTCTTGACCAAATCTACCCAAATACTCACTGAACCCACTAACCAAATAGCTTTTAATATATCCTTTAAGACATACACAAACATATCTCAACAGTTCATATAACTCTTTTGGAAGAAATCTCTCAAATTCATGCTTCTACGTTGTCCCAAGTAGGCCAAATAGGCCAATTTAACAAAGCATCACCTCTCTTGAAAACTTACCAACCTCAAATTCTTGTGGAAATTTACTAACCAGCCTCTAAAACCACCAAATCTAACCCCTTTAGCCAAGGAACTTCTCATAGAGTGAAATTTTCACAAAACCTTCATTTTTAGCAAATTTAGGGAGGGTTTATTGAAAGTCCTATTCCCACACCCTATCTTAGCTTGCCAAAGCATCAAACATGCTCTAAATGACCTGCACAAGTTTAAACATGTGAACCCCAATCCTATACCTACACAAACACAACAAACAAACACATAGTTAGGTTCATATGCAAGATAAAACAAGGATTCCCCATGAAATTAGATTGAAACATTAACATAGGAATAAAATGAAGAACAATGAAAATGAAAGTAAATGAATCCTATTTTAATGAACAAACTATCAATCCCATGGGGGAATTGGTGCCAATTGGTGTGTCGAAATTGGCCCTTTCCCAACTCCTTTGTTGCAATGTTGATGTTTTGATGAGTGATCCACCTTGATGAAGATTCAATCAAGTTCCATGATGAAAAATCTGCATAACCTAGCTAAGAATTTGATGAAAATGGATGAAACTAGATATTCTTGAGGATGAAGTTGAGTATAGTAAGTTTACTCAAATTTTGGATGATAGAATGAGAGGAAGTGTCTCTCATTTATAGATTTCCAAATTGGAAAAGAGATTGAAATTGATCAATGTGGGATCATTCAACATCCAATGCTCAAGTGCCACTTGTCAAGATGTGAATGGTTGAAGAATGAGCACATTTTGGTCAATGTGCATGATAAATGCTATTGGATTCAAATTTGAAATTTGAATGTGACATGTTGGAGGGAGAAGGAAATGGAGTTAATGTCACTTGGTTCAAGGCCAAGGACATGTAAGAGGAATTAAATGCCTTGTTGGAAGGACCAAGCCCACTTGAATTTTGAATTCAAATTTGAGGGAATATTCCCCTTTTATGCCATGTGAGGGAAAATAGGAGTTTTAATAAATCAAAGTAATTGATTTATTGTGCAAGTTGCATTCTCTAGAGAATGTGACATAGATTAGGATTAAATTAACCAAATGTTAGTTAATTTAATGGGATATTAGGAGATGTGACAATTTTGACTTGAATTTATGAGTTAATTTAAATCAATAATTGAGAAGAAAGAGTTTAATTAAATAAATGATTTGATTTATTTAACTAAAGGGGACAATGTTAGATTAAATCAAATAAGGTTTAATTTCTTCAATTTAATAAGAGGACTTTAGAGACTTAATTTAAATAAAATAAATTATTTAAATGAACAAGGATAGAGGGTTAATTAAATTAAATTGATTAATTTAATTAGCAAAGGAGAAAAACCTGATTAAATAAATAATGATTTATTTAATTAAGGGATGAAAGATGTTGATAAGCTGAGAGTATGATTCAAGACGAACCAATGTTAGTAGGATTGGGATCAGGTGCATGTATATTTTACATGTCTACAAAATAACTTTAAAAAAATTCTTCCCCAAGTGTTTACTACACTTCCCTTCTCATAACCACCAATTTTCACTCAAATGCATAATATTGTCAACTAGGGCATCATGCCCAAACACTCAACTTTGCCTCTCCTGCTCTTCCAAAGATTCAAACACCTTGTAACAGGTCTAAAAACATTTTTTGAACTGATCTCCAGCCTTCTTGAGTGCATTTAAAATGAATTTCAACTTGGATCCATTACTTTCATAGAAAAACATAGAAAATTTAGTGGGGGAAGCAATCAAAACCTCATAAAAACTTATTCCTTGCTCAATATCCTACATCTAAATCTAATCCTAACATTTTTGGACTCATTCCATTGAGCCACAATAGAAAAAATAGGTGGAATGAGTCATTTAACTCAGTTTATGCCTTCAAACCCTTGGCTAGCTGAACAGACCCGCCTCTAGTAAAAATGCAATAAAATTATTAAAATGAAATGAAATCACTTCACTCCAAATACAAATTGGATATAACGCATAGATATAAAAAATTTAAAAGCTTTCACCACTTAAAACTCAAACTAGAACCCAAACTCTCCAAGAAAACTGACCCCAACTATCTTTTCAATTACATGACTCTAGGTTTCTAGGTCCTATCTCACAAATCCAGACTAGAACCCACTAACCAAATACAGGTTTAGACACCCTTTATGTCCTTACACAACATATCACAAAAAATCATACAACTCTTTTGGAACAAAACCCTCAAACAGGTGCTTCTACGTTGTCTTAGACCTTCAATTAGGTCACTTTTACAAAGGAACACCCCTTTAAAGTTACTGACCACCCAAAATTCCTTTGTAAATTCATGTATCAGGTTGTAAAACCTTAGATCCACCATTTTTAATCAAAGAAAGACCCACTAACTCACCCAACCATGAAACCCTCAATTTGGCTTGTTTTAGGGAGGGTTTATTGGAAATATGCCTTCCTAAACTGTTTTCAATCTAACAACACTTCAAACACTTTAAAAATTGTCTAAATAAACTTAATTAACCTTCAAAAGTTTCTACCCCCATGATTTTCACCTATCACTACCCTCTAACAACCAAATTTGATAAAAAATAAATAAAGGAATTCCATCTAGGGCATCACACAAAACCACTTTCAAGGCCTCCCCTACTCATAAATCTCATCAAAACATCTATTCCTACCATTTTGGACTCATTCCACTGAGTCACAGTATTTACAATAGGTGGAATGAGTCAATTTCTCATTTTAAGCAACCACAACCCTTCAAAACAGGGTTTCAAACCTTATTCATGACAAAAAAGATAAAACACCTAATGACCGATCAGAAAACCAAAATTACAACTTATCTAGGTGCCCCTACACCACATGGCTTGTCCATGCTTCCATTTTCATCCTATCTTACAATCATGGCATGCCACATTACCACATTTCTTTAAGGCATTCCATCGAAAAAAATCATGTGACCCTTGTCTATGCTAGAAATACTCTTCTAGAGGATGATTGTAAGTATTTTTTATGAAGCCTCGAATGACATATATTTCATTTATTTGAATGAATACATTTTTTAGGAACTAATATTCATCTCATTACCATGCTACAAGTAAAATTATCCACCATGTCGAAGAAACAAGAAAGGAATAAACTAAAAAATGAAGAGTATGAAACCTTCAAAGAAAAGGAGAGAGAACGGGTGGTGGCATATCATGAAAAGAAGAAATTGGATACGATTGATGAAAATAAGACAATTGAAGAGGAACCTCAACCGTCAAAAAGAGAACAGGCATTGGCAGCACAAAAGGTATGAATATGAAAGCATCGTGGTAAGACATATTCAGATACTATAGTTGGGGACACACCCTCTATGGCAAGTGAATACAAAGGGACACCATTAAGCACAAGAGAATATGGAGGGACACCATCTACCACAAGTGAATATGGAGGAACAAAATCTATCACAAGTGAATATGGTTTGACACCATCCACCCCATCTCAAGTTGAGAGTACATCATCACTCTGATTTGACAAAGAAGGTATGCAATCATCCCCATGTCAACCTCAAGGTATGTCATCTATGCCAGCCTTGATCGAAGGTACGCAATCTATCCCACCTCACTTTAATATTGATGAAATTCCTAATGTTGAGGAGTATGTACCTAGGAGAACACCACCTAGAATTTTGCGTAGAAAGCCAAAGTATTTGATTAATATTGATGAGGATATTTTGCAGCACATGGAAGGTAATATTCTAGCATGCACTTGTAGAAGATATGCTGATAAGATTTGGAAACCGTTCTTTGAAAGGATAAGAGACTAAAATATGTCAACTATTTGTTGAAATGATGCAGGGTATAAAGTATAGAAACATCATGAAGACTCTTGGGTTAAGAACATTGAATGCATCGAGTGAAAACACTATTGTGAAGAATCTAATGGATGCTTATGAGAGTGTGGGTAAAACCTCACGTTCAAAGGATAGTAATGCCACCCGACATGTCATTACATTGAATTTGGTAAGTATTCAAATAAAGATATCTCATCTCATTAGAAAGACAAGTGAACAAATGAGAATTAGTAGAAAAACTTTATCAAGAGTTGTTCAAAGGTGGAAAATAATTGAGGGCATCGATTCAAATGAATTATGGGAATTCACGGGGAGAATTCCACAAAAAGATAAAAAAGTTGTTGAAGCATTGAGAAAACTAATTGAAGAATTTTTGAAGAATAACACAAGGCCATCTCTAAATCAAATGGATGTGGTAAGAAGGAGAATCGGTAGTCAAAACCATGAGCCACATCCAAAGCATTTTTTGGATATGACTCAAACCCAATTTTTTCATAAATTTCAACAAAACTATCCTCAAATTAGTATTTGTTAAAGATATTTTGAAATGCTTAAACATTTTTATGTCAAGATAAATCACACACGCACTACCTATTGTTGGAGACTACATATTGAATTCTCTAACCATTATGATGTTTATCATTCTATATGTTTAGATTTTCATACTAACGATGTTTTGTAGGATTGTGGCATAGAAGCCCCACCAACATCTTCAAGAGAGTTCTTATCAAAAAAATTATTTGAAATAGAGGATGACCAAATATTCTATAGGACAACATACTTGGATGGTTCATCTGAGCGTTGCAGTGACTTGCAGCGTATGCCAGTATGTCAACATATGGAAATCACGGATGAGGTGGGACAAAAACTAGTAAAGTTCAAGAAGTATAAAATAGTGGCATACATTATAAAAGATGGGTCTCAAGCAAAAAGGTGTGATTTGGTTATTTAGAAGATTTCAATGTATCAGTTTATGTTCATGTTTCATGACAATATAATGTTTGGTTATGCAAGACATACCCATAGAGCCCGATAGTTGGACATGCAATTCAAGCTATGTAAGGACACCTTCTAGTTGGTAGCATAGTATCAGTGGTTGACTTTGTAGAGAACTACACTCTATAGCCACAGCATGAGGTGCAATCACAATATTACAACTCCACACAGGTTTTGATATTTGTGCACATAGCATTCATTCATGCAATTGATAGTATAGAGGACCAAAGGAAGGTATTGAGGGAGTATCACTTTTATATTAGTGATGATCACACACATTCTCTAGAGTTCATGCAAGGTTACTTCCAGATTTTATACAGTGATTTGGCTCAGAGGGCCATAGCATATGGTCAACATATAATATGGTCGGATAACTGTGCAACATAGTTCAAGAGCTCGTAGATGTTCCATTGGTCGAGTAGGATGCATTTCATTACAAGTGTTTAGCATATATGGAACTTTTTTGAGGTCGAGCATGGAAAGGGGGAGTATGATGGTGTAGGAACATGCGTGAAAAGAGAATTAGTACAAGAAGAGTTAAAATATAAAGACAATGTAAAGTTGAAAAATTCAAGATTAATCGTCGAGTGGTACAATGCTTCGATGGGTCCAGGTAATGAAGGTACATCTTCAGTTCGTAGATGTTTTTGGTTGATGGATGATACTAACATTGCACCATATGAGTATTTTTGTACACTAATAGGATCAAGTGAGCTAAAATCTTTCCTTAGCTCAGATGTAGGTTCATGGAGTATCAATGCATGGAAGATGGCGTGATTTTGTTCTTCATGTACAATGCAAGCTTGGAATGATTTTGAGTCAGGGGACTGGGTTGACAAGTTATCTTAGCCCACTTCACATGTATCACCCTTCGACGACATTGGAACTAACACAGATGGAATCATTGGTTGACTTTGACCACATATCAGATCTAGTTCAACCAATTAATATATCTACTTGATTTGTTTTTTAAATTCCTATTGTTATCTTACTTTGTAATGTATTCATAATGTCGACTAATTTCAAGAGATTTATTGCACATATCAATGCAAGGCATGATTGTGTAGTTATTGCAAATGAAGACAACGAAGAGGGAACAAACTATTACTTATGTCATTGTGTTGAACACAAAAATAAGTTGGAGGCCCCAATTATAGATGGAGAAAACATTGAATACCCTACAGGCTCAATTGTTGTTACTGAAACATGGCTTAGAAGGTACCCACATAAGAGTGTTAAACATTGGTTGTTTCAGGACTTCGACATGCATCATAAGATTCTTCATTACTCGAACCTTGTTGTGGCATCCAATGTTCATTTGACCAAATATGGGGGTAGACCTTTGAACAAGACCTTGTGGAAGGTCCATGAGTTTGACCGTGAGGCAATGCTTGACACAATAAAGAGTAGAGCAAACCTGGATGGTTCATTGGAGTAATTTTTAAGTATGCACATTGGTTCTAATTTATTTATACTTGTATGCACATTAATTTAATTGATTCCAATGCTATCATCTTCTTTTACTTTTCCCATTTTTAAGTAACCTGGTAAAAATTGATTGGTGTCCCCTTGCAAAAAAATACAGATTTATGAGCCATCCAAGAGAATCTCAGCCAAAAAAGCAATGCAACATCCTTATTTTGATGATCTTGAAAAATCTTAATTATGATTATAATCCATTATAAAAGTGTGTGCAAAGCTTGGTGAGGGAATTTCAAGTTATTCATTTGAAGTTAAACTTATCATGAGCACCTATGATGTAGACGTTATAAGAGCATCTTGAATTTCAAGTTATTCTATTCATGAGAGGTGTTGTGTGCAATAGGTATCTTGGAACTCATAGTGAAGATGTATGACCAAGAGTGACTAAGTTGAGAGATTGGTATGCCTATCCTCAATGGAAGCATCAAGATTTATGCCTTTTTTTTCCTGAGTTGGAACCAAATGGTGTGGATTTGTTGTCTGTAAGTGCATTCCATCTATTTTCATTTCCATTTTGGATGCTCTTTATTTTTCTTCTTTTGTTTTGTGTATTTGTAAGTAAACTACTAAAAAAAAATTTGTCTCTCCTTGCAGAAAATTCTGATTTATGATCCATCAAAGAGAATCTCAACCAAAAAAACAATGCAACATCCTTATTTGATGATCTTGACAAATCTCAATTCCGATTTGAAGCCACTATAAAAGAGTGTGTGAAGCTTAGCGAGGGAATCTCAAGTTACTCATTTGAAGTTAACCTCATCATGAGAACCTATGATGTAGACATTATAAGAACACCATTTGTGTTGTGTTTGCAAAGTGATAGGCCTATGCTTTCCCCTTTACTGGGTGACCAAAACTCCAGACTCACTCTTTCAATTTATTGCAATAGAACCTTTAGTAGGCTTACCTCCCCACTTCGAAAGGAGGGAATGACCTAAGTGGGAATAGCTAAATCCAAGCATTCCAACCCACTATAATCAAATATGAATTTTGATGAAAATCACATTCAATGGTAGTGTGCATTGATATCCCTCACCCAATATCCTTGAGATATGTAAAGTATTTGTTATAAATTTTGGGAGGCCTCCTAAGGGAGTTTATCATGTGTTGCATTGAACAGAATCCCTTACTAAGAACTTTGAGTGTATTAGCCAATTTCAGTTAGTTTCAAAACATTATAATATTCACAGTGCAAGGGGAGGGAAGAATCTACCCCCAAGATATTCACCATATAACTACCAAGTATTTTTGGCCAATAGTGGAGAATTCTACTTTGGTTAAGACCCAAAAAAGGAAAAAACACGGGCACCCTCTAGGGGGTGACGAGGTTGTGTGAGTTGACGCAGTTCCAAGCTATGAGTTGTGGTGTTATTAATTACCCTTGACATTAGAAGAGTTTGACTTATCTGTTTGCTATTGTTCAATACCCATGGAAATCAAAGGGATCAGACTAGATCCGAGAACATACACTTGATGTTTAGATCATAGGGTGAAACAACTACTTTACTACTTGCTTTTGTGTTTACAATCATTGTTCAGAAGATCATCCATCAAAACATTCAATTCACTGACTCAAAAATAAGAAAACCAAGCAAACTTTCAGAACGGTGGCATTTCCAATTTAGTGCATAAACTTCTTGTTCTAGCGCATTTATCCCATCTTTCAATGCATAAGCCTTTTGTTCTAGTGCATTCAACTGACATTCTAGTGCATATAGGGTATGTTCTAGTGCATTTACCCCATATTTCAGCACATATACAACCTATTTTAGTGCATTCACCTGATACTCAAATAGAGATAAAAATGACTTAAAGAATCTTTGGAGATAGAGGACAATGAGACGCCATTGAGGAATTGTTGTATTAGTTTGATTATTATTTTAATTCTTTGATATAATGTTTCATTGGTGTGTTGTATAGGTTTTATTTTCTTATTCATGTTATTTAAATACACATAGATGGATTTGTTCCAAAAGAGTTATATGAGCTTTTGAGATATGTTTTGGTATGCCTTAAAGGGTGTCTTAGTATATAATTGGTTAATGGGTTTGAGAGTGGAGTTGTGAGATAGGTCCAAGAAACTAAATCTGCAGACCTACAAGGCAAATAGTGAAGTTATGAAGGGAATCACCCTAGTTAGGGTTTTGGAGATTGAAGGCTTGTTGAAATCAGTTAAATTTGTGATTGGTAATTGAAGGCCTCCCTATTTTGCATCACTTCTCTCCCATTGCAATTTTGGGTGGATTATTACTTTCAAAGTATTGGGAATGCTTTGTCTATTTTTTATTTGGCAGTTTCCATTCTAGAAGGCTCATATCTTGATATATTTTATACTCATTCTTAATCAATTATCAAGTTAATAATCAGTGCATTTATTTATAGTTAATATTTTATTTTCAATTTGTGCAATTTTGGAATTTGTAACTCTACTAGTATTCCTAGAAATATTGAAGTTGTTTAGCATCGACTAATAAATTAATTTAGCATCAATCAATTAATATTCAAGAAAAACCATGAAAGACAGCAATGATCAATGCTAGGGCTAACCAATTAATAATTATACATGTGAATAAGTCAAGCATGTACATGTGAATAAGGGAAGCACAAGTACTCAAAAACATGTAAGCCTTGAAGTATACACATGAATACATAGTATACGCAAATTAATACAAATTTTATGCATGAATACAAGGTATACGCTTGAAAACACGTAATTCACAAAGCATACATTGGAGTACACGTAAGTCATAAAGTATACACGTAAGTTTTAAAGTATACACTTGAATACATGTAACTCATATCTATTGAACCATGGATTATAATGTAAATATGGACACCATCAATAAAAAAAATTTGTATTAACCAAATATCCATGTAGGCATATACATCAATATATGTCGATATAAGTATAAAATATAGGTACAAAATAGCCATATAGGCTTACGAGAATGTCATATAGGCATGCAATGTCAAATATATCCAATACAAAATATGTACAAAAATACCATATAGGCATACAACAAAGGGCTCTGGAATCAAAAGTCATTGCTCTCCATGCTCTTGAAATAAACTCTTGCCCTTTTCTTGTCGATTGGATGGCGATACATCTGTCACTTATTTATGCTACGATCGAGGAGTGCTCCTGTTGCTCCTCCTAGGGTTTAGTTCTTAGTCAAGTCTTATCTGTTACAATAAGAAGTAAAGACATTAATATATAGAAATTACATTAAAAAAATGATGTATTTTACAAAATAATCACTTACCACCATCTAATGATCACTCTTCATGAGGGAAATATTCAAATTCCCATGTTGAGGTGTGTTGAAGCCCTGTATAAACCATCCAAACAAAAATTAAAATACGAATCAATAATGCTTTGTTTTTTTACTAACTAACATCTAAACATCAAATGTAAATTGAAATTTAGTAATTTTCCTCATACCTCCCCTATCAAAGCCATCAAGGATTTTATAGAAAATGAAACACGAATCCCCATTACCCTCTGAACATTCAGAGGTGTTTCCGCTTGCAACAACTAAAAATAAAACAACAAATTATTCAATCACAAAAACTACAATAGTGATCTGCATCATGACTTATAATGTATGAGATAATGAAAAAAATTGAGTACTTATTAAACTATATATTTTTTACTATCATCCTTACTATTTTCCCTATCCATATCTTGTTCAAAAACACGTGTTTTTAGGCTTTTACCCATAGCAACAAGCTGGTGAACCATTTGATAAAATGCTTTCATAGACATGTACGATAATTGTGGTGGCATAGAGAAGGCAATGAACTGTTTGAAAAAATGCCTCAAAGAAATGGGGTCTCATGGTGATGGAATGCCATTACAAACAAATGCACGTCATGGCATTCCATCACCATAAGACCGCATTTCTTTCAGGCATTTTTTCAAGCAGTTCATTGCCTTCTCTATGGTATTATTGCTTACTATTATGCTTTAATAGAATTTTTTCCAACCATCAATAGTTTGTTGGAAAGCACCTATTTTAGGCTTTTAGCCATAGCAGCAAGGAAGTGAGTAGTTTGATAAAATGCTTTGGACACATGTATGGAAAATGTGGTATCATAGAAAAGGTGGTGATCTCTTTGAAGAAATGCCTCAAAGAAATGTGGTCTCATGGTGATGGAATGGCATTCCATCACCATGAGACCTCATTTCTTCGATGCATTTTTTCAAACTACTCACTGCCTTGTCTATGTTATTGCTTACTATTATGCTTTGATAGATTTTTTCCAATCATCCATAGTTTGTTGGAAAGCACCTTGTTTAATCTTTTAGCCATAGAAGCGAGGAAATTAACTGTTTGATAAAATGCTTTGGTAGACATGTATGGAAAATGTGGCAGCATAGAAAAGGCAATGAGCTGTTTGAAAAAGTGCCTCAAAGAAATTGGGTCTCATGGTGATGGAGATCACCATGAGGCCGCATTTCTTTGAGGCATTTTTTCAAACAACTCATTGTTGTGTCTTTGCTATTGCTTACTATTATTTTTTCATATATTCCTTCCAAGCATCCATAGCATAGATAAGGCAATGAACTATTTGAAAAGATGCCTCAATAAAAAGTGGTCTTATGGAATGCCATGACAAGAAAATGCAACTGGAAGCTACTCCTACTTATTACTTATGCTATGTGAATTAATTGCATCACTAATTATGTTGAATTTCTAAACAACTATATTGTAGTTGAAATTTTGTCATCTATCAACATCTAGTTATTAGTTATGGAATGTGAATTAATGCTTTGAGTTTGAAAGATGTGCAATGCAATGTAATCAATGATATGAATATAAAATACACAAATCTATTAAGTACAATTCATTAGTTAAACTCTTTATTCTATTACTCGTGTGTAGGTTTGACTAAATCCAATGGCACTGGGAGGTGTTCCCTTGAAACCTCCAATATTAACCTATTCAGCATCCAAAATCACATATTAAAATACCATTCATAAAACAATTTTATTAACATGTAATAAATTTATAATTGTTTACTACTTACATACCTCAACGATAGGTGCAGTGGAGAAATAAGCAGGTATAGGGCCGGTGTATCTAGTATCAACACTATGACCCTACAATTTTATTAAAATATTAAAACTAAATTAGTTAATCTTGCATTTCAAAATCAAAATTTAATAAATTAAATTCAATGAACATGATAACTTTTACTAGAGTATCAATGCCATAGGCCTCATGCAAAATTTCAGCTACCCTCGCCATCTCCATAGTTGCAAATGGATCCTACATAGTAGCCTCCTGAGTGTCGATGGGGTCATATGAACAAGTCACCCTACAAGATTGACACAAATGGGATCGAAGCCCACCACTCGAAGACTCCCCTTGATGGTGCTATAGAATAGGGCTGGCATGTTGGATGACACTCTAGTTCAAAGTGTTAATGGCCTACAAAGTCTCTACATCGGCACTCTCCTTCACGACGAAAGGGATAACGATGTGCTCATGAGGCGTCCTAGCAAGAGGTCGTCTCCCTTGTCACGTAGGATCCTGTTGTGCACTGGGTCTATCTTGAGCCGACCCCCCACCTCTCCCCTAGAAGTCCCTTATATCAAAATAATTTGGGATTTTGTTCAAGATGAACTCATAGTATAGTTTCCTAAGGAAATACTATGGGACTTCACAATTGGTGCATGGTGGGTAATCAAAAACCATGTACCACCTATCCCAAAAAAAAATTATAATCTGTTGGTGGTGGCACCAATGAATAGGAAACCTCTTCGCTTTGAGGCTAATATTTTCATTTGTGCATGGGTTAGTGAATAATGAGCAAAAAACTAATTTTGTAATTTTTAGATATTTTACATCTTTGTATGATAATTGATCCTCGTAATAATCCTCAATCGCTTACCTCCTATCCTACCGACCAGTTAATTGTTTGTTGATTGAATCTACATGTTTTAACATTTCTTTCAGTGAATTTTTCAGGGTCATTCTTTCCATGGTTGAACCATTTGGATCGTTCAACCTCTTGATTAAATCCTCAATTTGTTTTTTATTATTCTCAATTTCACTCATTAAGTTTTGTTGAGTGCCAAGAGGATGTTGAGGGATTGGTGGAGGAGATTGAGGTTGTGGTTGATTAACTTGATGATTTTTTTTGTTGTTGTTCTTGATGTGCTTGTTGAGGATTTTTTTCCTCTTGTTTTTTTTGTGCTTGTTGAGGATTTTGAGGAGGGTTTGCATGTTGATTAACATCTCCTACAAATTCAAAAAATAAATATCAAAAACAACCTAAAACTAACAAATTCAAAACAAAAAACAAACAATTCTTACCTCTCAGACCTCCTCGTTGATGTGGTGGTATCTTGGCAATGAAACAACAACCCTTGATGTAGGATCTTGAAAAATACCTCCTCCCAGAACACAAGTGCCGAAAATTGGGGTTTTGGCCATGGGCAAGAAAAAAACACAGTCACAAGTTAAAATGAATTCGATTTATTTGTTTTTTGTTTTTAATGGGTCATAACGTGAGTGCATTATAATGTGCTCGTGTTATGGGCTTGTTGTGGCCGAGCCTCAAGCTCAGCACACCAAGCCCTGACGTGAGTGTGTTCGCATTATAACATGCTCGTGTTATGAGCTTTCAAAACTTTTTTAAAAATTTGGCCACAAATTGATTACCCATCTTTTTGCACCCACCCTAAATATATATTTTTAAATAAATATTAAAAAGTGTGGGTATTAAAAAATATTTGTTTCTATTCGACATCAACTTTCATATTAAATATTTATCTAAAATAGAAAAAAAATATACCGTCTTGATATAGATTCTTTTGTCTAGTGCGTCATATTTTTTCCAATTTTTTAGTAAGTTTTAGTATTTTTCCTTGGCATGGTAATCAACCTAAAATTTTCTGCTAATAACCTACGTTTAGTAAAAATAAAATATTAAATATAAATGATAATTAAACTATTAAAGTATATATAATTTTAAAAACTACACTTACTAATCTACAAAAGAGTATTTTTATATTTTTTTTAAATGTTACTTACATGAGTAGGTGTTATTCAAACCTCAAGTTTTTCAAATAATTTTTTTTTTTTGGAAAATTGGCCTTAAATTGGTGCTACATATGCATTTAGTCGACATTTTTTGTTGGGAAAACTTGTGGAAATATCTAACTTAGCTAGGATGAATCTTACTAGATTATATGTTTGACCAAAATTGAGTTTTAGTTAGAAATACTTAAGTTCAGTTGTGTTGATAGGTTGGCTGAAATTGTGACACAACTTTGTACTATTACCCTCATGTTATTCATAATTCTAACAATAGGGTTGAATTTACCATAAGAATATTTTTCTAATGTATCAACCATTTCAACCATTGCAATCAAAATAAAGGAGTATTAACGCATAATAGAACTCAAATATCATAACGATAATATAAAAATTAACTAGATCACTATATTATTCTCCACAGTCTCATATTACAACAAAATACCTACCACTAGGATTACAAGAGATCTAGACCTAAGTTATGAATTTTAACACAAAATATACACTAGGCAAGAGTGTGGCTTCAAATATCAAACTCCTTTGGATAATTTAGCTTCAAAAGCTCTCATGTCAACTACTCAAGCTCAACAGTATGCTCTCTTTATCATGCATGCTACCACTTACAATGAATTTCCACCTAGTAGATTAAGCTTATAAAAAATAAAGTACTCTTTCTCATACACTTAGTATAAATATCATGAACCAATATTAAACAAGATTCATTTATGATTTTTTCCTTAGAATTGGATACATGCAATGTCATCACGTCAATTTTTAAATATGAATGGGTGTTGAGAAGTATGACACCATCTCAATGGGGTGTCTTAATGATATCCATCCAATCCCAACTAGATCAATATGATATCCTTCACTACCTTACTCAAACCCTCTCAAGGTGCTTGATAAAAGGAATGGGTTATCTCTTGATTATAATTTTTAATTTAAATTCATTTATCTTATTAGATTTTATCACCTTACATGCTATTTGCATTGGCATATCCCAATTTTGAATGGAAAAAATGGTTCCATTATACTCCTATCCTTAGCATTCAACCCTAAAATAAAAATTCAAAATGAGCCAAAATATTTTGACATAGAAAAAAAAGGCCAAGAAACATGACACCCATATCTAAAAGGTAGGAAATCACATTTACAACATGTGACCTTTCATCCTAAAATATAGAATGGTTTCACAAGGATAAAAAATAAGAACTCATAATTTCACAATTTCAAGCATCAAACAAAAATAACATTCACCATCAATAGAAGCTTCAAATTTCTTCAATTTTAAAAAATATAAATTTTTAGAAGTAATAACACCCTTATGTGCATATGAAAGGAGCCACATAACATAGAGATAAATGCCATAATCTGACAAATAGATTCTCTTTTCATATTAAAGATGTCAACTTCAAGAATCATCATGATACAAGTTTTTAAATAAGATACAATTTAGATTAGGACTCATATCCTTCCAATCTACCAAGATACATTGATATAAATTCTATTTTTTCATCACAAATTAAGTAACCATTAGTGGGTAAGCACACAAAGATGGGGGGCCAAAGAGGGGTCTTAAGTGACCACTTTTTTTCAAAAATCAAGAAATACTAACCTTGGATGAGAAATAGAGGATAGTTACGCTCAAAATTTTAAGATGCAATAAAAACCAAGGTTATAGTGCTCTGAATCTACTTTCTAAACTACTATTTTTTTTTTTAAATGGTGGAGATTAAGGGGTTCAAAAAGGGGGGCCACACAAATTGGTCCTATATTTTTCAAAAAAACATAGCATAGTGTCTATTGTGGCCCCCCTAAAATGTTAATTTTTTCTAGTATTTTTAATATTTCTTTAGTGAGAATATAGAGTACAGCATGTAGTTTATCCCCAATTTTTCTAGTAAATTTTTAATGAATATATAAATTTTTACTAATTTTCAAAGTGGACACATCCTGAAAAATAGAAATTTGACCATGCTCCCCCTAAATTTTTTGAAAACTAATCAAAATAATATTTTTTGTATATGTGTATATAGATTCTAGTTTATAAAAAAAAAATTGAAATTTCAATGAACGGTTAAAAAATAAAGTAAAAAATACCAAACATTAGTTTTTGAAAAAAAACTAATACACCAACAAAAGAAATTAAAGATGAAAGTCTTAACATAGTTAAAATGTGAAAAAAAAATTACATCATTAGATAGCTAAGAGAGAGGTTAACATTACCCATTTTTATTTTACTCGACCTTGAAACACATGCAAAGATGGGAAGCACGAATGAGATTATGTGAATTTTTATAAAATATGCAAAAACACATTT
Organism: Sequoiadendron giganteum; assembly: GCA_007115665.2. Lineage (NCBI taxonomy): Eukaryota > Viridiplantae > Streptophyta > Pinopsida > Cupressales > Cupressaceae > Sequoiadendron > Sequoiadendron giganteum. Next base: position 447,083,017 of record CM021100.1, read on the forward strand.
TTGGGCTTTGGAAAGGCAATCCAAGTCTTTGGGCTAGAAATCCAAAGAAAATCTAAGCCAAAGGCTTGGGAATTCCCAAAGCAAGACAAAACGTTAGCGTGTTATAACACCCTCATGTTATTTGAATGCATTTGTAGTGTAGGAAATTGTATACCTTTACAATTTCACACTATATTTGGGTCCCTTAATTTATTGGACTTAATTAAGCTCCTAATTTTCTAAATTATGCATTCCAAAGCCTTATTTTTCTATTTTTCGAAAGGAGAACAAACAGGTAATTAATGCATTTAATAAATAAACCACCATGGAATATGAGTGTCCTAGACTTATAGGCCAGGACCCATTCGTCCATGGGCGAATGGGTCTCTTTTAAGTGCCAAGATCCATTTTAAAATATGGGTCGGCTTTTGGAATCTATTTTTGGGAAATTAGATAAACACCTATAAATACATAGTCTTTTATCATTTGAAATCCAACAAGCTAGAGGTGAACATTCAAGAGAAAATATTATTTTCAAGAGCATTCAAGAACAAATTTATCAGCCTTTTGTTGCAGTAATCAAGATCCTAACATCATGTTCAATTATATGTGTCTTCATGTCATCTTGTGAAGGCTAATATGCATTATTGATCCTAAAGCACCCAAGCATTTCAACTATCCAAATCCATCAAACAAAGCAAGATCAAGTCCTTGGATTGATGTGTTTGACTTTAGTCCTCTAAGGGAATTCATTGAAGAGTAGTGAGTTGTAGCAAGCATTGTTCATTCATCATTTCCTTCTCTTTTGTTAGTATATTTCTATCAAGGTTTAATTTCCAAATTTGGGGTTTGACCAATGAAAACCCCCATACAAGCAAAACATCTTTTCCTTTTTGTGTATGTGTAGATTATAGGCTGATGAAAAATTGAAGAGATCTTAAAGGAGCAATTTTACATTGTTGCATAAGTTGTCATCAAGCCATAGAAACTAAGTTGTAGGATTTATTTTTGACTTTCTGATAGTGGGACTTGTGTCAAATAGAAGCTAAGATCTAGCATTGGAGGACCGCCAAAAGTTATTTTAGAGCCCTAGACTGAGACCCATTTGCCCAAGGGCGAATGAGGCTCTTTGCACTCCTCAAAACAATTTTTTGGTGATAGGTACATGAATTTAAACCCTTCTCAAATTTGTCTGCAAAGTTTTGTAATAGTCTTTATATTTTCAAGAATCTACATTTTGAGTAGTAGGTTTTATTGTTCATTTAGTTTGAATGTTTCAAATCATTTCAGTTTGGTTTTAGATCTTTCCTATTGACCTAAGGACTAAGATCCAGGTCTGATTGGCTCACCATTGAGGTTGAAAGTCAATATTTACACCTTGTGATCTCTTTCCTAATGAAATTTGTGTGGAAAAGCACCTATTAAGATCCCTAAGGCTTTATAAATAACCTAACCATTAAAATTCTTGTGGGGATCCTTTTCCCTACATTTCATTTTGGTGAACCCAACATGAACATAAATAAGAACAAGAACATACAATGGACATTATCATTAGACCCCCTATTGTGATTAAATTGGATGATGATAATGATATTTCTAATATTGATGAAGTGCATAATGAATTAAATGTTACATTGGTGGTTGTCGTTGCACCAAAAGATCGACCTGTTAATGCCCAATACAACTGCTAGATTTATACAAGATCCACAGGAGGCGGTTAAGCCATGTCACGAACCCAAGCATCATGTTGCACAGAGGATACCAAGGGACACACCATCTTGCAACAATCCACCCCAGCGTAAGCGAGGGGTTCGAACCTATGACCTTGGCTCTAATACCAATTGTTACATTGGTGGTTGTTGTTGCACCAAAATATTGACTTGTTAATGCTCGATACAACCACCAGATTTATACAAGATCCACAAGAGGTGGTTAAGCCATGTCACAAACCCAAGTGTCATGTTGTACAGATTAGACCAAGGGACACACCATCTTGCAACATTAAATTTGTTGCTTTCCACCTCTATAAATTTAGATGGGGGAAACCATGATGATCCTCCTAATGCAAGTGACCCACCACATGTTGAACATGGTGATGCTCCTAGTATGAAACTTTTTGTATCCCCTTTGGCTAGTTATCCACCTTTCGTATATAATGAGCAAGATTGGGATGCAAACAACCTACTTTAGGTTGGCTCACATGTGACATACTCTCTTTATTTTATTTTCATGTCCTTTTTTATATGTAATTTGATCCCCTATATCATGTTGTGTGTCTTTATGTTTGTGAGCTTTATTTGGATGACCCTTGTTACTCCATTGGTGCAAGGATACAAAGGAAGAAAATCTATCATGAAATTCTTCTATGAATGTATCTTCATTCTTCTATCTGTCATAAACGTTGTCTTTTCTTTTGTCTTATGTTTTCCTTTTGGGGACGATGCAAGGTGTTGAGACATATAAATCTCTTCTATTTTGACCCAAAATATTTTCCTTTCTTTCACTCTCTATGTGTCATTCTTCATTTTTATTCATTTTTCTATGAAGTATTTTGGGAATGATGATGATTATGAGCTCTATTATAACACTGTAGAAAAGATATACGTCAACCCCAGATTCATAGATCCCTTATGTGTTATCTTTTGAGATTGCATGTGGGGGAAACCCTTCTTCATGATGTAGCTTTATTTGGAAACATATCATTGGCATGGGGCTTTCCAAATAAGTTCTCATTGCCCTTTTATCAATTGGAATTTATCATTTCTACTTTAAAGTAATTGCTCACAGCATGGTGTTTAGTGATTCCTTTAAAGTGGGGGCATACACTGGAATTATTTCATTTTGGCATTTTCACCTCTTAAGGTGAGTTTTATTTTTAGTTTGTAATTTTTGGCTTCACTTTTGTTCATAGGAGTTGGACTTAGTGTAGCATTTTCATAGCACATTGACCATTTTGTGGTACCTTATCAATGTTATCAAGGAGTATAACTTTTGGTATGGTTGATGTATGGGAACACACCTATAGACTTGGTACATATGTCCCATTTGCCACCTTTTTTTGGGTACACACTTTGAAGACCTAGTGTGTGTTTCTCATTTTGTCTTTGGGGCTCACCTAGTGTATATCGAACTACACTAGCCATTCTGAGCGTATTTTATGGATGTGGCATAACCCAAATTTCTAGTCTATCCTTTGTTTTCAATTTTTTCCATTTTACATTGCCTTTGACATTGTATTTTTTTGAATCTCATCTTGCTACACATATGTTACATGCATGTGTGTCCTTTGTGCTAATTTTGGTTTTTCATGGGATTTTCAATCCTAGGGGCTTGATCATCCTCCTTGATTTTTGTCATCCTATCTCATTAACATTTGTGCACTTGGACCCCTCTTGACACATATTTGTCTACTTTAGTGTGAGTCTGAGTGTAAGTTCATACTCTCACTAAAGTGGGGGCTAAATGTAGTGTAGGAAATTATATACCTTTACAATTTCACATTATGTTTGGGTCCCTTAGTTTATTGGACTTAATTAAGCTCCTAATTTGCCAAATTATGTATTCCAAAGCCTTATTTTTTTGTTTTTCAAAAGGAGAACTGACATTTAATTAATGCATTTAATAATTAAATCACCATGGAATATGAGTGTCCTAGAATTATAGGCCAGGAACCATTCACCCATGGGCGAATGGGTCCCCTTTAAGTGCCAAGACCCATTTTAAAATATGTTTTTGGTGGCATTTTAATGATTTTAAATTTAACTTACAATTGTCGTCTTTTGGAATCTATTTTTTGGGAAATTAGATAAACACCTATAAATATAGAGAGTTTTTATCATTTTAAATCTAACAAGCTAGAGGTGAGTTTCAAGAGAAAAAATTATTTTCAAGAGCATATTTATTAGCCTTTTGTTGTAGCAATCAAGATCCTTCATGTTCAAGTATATGTGTGTTCATGTCATCTTGTGAAGGCTAATATGCATTGTTGATCCTAAAGCATCCAAGCATTTCAAGTATCCAAAATCCATCAAGAAAAGAAAGATAAATTTCCTTAGAGTGATGTGTTTGAATTTAGTCCTCTAAAGGAAGCCATTGAAGGGTGGTGAATTGTAGCAAACATTTTTCATTCAACATTTCCTTCTCCTTTGTCATTATATTTCTATCAAGGTTTAATTACCAAACTTGGGGTTTGACCAAGGAAAACCCCCATACAAATAAGAAAAAAATATTTGTGTATGTATAGATTATAGGTCGATGAAGAATTGAAGAGATCTTAAATGAGAAATTTTATATTTTTGCATAAGTTGTCACCAAACCACGAAAACTAAGTTGGAGGATTTATTTATGACTTTCTGACAATTGGACCTATGTCAAACAGAAGCTAAGATCCAAGATGAGAGGACTATCAAAAGTTATTATGGATCCCTAGACTAAGACCCATTCGCCCAAGGGTGAATGAGTCCCTTTGCACTCCTCAAAATATTGTTTTGGTGATAGGTACATGTGTTCAAACCCTTCTCAGATATGTCTACAAAGTTCTGCAATAGTCTTTATCTTTCTAGGAATCTGTATTTTAAGTATTATGTCTTATTGTTCATTTATTCTGAACGTTTCAAATCATTTTGGTTTGGTTTTATATCTATTCTATTGACCTAAGGACTGAGATCCAGGTCTGATTGGCTCACCATTGAGGTTGAAAGTCAATCTTTACACCTTGTGATCTTTTTCCTAATGAAATTTATGGGGAAAAGGAACCTATTAAGATCCCTAAAGTTTTATAAATAACCCACCCATTAAAAATCTTGTGGGGATCCTTTTCCCGACATTTCAGCATTGACAAAATGTGAGAGTGTTATAACACACTCACGTTTTGTTCAGCATTGAAATTTTTTATTTCTCTTTTATCTCTTTCTTCTCCTTATTTTCAGTGAAACTATTACATGAAATAAGCATTTAAGTATAATTTGACATTTACATACTTTAAATTATATTTCATGTATATAGTTTCAAGATGTTTGAGATTGGTTTCAGATCTCTAATATTTATAATGCAAATTCTAGTTTTTGGAAGATCTTATAATATTTTAGACTTAGTCAAATTTTAGTAATGAACATGTCAAATTTCAATAATCAGGAGGTCAAATTTTAGTAATCTGTAAGTTGTATCATTTTTCTCGCTTTATCTCATTCATTGTTTCTCTCTCTCTCTCTCTCTCTCTCTCTCTCTCTCTCTCTCTCTCTCTCTCTCTCTCTCTCTCTCTCTCTCTCTCTCTCTCTCTCTCTCTCTCTCTCTCTCTCTCTCTCTCTCTCCTTCCATCTCTACCTATCTCTATCTCCCTTCCTCCATCCTTCCCTCTCTACATCTCCCTACCTCATCTCTCCTTCTCCTTCTCCTTCTACCTTTATCTCTTGCTCGCTCTCTCCTTCCCTCTCTAATTTCATCTCATCTCTCTTTCTCTCCCTACCTCTCACTCCATCCCTCCCTCTCTCTGTCTCTCTATCTCACCTCTCTCTCTTCCTTCCTACCTCTCCCTACCTTTGTCCTTTCCTCTCTACTTCTCTCTATCTTCTCTCTCCCTCTCTCTCTACCTACCTCTCCCTCCACTCCCTACCATTCTTTATTTCTCTCTCACCTCTCTCCCCTCATACCTCTCCCTCCCTCCCTTCTTCCCTATCTACTCTTTATCTCCTAATCCCTCTCTCTACCTACCTCTCCATCCATCACTCCCTACCACTCTCTCTCTCTACACCTCTCTATCCCTCCCTACCTCCCCCTCCCTCCCTCATTCCCTCTATACTTATCTCTCTCTCCTCTCTCTACCTCTCCTTCTCTCTCCAATATTTATCTCCCCTCTCCCTCTCTATATCTACCTCTCCCTCCATCACTCTCTCTCTATTTCTCTCTCTCCCTCCCTATCTCTCCCCCCTCTCCTTCCCTCTCTACTTCTCTATATCTCTCATATCCATCTACCTACCTCTCCCTCCATTGCTCCCTACCACTCGTTATTTATCTCTATCTCACCTCCCACTCTCTCCCTCCATACCTCTCCCTCCCTCTCTCCTTCCCTCTCTACTCTCTACCTACCTCTCCATCCATAACTCCCTACCACTCTCTCTCTACACCTCTCTATCTCACCTCTCTCCCTCCCTCCCTCATTCCCTCTCTACTTATCTCTATCTCTCTCTAACTCTCCTTCACTCTCTACTTATCTTTATCTTTTCTCTCCCTCTCTATTTACCATTATCCTTGACTCAAACAAATCAATAATAGAACAAATTTTTAGCCATTAAAATATGTTTAAATTAGTGATTAAAAATGGGATGTGACACAAGAACCAATCAAAAATCACATTCACCATCAATGTAAGCTTCAAAATTTCTTTAATTTTTAAAAAAACATCAAAATTAATAACACCCTTATGAGAATATGATGCACAACAACACACTATTTATATCACATATAATTCTAAGTAATTTTACAAAAGTAACAACACTAATCTAAAATTCCAAAAATAAGTATACAAACTACTATAATATTTTTGATCAAATCATGATCTATGAAATAAAAATCATATACTACCATGTAGTACAGGCATAGCCAAAACAAGAATCCAAGAAAGAATATGCATAAAAAATACCATTTATTTACTATGTAATCCTTTAATGATCAAATATAGATCTCTCTTACACACACCACACAAGCAACATTACAAAATTCCTAAGATTTTATCTCACTTCTGTAGACACCTGAAAATTTCCTAAGTATATCACACACATTGATCTCGCTTATTAACACCATTTCTCTCATAGTTCATGTATTTTTTGTATTTAATTAAATAATGTCCAATTATTTAGTTAAATTAATTTTACTCTCTTATTAATTGAATAATTAGTTTTATATGTCAATTCCTCCTCTTTTAATTAAATAGTTTCAAATTATGTAATTAAATGGAATTTCCCTCTATTAAATAATTCTCAAATATTTAATTAAAACTCCTAATTCTTCCAGCTTGCATAATTAAATGATTTTTTTAATTTTTTAAATAATTATTTTTCCTCCAATCCTCCAACTTGCATAAAGAATATTCTCATGGAATACTCCCTTTTAAAATTCAAATTCTTCTCTCCACATGAACAATATCTCCAACATATTTCTTTAAATTTAGGGATATTGTTGAATTCTCATGAATTATGGACCCTTGATTAAATCTTTGATTCACACCTTCATGGGTTATTGAGCCTTGATCCATTCATTGATCCACACTCAAATCCTTAATTTAATTTCATCCCTTGATTAGCATTTTGAATCCTCACCATTGATCAATATTTCAAAAACTACAAAATTCAAGCATTTTTACATGAGAAGGGATTCACAACCCCTGTGCATCCTTACTCTCTTGAATTGTACAACAATTTTTGAGAAATTTGAGAACCCTTTTTATGAATCAACCTCAATCAAAAAGCTTTTGCACATGGATTAGGCCCAAATTGAGCAATCCACATCCATTTTGAGACTAATACCCCAATGGGATTATGTAGAGGCCTACTAATGTTCAGGAAATTTGATCTCAAACACCCAATTCAGAGGGGGTCCTACTGAATAGTCCTCTAAACCCTTGAAAGACCTTCATTTAATTTATCAACCAAGTTTAATATAATATTTTGATGATGTTGGAATTGTATGTGCTTTCAGAGACTCTTTACTACCTATACCATCCTAGCATAGGTGTTTACACATACTATAAATCATAAATTGCATCAGTGAAAATAAGTAATGTTGAAGCTATTGCTATGGGTACTTACAGTTAAAGACTGTGACTAGTTCATTGTCAAGAAATTAATTTTGTCATCAACCAATACTTGCTAACTCAACTAAATTGACTAACTCTGACAAACAATGCATGGAACAGTTAACAAATGAATATAGGACAATATCTTATTCACATTCACCATATGAAGAATATGATTAAGACAAAAATAATTATGAAACTAACTGCTGCAACAGAAATAAATGTACAAAAAATAATGTGGGGAACAATTACCTTGAGTGGCCCTTGCTCAAGTGACCGTCTCCACAAAGTGAACTCAAATCTAGCTCCTAAAACTAAATTAACATAATAGTAATTGAAAATATCTCATTGCATAACTTGAGATATCACAATCCAAAGAGATTCTTTGGAATATCTTATTCATAAGATCATGATTGAGAAACAAAACATTATTTGTATAAAATATAAACTAATTGAACAAATCTATTTTCTATATTCTCTTATTCCAACTAACTAACTAACTCAACCATTAAACCATTTAGATAGGTGTGAAGGAGACATATTAGAACAAGGACTCAAAAATAGAAATCTAATCATAAGTCACCACTCCTTACAAAATAAAGCATGATAAAGTTTGAGTAATCAAAACACAACTAAAAAGGAAGAAGAATTGAAATAGGAATATATTTCTGCTATAACGGTTTTAAACTTGAAATTTGGATTGTAGAAATAGTCACGTTAGATTCCTAATTGTACCAAAATTATTCTCCTTCAACAGTTTTATTAAATGATGTGATGATTCACAACAATCCTAAAAAGTAGACACCTCCAATTTTGCAATCAATGCATTCTTCTAATTTCTCCTACATCACTACTTAAATTCCCTTTGGTTGCATGCCACACCTTCTAGTTGTTGTGGGCTACAATCTACTAGCTCTAGCTCCTTGGCTATAAATATTTAGTTCACACAACACTAATAACCATAACTTAAACACAAATATTTATTAAATTTTATACAATCCATATATTAACCATGTAATAACTATCACATCATAATCATATTTCCATAGACTTTAAACCAGGTCCAAGTTTGCATAATGATCATAAAAGAGTAAAGTTTTAGGGATATATAGGAAATAAGTATCTAGAGATGTCTAAAGTATGTATTGAAATAATATAAAACTAACTGATAGTAGGCCTCATCATTCCCCCCAACTGATCATTTGTTTTTCCTCAAGCAAAGAAATTTGAAGATTGGAGGTTGTACTGTAAGTTCATCTCCCTGAGATCTGTGATGACATCCACTCCTTTTTGTTGTCTCAAATAAAAACATTTATAGCATGAAATTCTTTGCCACCTGACATCCCCAGCTTCTTCTCATTCTTCATTCCTTTCCCCTATCCAATGTATTATTAGGTAGAGAAGCATTGGTGGAGAGAAAGTGAGAGGTACCCATTCAAGTGCTCTATCATTTGTAATTTCCATATATCTTTGGGTTCTTTCAAGCATAGCCATAAAGTTATAAATAGAGTGGGGCTCTTTCTTTTATAACTCAGGGGTTAAACTGTCCCATATTTCCTGTATAAGTTGATAAGAATGATGAAGAAGTCCTATTGTTAACCTTTGCATTCTTTCATAATCATTTAGTCTCAAATTCATAATATTTTTGCCTGCACCTTTATACTTCAGAAGCTCTGACCATTCATCTATTATATTATGGGGCTTCTTAGATTCCTTTCTAATTTGAAGAGCAATTTATTTCTCCCTCTCTACATATTCCTGCATAATCTCACCCCTTTGCATTTCATTTCTAAAGTATGAAGCTAGTGCCCTAAATTTTAAATCACCCATAAACAATAATGGGTTACACTCTATATCATCTAGCACCTAGCATAATTATGTAATTAGAATTCACATAATTGATCTTGTACTTCAGGTGTGGCATCAAAAAAATATTTAGAGTCATAATTTATACTTATTGAAACTAGAAAGTTACTAATCAACTGACTAAATTGAAAGCTTAGAAATTTTTATTGCAAAAATAAATTATATACTCTAATAGGAGGTCTGCACTTAACAATTTGAGCAGCCTTATTTTTTATTTCCTCAACCTTAACTGCTAGCTTTTTCAATTTAGTTTCTTTATTCTCCAGTACTTTGGTATGATCTAAAACCATTATTTCATTTTCCTTCTCCCATTTTTCTTTTTGTTGGGAGAATTCTTGAGTTACCTTCCACAACTAGTAGCCTAGAGACATAGTGGTATGATAAGTTGGAGTCTTTATAACAAGGGCCATTGGGTTGAAACTATGATTTTTGTGCTCCCCACCTTTACTATGGAAATTTTCACAAGAAAGTCCAATTCAGACCCATGCCCATAGCTATGAAGTTTCTCCTCCAATTCTTTAATTTTCAAATACCTTTCCTTGTATCTTTTCTCATATGTTTTCACCACTTCCTCTAACTGTTTTTCTCTCCAATGCTTCTAGTAACTCCTTTACATTTATTTCTTCTATGAAAAAAATTTCATCTTCTTCAAAATTTTGGTCATCACCAACCCTAGTATATGCACAACCCTCATTGTTAGGGTTTTTTGGAGTTCTTCTTATGGTTTTATTAGCAAAAAAAATATCCTCTAGGTTAGATTTAGAGGTGGTTGAAACATACCATTTTCTCTTAACAGGTGTATGTACATCCTCAGAAACATTGTATTGCGAATTTGAATCTTCCATTGTCATAGTAATATTTTCCTTTGGTTTCTTGACACTACCCCTCATGAAACCCTTCCTTTTAAAGTGGTGTGAATGCCTTGGTTGGGTGTCCTTCTGCACTTTCTTGGGAGCATGGGAAGGTCCACCTTTCCTCTCTCTTATTTTTGGGTCTTAGAAGAAGTTGGGGTTTCCTAGACATTCATAGTTGTAGGTTGCTCAAAGGCTACAAATGGTGACCTTCGCAAACTCTACTCTTCTGGTTCTCCCCTATTATGGGTAGGTGAAGCAGCATGTGAACTAAAGGGAATTTCATTCAATGATGCAGTAGGTGACTCCAATTTTTTTGGAACAACTAGTTCTTCAATTATATTGTTAATATTTTTACAAATCAAAAAGCTTTCCCAAGAGACATGCGAGTATTGAACCCTTAGACTTCTTTTCACAAGTAGGGTAACTAAGGTTGTAGTGTTTCTTTTCCTTTTGTATTTAGACCCCATTCTCTTCAACAAGTTATAAAGAAAATTTGGTGCATTAACCCTTACATCATGAGGAAGGTGATTCAAAAGTTTGAAATGCATAGTTTAAAGAAGATATTTTCTACCATCACATGTAATATATTTGATAATATAAGAGGCACAAGAAGCCCATACCCATGGTAGTGATAATCTTCTAGTACCTTGGGATGACGACTCTAATTCTCTCTAGGCTCTCTAAATTCTTCCTTGGAAGCTATTACATTTTCCTTGATAGGAAATTCAACTCCCTCTCTTAGTAGATTGGATACCTCTACAATTGCAGCCTCTAAAGCATCTACCTTTAGCCCTCGAACAGTGGCTTCATCATGCTCTAGTGTCCTTGAAAATATTTAGTCATAGCTTCATTGTACTTTTTCAAACTTAGAAAATAGTCCAACCATCCTGCATTTATGAAAATAGGCAAGAATAACCTATCTTCTAGTATTTTCTAGTGTGAAGAAGGTTCTCTATAAATGATATCTCTTCCCGTGATGGTAAAATACTCTTTTTTGTTCAAATTCTGCAAATTTAGCTCACAATTTTAACCTCGCCAAATCCTTCCTGGACCTTACCAATTCTTCATGTCTACTATACTTGAATTCTTGAAATTGAACTGCCAACTTCCAACTACTTATACTGTGTCTATTACAACTTAAGTTAGGCTTAGGTTATGGCTTAAAATTGGGATGATGACAAAATCTTTGCAAAAAGGTAGAAAGGTATTTGGTGTTTTTGGTGGTGAAAATGAAAATGAAAACAAAAACCTTGGAAAGTGTAGTCTCCCCCAACTAAAGTCATTAAGTGACCTCACTTAACTATATCATACTAGGTTGAAGGTTTAATTACATATAATGGAAATAAGATAATGAGTATGAACCATGTAGAATTAAATGCGAATAAATTGAAAAACAATTACAAGCTATGTTAATTATGGTAAATTAGAATGTGTACCTATCAACATCCAGAGTGAATTGAACTTAGCTCATGTGAAGTTGATTAGGAGTGTCCATGGCATAATTATGATTTTAAATTTGCTTAATTGTAATGGATAATGGATGTAATGATAGATGGCATGTTGTAATGAAGGTTGCAGAATGTACAACAAATGGATATGAAACGATTTCCTAAATGTATGGAAATCGAGGAACGCATCATGGGATAATATGAATGAAATGATATGATAGAAATCTGGTTGATTGTATGGAGAAATTTAATGTATATTTATGGCATGCAATTAAGTCGGTGGAAATTTTTGAATTTTTTGGTTGGCGCGTGTTACAGGTACCTTCTACTACAAGTCCTTTTTTGAATTATGTCGGCTTTTATTCATAAAGTTGCAGGTCCCTACTACATCGTGGAGTGTATTTGGAAATAATTATTGACTAGATCACTTGTGCAGTGTGTGCATATGTGGGTGTTAGAAAATTATACCTGGATGACCCTAGTAGATGAGTTGTGTAGCTCATCTAATGAAGCATGTGTAGAATTTGTATTATGTACCTTTGTATCCTTGTTGTTTATTAGGATGTCTTCATCAAGACTATTGCCTTTGTCATGGTCACTATCTTGTTCAATTTCATTATCTAAAGCATTGTTTTCTCCATATTATTGTATTAAAGTAATGATAAAATCATCTTTTTGTGATGGTTTCTTATAAATTTTCAATTTGTGACCATTGACCAATAGTGAAAATATAACAACATTTATAGTATGTAACTTGACTGCTCCATTTGGGAAAACTTGTTTTATTTCATATGCTCCTAACCACCTTGTTTGTAGCTCCCCTTTATGATTTGTATACCTTGAGTCATATAATAAATCCCAATCACCTACAGTAAACTCTTTTGTCTTTATACACTAATCATGTCATTTTACTCTTTGTTTTTGAATATTCTCTATGTGATGCATGGCCTCCATTCTAATCTCATCCAATCCATTAAAATTGTGTAGTTTTTCTTTTTGTGCTATTTTCAAATCCATATCTAGTTCAACTGCTATCCTGAGTGTCTTGTATTCAAATTCAATGGACAAAACTATTGTTTTACCATACACCAACTCATAGGGTGTAAAGCTTGTTATTGTCTTCCATGTTGTCGTATAGGCCCATACTGCCTCAAGTAACATGGCTACCCAATCTTTTCTATGAATCTGCACTATTTTGGTCAGGATGTTTTTGATTTCCCTATTTTTTACTTCCACCACCCATTTGCTTGGGGGTGATAGGGTGTTGACTGCTTATGCCTTATTTCATACTCCTTAACCAAATTGGTAATAAGATTTGATGTGAACTGTGGACCTTGATTTGTCACAATTTCTCTTGGAACTCCATACCTTGTGAATATGTCTTCATATAGGAATTTGGCTACATTACCATCTCTATAAAATTCCAATGCTTTAAGTTCAACCCACTTGGTCAGATAATCTCTGCAAACTAGAATATACTCCTTGTTATTGGATGTTATGATATTGGGACAATGAAATCTAGCCCCCATTTTTCAAATGGTGCTATGTCAACTATGGTTGCAAAGGCATCTCATGTGTCTTAGTTGGTCTACCCATCCTCTCACATCTATCACAACTCCTTGTATATTTCACTGAATACTTATAAAGATTTTTTCAATAATAGCCAATGGTGAGAATCTTAAGTGTAGTCCTCTTTGCTGCAAAATGACCCTAACAGGGTTCATCATGGAAGGCTTTGAGGATCTCTCATAGATCCAATCCTCTCTTATGCATCTCCTCATAATATTATTTGGACCTGTATAGAACAAATAACCAGCTACCCAGGAGTATGGGAAACTTTTATGCACTAATTGTTTGTTTTCTCTAGGGGAAAAATAAGGTGATCTATTTTCCCTACTACTAGGTAGTTTGAAATATCAGCAAACCAAGGTGTCTACAATGATATAATAATATATGTTCATCTAGAAAAGAATCATTAACAACACCTTCTATTAATTGAGTGGGTAATCTAGACAGAAAAATTTCCATCATATCTTCCTTACCAGTTTTGTCTACTATGGTGCTATCAAATTCCTACAATAATAAAAACCATCTAATAAGGCTTCCACCAAGCATAGGTTTATTCATTAAATACCTCGTTGCAATGTGATCAATGTGAATGAAGATTGGATACCCTGTGATATAGTGCCTAAACTTGTTAATTGCATAGACAACTACCAACATCTCTTTTTCTATGATTGTGTAGTTGAGTTATGCCCCTTGTTAATTCTTGCTAATGTAGTATATGGTATACTCCTTATCACCTTCCTTCTTTCCAAGGACTACTCCTATGGAAAATTTGGAAGCATCTATGTGTATTTGGAAAGGAAAATTCCAATTTGGTCCTCTTAAGATAGGTGATTTTGTTAGAGTTGTCTTAAGTGCTTCAAAATATTTTTGGCATTCTATATCTTTTGTGAGTAGAAAAAATAAGGATGTTGTAATTTTTCTAAAGTCTTGAATGAATCTTCTATAGTAGCCTGCATGTCCTAGAAAACTCTTGACATCTCTTTGTTTTTGTGGCAAAGGGAGTGTGGAGATAATTATAATTTTATTGGGATCCACTTGAATCCCTTCGTGCTTGATACAAAATGTCCTAGCACAATCCCTTGGGATCATCATGAAACATTTCTCATGAATTAAGGATAGGTTGTGATCTTGACACCTCTTCAAAAATTTCTCTAGGTTCTTGAGTGCTTTGTCATAGGTTTCTCCATAGGTTGTGAAATCATCCATGTAGATTTCCATGGAGTCATGTACAAAATCTAAGAAAATGCTTAGCATTGTCCTTTGGAAAGTGGTTGGATCATTACATAGTCCAAAGGGAAGAACAAAATAGGCATATGTGCCCCAAGGGCATGTAAATGTGGTTTTATCCTGGTCCTCTAGAGCTATTATAATCTAATTATAGCCACTGAATCCATCTAGAAAGGAGTACTTTTTTCCTACTAGGGAGTCAAGCACTTAATCAATGAAAGGTAGTGGAAAGTGGTCTTTTCTAGAGGTAGTTTTTAATTATCTATAATCCACACATACTCTCCATTTCTCTCCTTCCTTGGGGAAAATAACTAGAGGTGACACCCATTGACTATTAGAAATAGGATAAATGAAGCTTGCATCAACTAATTTTTGTAACTCAATTTTGACTATGTCTCTTAGTACAGGGTTCATCCTCCTCTAGGGTTGTCTAATTGGTTTAAAACCATCATCTATATAGATCCTATGCATGCACAGGTCTGGATAAAATCATTTCATGTCATGGTAGTCCCATGCAAAGTTTTTTTAAGTGTTTTTGTAACACATTGGTTAGGGAATTTTTCTACTCAATATTTAAGTCATTATTAGCATTCAACATTTTACCAAGCATAACTTATAAGGTCTTAGATGTTGATTGTACAAATAAAGTTTCAAATCCAACAACATATGGGACACATTTTTGTAGTAGTAAATAATGGAAAAGCTGAGATACTGATTGCAATGAATTGACAGGTACAAATTTACGCAAAGGATCCTATAGACATGATAGACAGTCATGTTGTGGGTTCCTATCAGAGTTATTATGTATAATGTGTGCAATTAAATCATCCTCATCTCGGTTGTTCAATAAACGACTACGTTCAATGGTCATGAGAGTCTGTAGAGAATAATGGTCTTCTTCATCTAGGATAGGCCAAATGCTTTGCTCTAAATTTGCATGAGGTTGGGCTGGTGGATAAAGGACCAACTTCTTGGTCATAGTTCCATTTGAGATTATCATGTTTCTAGACCTACAACCTATAAATTCATCATTTTTTCCTAACCATGGTCTTCCTAGAATAAGGGGATAACCTATAAGGTTAGCTTTTGGTTGTAGTACTATAAAATCTGCAAGGTACTCCCATGAATCCAAAGCTATGACCAGGTCCTCAATGATGCCTTCATGTTCCACCATTGACCTATCTACCAATTGCAAAATAGTGGTTGTAGGTCTAAGATTTACTAATTACAAAAGTTGCATTGATTCCTTAATCATCACATTGATGGTTGCCCCCAAGTCAATCAAGGTGTTTTCAATGAGGGTACCATTTATCTTAACATCCACAACTAGACTTCTAGTGTCTTTGTATTTAGGGACGGTGATATTCCCTAACATGATGTCAGCAAGATTCCCTAAGACATGTATAGTTTGAAGGTCCTTCCTTTTTCTCCCTGGTCTTTTAAGGAAAAGGTCTCTCACTAAATTTTTGGAAATGGGAATGTCCTTGATGGCTTGTATGAGAAGTATTTTTATACACACATCCTAAAGCTACCCTAATAGGTTAGTTTCAACTTGGTTTTGATGTTTTTGAATATCTAAACGTTCAGGGAATGGAAGTTGTGGACTTGAAGTGGTCTGGATCACCTGATTTCATTCGGTTTCCATAGGTGGATGGTCCAAGGCTTCGGATAAGGGTTCTTCATCTTCAACCTCGGTGATTTGATGGAATGAAGGCCCAACCAATATTTCCCCTAACCTGATGTGGACATCACTCACCTCTACCCCATAATTTGGGTATTAAATAGCTTTGTTAGTGTAGGCTTGTTGAACAGTCTTGTTATTTGGGTTAGGTGCAAGTTGGGTTGGTAGCTGAGGTGCCATTGGTGGTTGAGAT
The DNA here is from genome assembly GCA_007115665.2 of Sequoiadendron giganteum. Classification (NCBI taxonomy): domain Eukaryota; kingdom Viridiplantae; phylum Streptophyta; class Pinopsida; order Cupressales; family Cupressaceae; genus Sequoiadendron; species Sequoiadendron giganteum. Next base: position 447,099,623 of record CM021100.1, read on the forward strand.
GATGGGTTTGTTAGATTGGGCATGATTGCTTATTGTTGTGGTTGTAAGCGCTGATAGTAATTTGCATTTTGAATTTTCCATTGTTGGCCCTTTTACCATTGATTTTGTTGTGGCCATTGGGGTTGTAGTTAGATCCTTGAAAATTTTGTTGTGGACACATGGGTTGTTGCTACTGGTTCCAATTTGGTTGGGGATTTTCCATTGGTTTTGTCTGTTGGCACAAGGCTAAGGGTTCCAACTATAAATTGTGTTGATTGCTAACTAGAAATGGTGTATTTAAATTTAAAGGATCTTGAGGCATACCTTTCCTAGGTTGCCATGGCCTCCTTTGTGCAATATAGAACAATTGTCCATCTTCACCCTTTAGTTCTTGAAATTTTGTTTTACCTACTCTATCATCTATGATACTTGCTACCCTTTTTCACTTACAATTAGCTTTTCTCTATCTACAATTAGGGTAGTATTCAATGAGGATTTCCTCTACCTCTTCTTGCTTTTTCTTCACATGTAGAGTGTCCAATTGAATAGCCAAATGTCTTATGATATCTTCTTTCATGTTGGACAACAAGTTACTCAATTCCACTTTTGAGACTCCATTAGATGTATTGCCGATGGAATATTTTCTTTCCCCCCTTGTTCTCTTGGTAAAGGTCTTCAAATTTTTCTACAAACTTTGTAGATTTCTTCAAAAGGTAGTTGTGATACATATCTTGACCAAATAAGATTAAGGGGATCCATGTAGTCATCATTGACTCCTCTTAGGAACACCAACTTCAAGGATTATTCTAAAAGTCTATTTTGTGGATTCTTTTTCAAGTAGAATTAGTAACTTTCTACATAGTCCTCAAATGGTTCATCTTCTTTCTAGGAAATTATGAAAATGTCATCCCTTCTTTTATCAACCCCTCGACAATAGTCTTGGTATTTTTCAAGGAACTTAGTCTTCATAGTATCCCAATTTGGAACAACATCTCTTTCCAGACCCATAAACCATCTTAAGGCAGCATCCTTCAAGGTTGTTGTAAATAACTTGAGTTTATGTGCATCGGTTGTGTATTCATAACTCTTGCATAGTACATCAAACTCAAACGAGAAGGTATTTGGATCTTCAATTATCAAACCATAAAAGATAGGCAACATTGAAGGATTTATATTCTTTAAAATAGCTACTCTCTCCTGGTTGGTGATTGGGAACTCAAAAGTGACAAGTTCTAGGGGGTCATCCACCACCGCATCAGCCATGGTTCAAAAATTCTCCTCTGTATTTGCAGTGGATGTTGGTGAGAGGGAATGTTCTTCTTCAAGAATACCCATGCCCTAATTACTAGAATCACCAATATTCTCTATAAATTCATGTGATGAGGGGAGATATCTTCCCATGGTGTCTTTTTTCCTCCACATACAATAGATGTGACTTTGTATAGCATATTCTCTTGCACAATGTTAGTGAAATGTTCTAGTATCAATGGAGTAAAACCTAATTGTTCTAATGTTGGAAACAAAATACTAATATATGAAAATCTGAAATAATAGAAATGAATCTTTGAAAGTAGCACCATCCCCAGCAATGATGCCAAAAATGTAGAGGCCTAGTAATGTTCAAGAAACTTGGTGTCAAACACACAATTGAGATGGGGTCCTACTAAACAGTCCTCTAAACCCTTGAAAGACCATTTAATTTATCAACCAAAACTAATGTAAGATTTTGATTATTTTGGAATTGTATGTGATTTTATATACTCTTTACTACCTATATCATCCTAGCATAGGTGTTTACACATATTGGAAATAAAAAATTGCATAACAGTGAAAAGAAGTAATGTTAAAGCTATTGCTATGGGTACTTACAGCTAAATACTATGACTATTTCACTATCAAGAAATGAATTTCATTATTAAAAAATTATTGCTAACTCAACTAGATTGACTAACTCTAGAGAACAATGCATTCACATTCACCATATGAAGGATCTTATTAAGACAAACATAATTATGAAACTAAATACTGCAATAGAAATAAATGTATAAAGAATAATGTAAGGAGTAGTTATCTTGAGTGGCCCTTACTCAAGTGATTGTCTCCACAAAGTGAAATTGAATCTAGATCCTCAAACTAAATTAACATAACAGTAACTAAAAATATCTCATTGCATAACTCAAGATATCATAATCCAAAGAGATTCTTCTAGAATATCTTATTCATAAGATCATGATTGAGAAAAAAAATTATCTGTATAAAACAAAAATTGATTGAACAAATCTATCTGATATATTATCTTATTCCAACTAACTAACTAACTCAACCATTGAACCATTCATATAGGTGCAAGGGAGTCTTATTAGAATAAGGACTCAAAATATAAATCTAATCATAAATCACCACTCCCTACAAAATAGAGCATGATAAAGTCTGAGTAATCAAAACACAACTAAAAAGGAAGATGAATTGAAATAGGATTGTATCTCTACTATAATGGTTTTAAACTTGAAATGTGGATTGTAGAAACGGTCACGTTAGATTCCTAATTGTAGCAGAATTATCCTTTGGTAGTTTTATTAAATGATGTGATGATTCACAAAAATCCTGACAAGTAGATGCCTCCAATTATGTAGTTGTTGTGTTCTTCTATTTTCCCCTACATCACTGCTGAAATTTCATTTGGCTATGGACTATGCCTTCCAGTTGCTACAGGCTATGGTCCATTGGCTCTGACTCATTGGTTGCAAAGAGTTAGTTCACACAAAATCTACACAATACTATTAACCATAACTTAAACAAAAATATTCATTACATTTCATACATATCCATATATTAACCATGCAATAACTATCACATCATAATCATATTTCCATAGACTTTAAACCAAGTCCAAGTTTGCATAATGATCATAAAAGAGAGTAAAGTTTTAGGGATATATAGGAAAAAAGTATCTAGATATGTCTAAAGTATGTATTGAAATAATAGAAAACTAACTAATAGTAGGCCTCATCAAATTGTAGGTTTTCACACTAGTTTAGGTTCAATTTTCTTGAATTTTCTTCTAATACTTTTGAATTGAGATTTATTAGTGTTATTTACTAAATTTCATTGAGTATGGATCTTAATTTGATTAATTGTTTATTTAATTTATTTATTTTCATTCCTATTTGATCAATTGAGCTAACCATACGATATTTTGGCACGTGCGGTGGGACACACATCCCTGTTCTAACAATATTTTTAAGTTTTTGTTAGATTTGTTGGTTACAAGAATAGTGTGACAGTTTTGCAGAAACAATTTCAGGCTTTTGCTAAATCTCGATGATTATGCAGCATAAAGATCGATGTGTTTGTTTATTGTGATGATTTTCTTCTAATGTCTCATCGCTTTTGTTTGCATGTTCAAATTGACACTATTGCAAAAGGTTGACGCTCTTGCAAAATACCAATGTTTTTTTAACCTAACAGTGTGATGCTTCTGCAACACTTTGATGCTTATGTTCTAACTTTCTTTCCTCTATCTGTAGGCACAACGTGATGCATTTGTAAAAGTTCAGTGCTTTTGTAAAAGCATGATGCTTTTACAATCTACATTGTGATGCCTTTGTGTGACAATCTGATGCTTTTGAAATATAGTATGACACTTTTTTCAGGTATAATAGTGAGCTAATTTTTAGCATTTGATTTTGTTTTGGCTAACCCTAACAATTTGTGGTTCTCTACTTTTTGTTTTTGAGACTAACTATTTGCAGCAACTTGGCGATCAATGGGAGAAGATGCAAATTGAGTTCAAATTACTAATGATGGTTTTGTAGATTTTTCAATTAATCTAGTACTCATATCTAATTTTAGAGCTTTAAAATGAACTCTTCACATTTCACTTTAGTGCTCTAAAATTGAAAAATGTAATCTTCACATTTCAATTTGGTGTTTAAAATGAATTGTATTATTTTCCCTTGGTGCATTCAAATTGAACAAAACACTTGCACATTTCAATTTAGGCTTAAAAATTTACAATAACTTGCACATTTCAAATTGGTGCTTTAAAATTGAACCACACATTTCAATCCTTGGTGCAATTAAAATGAATTGTTTGGTGTGCTTGGTAGGTGAATATGTGTGTATGTTCTTTCCTTGCGCCTAGTGCAATCTTAGAAATCAAAAACACTATTCATTTGCATTATTTTTGTACACCGAAGGATTTGTATACGTATCCTCTCCCCTTGCGCCTAGTGTGATCTTGGTGATGAGAAATAGCAACACTATTCCTTCCATTTTTGTTAGGAGGCTTGGTTAGGGATTTCATCACCCTAGGGTTCGACCTCAAGCACATGTTTTTTCGATGAGCTATATAAAGGGGAAAAAGCGAAAGGTGTAGCTCAATCCAATCATGTAATGTTTTGCATTCCTCTGTGGTCCTAAGTGATTTTGAACACAAGGAGATAAGATTTTAATCTCACATTTGTACATGTGTTGGTGTTTATAGAGTACCTCCACTAAGAACCTTGTTATCTAGAAGCCTAGAGCCATTTGTAGACCGTCAACTTATAGTAGTGTAGCATACAAAGATCAATGTATGAAGTTACTTGCTATGTACCAACCTTTTTTGAGGTAACAAAACCCCTTGCAAGGAACTTTTCCTTCCAAGGTAAGAGGTGTCAAGGTGGTATGTTACCTTGGCATACTCTATTTTTCCAAGGTATTCTCTAATTTAGGCCTACTTTAAGTCAATAAACTCGATCTACCACTACAAATAGGATTGTGTTCTATGGCGGGTATTTTTTTGAAAACTTGTGATACCAATTAGTGTGATCTTGTGGAAGAAGAACACAAAAAAACCATTTTAACGCCAATTGAGTCAATTTACATATTGTTTACTATTTGTTATCACATTGAAAAATTCAAACACCTAGGTCAAATTTCACATCAAAGATCCTGTGACAGATCGACACCTTTCTCTAAACAATGTTGTAATATGCCCAATGTTTTACCTATTGTTTTCATCTTAGTTTAACCCATATGTGAATAGTTTAAGTTCACCAACACAAAGCAATAATTTTTTTCCATAATTTCCATTTCAATAATAAAGACGCACATTCGAAATAATCCCACTTTATTTCAATAAGAAATATGATATTCAAAATAATTCCATTGCATTCCAATAGAGTAACATTACAAAAATCAGAACAAATTGTCTATCTTGCTTCACTCTCCTTCGCTTGTGTTTGAACTTCCTGCACGCATGGTGGATTATTCATTGGCGGTACCCCACGGTCCCCCTTTGTCCTCCTCTTACCTAAGCCTCACCTAGTCACATGCGGGCTCATGTCCCTCGCGAGCCACTCTTGGCTTGTCCAGTTTGTTTCTCCCCATGATTTTGGTCTCATCTGGTGTGGAAGTGTCGGTGGTCTCTATCTTACCGAAAGTTAAATATTGGAAGAATGTGTTGACTAATGGTAGTCAGAGTGTGTAGGGCCCCTCTCCTTGCCCTGAAGAAGTAGTTGCTATAGGCACTAACTTTACTATCCCTGATTCAGTTAGTGATAAGATTGTGTGATCTCCTAAAATGTTAAGTTCCTATGTGAGATGCTAAACAACTAATGATGCAATAAAAATAACTAACACAAAAGATGACACCTCAATGATTAGACTAAGGAAAGATAAGCATGAAAACAAGATGAAAATTGAGTGAAATTGATTATACCTTCATGTTGTTTCTTCCTTGGTTGGCCCTTGATCGTCGGATGTCTTGTGTGCTCCTTGAATGGATATGGAGTGAACTGGATGCAAGATGCAAGATGGATTGATGAAAAATGCTATGGAGAGACTAAAATGTTACAAATGGAAATTTGGCAAGAGTTTGGTAGTAAAAGACCTGATTCCCTTTTTTGAGAGAAATGAGGGGGTATTTATAGGATAATTTGAATTCTCTAGAGAATTCAATGGTTGAGATTGATCCAACAAAGCCAAGATGAAGGGCTATGGTGAGTTGAGGACTGAACAAGCCCTCACATCTTGACATGTGGAATGTGAGATGGCCTAGGGTGGGATGATGTGGAAATGAGGTGGAAGAGAAGTACATGAGGTGGATGAAGGACAAGTACTTTGTAGGTACCTTGGGGGATGAGAAGATTTCCTCAAAAAGGAACTTCTTGTCCCCAAATGAGCATGAAAGAGATATTTGAGGAATTTTAGAATTCCTCAAAAATCTCCATGGGAAAAAGGGAAGTGGTTGGAGAAATAAATGTGAATTATTAAAAATTCACATTCTTAGGAGATTCTATTGGATAAGAGAGGGTTTCCAAAAATCTGGGGATTTGTCACATGTGGGTGATGTGACAAATCCAAGCTTCTAGAAGTCGTTGGCACATGTAAAGTGACAAGTCAATTCTTCTAGAACTTGCATGGGGATAGGGTAGACCTTGGAAAGATAAAAGTGAATAAAAAATTCACATGGGGAAGAGGGGAGCCTTGGGTGAATAAATGTGAATTTAAAATTCACATGGGAAAGAGATTAAAGGCCAAGAAAGGAAAGTGGAAAGGTTGACCAAAAAAGGTATGCCAAATGTGGCTAATGATTTTGATTAAGGTTGTGCAAACACAGGATTATGATAATTAATGAGAGATTAGAGGCAAGTGGGAGATTATGGAGGATGTGACACTAATCTTGATTAAGTGGTGCACATCATAATCATGGATTAATTAATTTAATCCGAATTAACAGAGGATTGTGGAGAATGTGACAAGAAGAGAGAAAAAGAGGGATTAAAAATTGGTTTTAATCCAAATAGGTCAAATTAATAAATTAAAACAAATTGTCTTATTTATTTAATTTAGAGGAGAAAAGGTGTAAGGTAAAGTATTTAATTTATTCAATTACATACTTTAGGAACCTTAGGCAGGAAATGAATTAATGATTAGATAAATTATTTAATCACTATTAGTGACATAGATGGATAGAGTAGACGATTTTGATCATATGGAAGTGATTAAATTTAGATGTCTACATTTTGTTTCCTCTATGGAAAATATGGTGGTGGGTCGTTTCCTCTACTTCAAACCTTCAGTGGATATGGTTTGAAGATGGGTTGTTGCTAAATGGTGCCTCAAAGGAAGTGTGGGAATTTGTGCTATGACAAGTGGGCTTTTCCTTTTCAAGGTCATGGCTTTGGAAGACTTGATCGTGGTCCTCTCTTCTGGCCCTTGGGTGTATGGAAAACATTTTTTGGCTTTATTTCATTGGAAGCTGGATTTCAACCCTTCAGTGGATCTTAATAAATCGGCACCAGTTTGGGTCTACCTACCCGATTTTCCTCTGGAGTACTGGGATGAATCCATTTTCAAATGCATTGGGGATTCCTTGGGCCAGTTCATAACTTCGGACTCCATTACCTGGTCCAAATCCAGGTTATTTTTTGCTTGTTTTTGTGTTAATATTGAAATGCATAAATCTCTACCCACCTCTATGAAGCTATGTTCTAATTTTGGTTCTTGGAACCAACAAATCTGTTATGAGAACGTTGTATCTTTTTGCGAAAAATGTGCTAAACCTAGCCACTTAATCTCCAACTACAAATCTTCTTTTAATCGTGTGCCTAACCCTAGTGAGTATATTGTGGATGACCACTACCCCTTTGAAGATGATATTCTGAAGATTGTTGACTCCCTAGCCAAACTTGTCTCACCCAATTTGGTTGACCCCGTGGTAAACATTGTGTGTCACTCTATTGGAATGGATGCCTCCCGTGGGGATTTCGTTCATGTTCCTGCTTTGATTGAGGTTATGCCCAGTTTTGAGGTCTACGGGGTTAAGGCTCCCTCCCCTGGTCGGGTTCTTTAGGAGGATGTTGATATTGATGATTCTCTGAAGGTTGATGGGTTTACCCTTTGTGCTAGGCCAAGTGTGACCAAAGGTAATGAAGGAAAAATCGTGGAGGAAGAGATTGTTGAATTTAAAAATGAGATGGTTGATATGGACTCGGTGGGTTTAAGTTAGGATAAAACTCTTGAGGAAGAGTTTTGGTCAACCCCAAAGAAAAAAGGGAAATAGAGGAAAGTGAATGTGGGTGGCGACTCTAAACTGGGAAGGCCCAACCAGTGATAGACTAGGTAGAGGGAGATAGTGAAAGAGATAGCCATTGGTAAACAGAGGAAATTGGAAGTGTCCTCAAAGAAGGGTCATAAATGAAGGTCTTGTCCTAGAATGTGTGAGGGTTGAATAACTCTCGTAAATAGCTTACATTGAAAAACTATGTTTTAGAGCATAAGATTGATGTTTTACTCTTACAGGAAACTAAAATGAAGAAAGCCAATTTTGATAATATTGCTAAGTATATTCAACCGGGTGTCGTTTACTCTTGTAGTGATGTTGAGGGTGTGTCTGGTGGGCTTGTTGTGTTATGGAACCCTAATAGGATCAATGGGTCTAAAAAAATTCACTGTCGAAGTAGCGGGGGAGTCTTGTTTTCTTACTCGGGTGGCTCGTGGTCACTTATTAATGTCTATGCCCCTAACCAGAGGAATGCCATGAATTCCCTTTAGTAGGATCTCTCTGATTGGATAAATAATAACAATGGGTCTCATTGGTCGGTGGTTGGGAATTTCAACTCTCCCTTATACCCATTAGAGAAAAGTGATGATATGGTGGACTATTCTAAGAGCATGGCTGATCTAGCGAGTTTTCTGAGTGTTATTGGCCTGGTTGACATTGACTTGTTGGTTCAATCCTTTACTTGGAGAAATAAACATCTCGGCCATGGTTTGATTCAAGTTAGATTGGATAGGTTTCTTTGTTCCCACAATTGGACGGCCCTACTCAGTGTTAATCTTCTTTCCCTGCCCAGGACTACTTCTGACCATAACCCTCTGTTACTGGTCATGAATGAGTGATTTGTTGTCGGAACTTTCCCTCTTCAATTTGATTTAATATGGAACTCCCATCCTGATTTTAAGAATAAAAATTTTGATTGGTGGAACATTCCTATATGTGGCTCCCCCATGTTCAAGGTCTTTTATAAACTTAAACATATCAAAAATATGGTGAAAGGTTGGAATAAAAGTTTTTGGGAATGTCTTTCAAGAAAAAATAACCCTTGGGGACAAGTTGAAGACCATTCAAAAAAAATGGAAGAAGGGGATGTCAGCCTGCCAACCTGCAATCAGGGAAGAGAGAGTTGTAGGGAGTGGGAACAAATTTTAAGGAAAGAGGATTTTTTTTGGAAACAGAAATGTAGAGTTCAATGGCTACAAGAAGGGGACAGGAATACCTCTTTTTTTCATATCTCTGCTCTAAAACACAAGAAAAAGAATCAAATAACTAAGCTACAAAATGAGTAAGGGATGTGGCCAATACACATTCCTAGATCGGTCTTTTGGTGGTAGACTATTTCTAGAGGGCTTATTTAGCTCCTGTTGAGGCTCCCAATCTGGCTATAGATAATCTTTGTTGGATCCTCTTTCGACCACCATTACCTAGGATGATAAACTTAGCATCCTTTGTGTTTTCATTCCCGAGGAAGTTTGTTTGGCAACTTTCAGCATGAGTGCCTCTAAGGCACCTAGTCTGGATGGTTTCCCCTTGGCCTTCTTTCAGTTTTTCTGGGATATTGTTGGTAAGGACCTTGTCTTGGCTACTAGAGATTTCTTCAACTCTGGTAAGCTCCTCAAACAACTGAACCACGCCTTTGTAGCCTTGATTCCCAAGGTTACTAACCCCCATTTAATGACTCACTTTAGGCCCATCAGCCTACGCAATACCATTTATAAAATCTTTTCTAAAATTTTGGTGAATCATCTTAAACCCCTCTTGGACAAAATTATTAGCCCTACCCAAAATATTTTTGTTCCTGGTTGTCATATTCTGGATGCTACTATAACTAATCATGAATTACTCCACTTAATGGATAGATTCAAGAATGTTAGCATGGCCCTCAAATTGGATATTTCAAAAGCGTATGACAAGGTTTTATGGGACTTTATCCCCAAATTCCTAGCTAAGTTTGGTTTCAACCAAGGGGTGGTCAACCTTTTGATGGAATGCATTACCACAGTGAAGTACTTTGTTCTAGTTAATGGGGCAGCTTTTGGTTTCTTTAATGCTAGGAGAGGTATCAGATAGGGAGATCCCCTCTCACCCTATTCATTTATCATGGTTGCAGATGTCTTGAGTAGGAACATAACTAAACTATTGTCGGAGGGGTCTATAAGGGGTGTTAAGTTTGCCTCTTCCTTGGATCTGACTGTTATACAATAATTTTCTGATGATATGTTTCTCTTTGGAAAAGCCTTTGTGATTGAAGCCAAGAAAAGGAAAAGTTGTCTCAATAACTATGTTGCTTGTTCCAGACAATGTATTAATTATAATAAAAGCATGATTTACTTCTTCAACAACACTCATGCTCTTCAGGCCCGGGTGATTGTTGTTCTAGGATATACGGGTGGCTCTCTCCCATGAATGTATCTTGGCTTACCCCTTACTATCAAGTAAGTCACTCCTGCCTTCTGGAACTCAATTCTTGAAATGATCCAAAGGAAGTTAGCGGGATGGAAAGGCTTCATTCTCAATCATGTTGGGAAACTGTAGCTTCTGTCTACTACTCTCCAAGGGATCCCTATTTACTTCCTCTCCATCTTCAAGATCCCCAAGTATATTGCTGAGAAGTTTGAAAAAATTCAAAGGAATATTCTATGGTCGGGTATTTAAGGAAAAGAAAAAGTTTTCTCTAGTTAGATGGGACAAAGTTTGTAAACTTGAACTTTGTGGTGGGCTTGGGATCAGGAATATCCACTACACCAATAAGGCTTTGACGGCTAAGGTGGGTTGGGACCAGTTGAGGAATAAAAATTATTGGTGCAAGATTATGAATGCTAAGTATCTTCAAAACAGACCTTTGAATAATTGCCTCTTTGATGATCTTCCTTTGGGTTCTTTGGCTTGGAAGAACATTTGTAGATTGCAGGGGTTACTAGGGACTGGGATGAGATTGAAGGTTGGGAATGATAACAGTATCAAATTTTGGGAAGACCCTTGGTTGTTAGACAACCCCCCTGTTCTCTCTAACTTTAGGAACTTTATGAGGCCGACATAACTCTTCTTCGACTTTTACATTAGTGATTACCTACTTGGCCAACTTGGTGCTAAGAGGTGGAAATATTTGATCCTTTGTTGCCCTTTATCTCCTGAGTTGTGTTCTCTAGCTAAGTCTTTGCAAGAGCTACTCTCCATTACTAGATTATCGTCAATCAACATGGAGGATAATTTCTACGAGACTAATGATTGGAAGGGTAATATTTTATGTTAAGCTGGCTTACAATTTGTTATCAGACCACAGGATTGAACACGGACTCTGGAAATAGGTTTCAAACAATGACCCTGAAAATAAACTTTTTTTGGTGGACAACCTGCTATAACAGAATCCTTACTCAGGATAATCTAAGGAAAAGGGGATTACAGATCCCTAGCAGGTGCTTGTTATGCAAGTGCAATGAATAATTTGTGGATTACTTACTTTTGCACTACCCTTTTGTTGCTAGTTTGTGGGAGTTGGCTCTGGAGCATTTAGGCATTCAATGGACTATGAGAAAGGACATAAAATCCTTTATTTTGGGTTAGTCTAGGCCCTTCCATCATCCCTTACCATGTGAGATCTGAAACTAGGTTCCCCCAATTATCTGTTGGTGCTTGTGGAAAGAGAGGAATAATAGGATATTCAAGAATATTGAGATGAGCCCTAAGGAGGTTTTTGGTATAGGATCAAGGCTAGTTTCTAAAAAAAATCTCGATTTTCAAGGGGAAAGCCCCAAACAAAGCCCCTACCAAGTGGAAAATTAAAATGGCTAAAGGTTGGCATTTGAATCTTGAGGCTAATTCTTTGGGAAATTCTAGGTCCTAGGCTAGACATGACAGTATCTAGAAACCCCCAAATCGTGGCTGGCATAAACTCAATTTTGATGGAGCTACCAAGGGTGACCCGGGCAGGACAAGTATGGGAGGCATAATCATAGATTGGAGGGTTAATTTCATGGTTGGTTACTCGGGGGGAATAGGGATTCAGTCCTCCATGATTATGAAAGCTAGGGCGTTCAGTTGGCTATCACAATGGGGATTGAGAATCTACATGTTGAAGGGGATTCTAAGTCTTTGATTGATGTTGTTAATATGGGCATATTGTTGGGATGGAGTACAAAGGACATATTGCTATATTTAAATCATTTGGTGTCTAACCTAAATATGAAGGTTGTTACCCACAGTTTTTGCGAGGGTAATCAAGTTTTTGATGCTTTGGCTAATTTAGGCACCATTGGAGAGATTCTAAGTGTTGGAGGAACATGGGGAACATTACCACTAGGTATACAAGGTTTAATCCTTAAGGATCAGAGAACATGTATTTGTCGTGATGATACTTAATTATGAGATTTCTATGGCCTTTTGGGGGTCCACATTCTTGTCTATTGGGTGTTGTGGACAGGTTCCATTGTTGAGGTGTCAAATAAGTGGAAAATTTTGAATATTGGGGTGGAAATCAATATTAAAGAGATAATTATGAGGAGTAATGGGGAGTACATTGAAATTACAGCTAAGTTTGGTCAGGCCTTAAATAATCTTTTTTTGAGATCTTATCTCAGCTTATGCATATCCTTGCAAATTTTTTATTTCAAATTTTATGTGACAAATAATTATGATGTGAAGCTTTTGATTTTTCCTATCATATCAGCTAAATTATTTCTATAGAGAAAAGGTGAGACTTTAGGGAGTTCTAAATTTGGCCTTGCGGCCAACTTTCATCGATACTTGTGCAAAGGCAACATGGTTGGAAAATTGATTCATTTTATCATTTTATGCATACCTGGTCGCAAGTGTTTGGAGATATTAATTAATTAGATAGTGAGGATTCCCTTTTGGGATTTTACTCTTCAAGAATGTGTCTGATACATGGTCTTGATTGCCCAAGGCATTCTAATTTATCTTAAAAATAATAGTGATTGGGTGACCTCTCACTTTGTCGAAATTTCTAATCTTTTGCTCTCACAAAGTTCCTAGTTTTTTAGTGTACAGAACGGCGATAGGGTGAGAACAGAGCATGACAATTGTGCATAATTTTAAAAGGATCCACTAGTTTGGCACATCTATGTTGAAGGTGGGTTGGCACCTTTGATGGAAAGCTCGGTGGGTCATGATTTGAAGTTGTCTGCACATTTTACAAGTTCCTGAAAAGAAAGAAAGGTTACCATGGGTGGTATCTCCTTCAAGATGAAAAAAGAGGTGATTTCTTAGGTGACAGGGATGTCGTGCACCGGGAAGAAGTACCCTAAGCACACAAAGGCTCAGGACAATGATATCCTTAATTCTTTCTTTGTGGGTAATGAAAAACCTATTCACTCTCAGTTCGGCTTTGAAAGAGAAGCTCTCTTGAGGCCCTGGGACCATTTTTGTCTCGCTCTCATGAAGTATGTCACCTTAGAAGGTAGATATAAAAATTTATATTTCTATCATTTGTCTCTCCTAAATAACTTTCACCATAAAATATTATTAAGATTCCCATTTTTCTTACTTATTGGTTTGGAAAGCTCTATTGAGAAGTGTATTGAAACTGTTGAAAAAACCCTGAGGATTATCCTCCCTTGCCACCCCACCAAGGCCTCATCTTGAGGCTTTATCATTTTCACCTCATGCTCTGCCTGCCTAAACCCATTTTCGTTGTCTGCATTGAGGAAAATTAACTGCCTTCTCAGGCCAATATCCCCTCGGCTAATTCTAAGGGTCCCAAAAGAAAAACCCCTATTGTGATTGTTGATACCCCTAAGCCTAAACCAACCGCCAAAAATTTGAAGGGGAATGTGGGGATTTCCTATTCTAATGCTACAATTGGTCTTTCTGAGCTTAAGTTTTCCCCTACCAAGACTGACATCAAACCTACTACAAAGAAGAAAGTGAAGGATGAGGGGAAGGGTTTGGAGGAGCCACCGATCACTAACAATAAAGGGAAGAATGTGGTGGGAAACAATTCCAAGGGGGATACCATGGTTGCTACTACGGTGGAGATTGGGGTTGAAAATACCATCATTAGGAGATCTAGTAGGTTAGAAAAAAATAATAAGAAAGTGAAGATTAGGGAATTTCTTTTGAAGAGGAGATGTCTAACAGCAAAGTTAATAGGAATGAGGAAGAGGAGGAGGATTTTGTTGAAGGGCCTAGAAAAATTTTGGCTTTCAACAAAATTCTTAATGATAACTTGAATTCCTAGTCCTCTGACCCTTAGGATGTAGGGCGTGTTGACAAAAAAAAGACTGTGGATAAATAGGTTGATCACAATGTGTTTTTGGAGTAGATGGCAAAGCTTGAGAAGAAGTTTAGTGGCTTGACTCGGTTCACTGTCAAGTTGGTCCACTGTGTGACTAGCACACTCTCTACTGTGCTTAAGGATGAGATGGAAAAGGCTATGGATGATGGTCTTGAATGGTTTGGGGAGGATGTTGTTAACCTCCTCTCCCAAAATTGGGAGAATGCTACTTAGTGTTCCTGTCAGTTGTTGATTCATTGTGTCTGTGGTGTTTTTTTGGGACTTGATATTTTTTGGCCCTTGAGGCCTGATGTGTAAAGGGTACAACACCTTGTAAATTCTACTTATCGTATCAAAAACATTACAAATCCCCAAGTAATGATAGCATATTCATATACAATTTTCATAAAGATATAAGATCATGATTACATACATAGCTTTCAATAGCTCATGGAATAAAGTACAAATAGTCCATATGTCCTTGTTAGCATACATCCTCAAATTTTGACTACCTACTATATGAGGGAGAGCATCATCCAAGTTATTTTCCTTCAACCACTGACTAATCATGATCCCCCACACATCTACCATATTGGTAAGATGGCCCTACCTTTCAGTGAAGATTTTGATTCGGTATCCCTCATAAATCATAATAGCCTACCTAAGCTTGGTGTTGTGTCTTACATATCTAGAGCTACCATATAGTGGATACTCACCTACATGTATGACATTCCCAACCTAGTTATGCAACCTTGGCCCATAGTGAACTGATAGTGTAATCAATGGAAACTTACACTATTTTGGCCAAAGATTTTATCATTACATTCAAACTCACTTTTTAAGGAGTGGTGTCTCACCTCTATGAAGTGGACATATTATGTTCACCCACCCTATTGCTCAATTTGGTAAATAATATGACTGTACTAACTCTTAACAAGTTTATTCTATAACATGAATCCATCCCATAAGGATAGTACATTTTTAAGTGATCTAACTAACCATCAATGCTAAAAACATGCATATAAAACTAATATGATTTCTCTCTTCAACATGTACTTTTGATTATTCTCCATTCACACGGTTCTTTCCAAGTAATCCTATAAGGTTTATATGTTTCCATGTTCATAAACAATCATAAATCATTTCTTTCAATAAGACTCAAATTTTTGCATGTGTACAATGTATACTATATTCATATCTAATTTGAAGGACATTATTGACTTGAGAGAATTTTGTGCTTTTTCACCTTATAGTCTCCTCACATTATGGCTTTGGGTTGTTGAGACGTAAAGTCCTCTTATTTAAGACTAGAATATCATGAAAAGGTATAGACTCATAGTCAAGTATAAGATAATAGCATAATCGGGATATATATATATATATATATCACTTATATATTTCTCAACCCTTTTGTTGGATATCAATATAATCATATTCAAGAGTATATCTTAACCCTAGGAAATGGACTTTTCTCCTACACTCAAGAAAATAAGAGTAACCATTCGAGGATAAACTATTAACATGGTTTGCATAACATCATAATCTATCAATGATTCCATAATTCATCTAACTTTCTATCATTCACGTGCATTACTAACATCATAATTCATGCAATAAAATAAGTAACATGCAATCATCTTGGTATTGTATACCTTCTAGATAGTTTAATATAACTACGTCATACAATCATGACAAACATGATAAATATATATAGGTATCATACTTATATGATATTCGAAATAACTTATTTCCAATCTAGCTATATGCACAAGCTTGATTAACAACTATATCTTGCTCGAGTTCAAATTGCATTCATTCAATAAATCATAAATTATAAAATAAAAGGAATAATGGGTAAGAAAGACTATCATGCCTATAAATTATCTTCCAATGAAGAACTCACTCTCAAAGCTCAATACCAAATCTCCACGTGATGCTCCTACTTTAAGCTTGCCTACAATTAAAAACTCTATCTTAGAACACTCAAATATTACAAGCTAATTGTAAGATAGAGAAATTCTAAATGCAAAATAGCTAAGACCAAGTAGCAACCACTCTACCTAAGATCTAAGCCCAAATCCAAAATCCAAACAAGAGAGTACAAATGATAAAAGAGAGCAAACAAGAATGAAAGCATAAAATAAAACTCCCTTATCATAGTCGATTATCTCCCTTGCTTCTCCTCCATTTTTTCTCAAGTTGCAAAGCTTTGCCTTCAGATTTTGAAGTGCTTAAATACCTACAAATGATAATGACAAGATAGCAAGAACTTTGGAGAGTGTAGTTGTAAAGCAAAAATAATGGAGAAAGCCTTCTTTTATAGAAGAGCTATTTGAATGGACAATTGAGATTAAAGCTCTAGAATATTCTCAGATCAATGATGGAGGATGAATGCACCACATAATGGTAGGGTTAGGGACAACTAAGGATAGACAGTCAAGATTGAAAGAAGACTAGAGAGAATCAATGATAAAGATTTGAAATGAGAAAGTGGAGGGAAAGTAGTGGAGCAAATTAAATAATATAATTATTTAATTTGGGAGAGCATGTGGGCCATCAAATAATAATTTTTAATTGAAGAAGGGAATCTTGAAAAATAATCAAAATGATTATTCATTTCTAGGAAAAGAGGGAAAATGGCATTTAATTGAAATGATTATTATTTGACCATTTAATTAAATGTGGAGGAAATGGAAATGAGAATATTCAATAATTCAATTGGATTAATTATTTAATAATAGAGGAAGAGGTAAAATGAATAGTAAAATAATTATTTAACTATAGATGAATGGAAAATGATGAATAATTAAATAAATGAGAATTTATTTAATTATCGAAAGAAATAGGATGTTAGCGACATAATTAAATAAATATTTAATTTATTTAATTAATCGAAGGAAGAATAAAGATGAAGAAAATGAATTAATTAAATAATTAAAATTATTTAATTAATAGAAGAATGCAACCAAAGAAAATAATTAAATAATTAAAATTATTTAATTATGAAGGGAAGAAGATAGATTGTTGTAGAAAAATGGCGTTGGTAGACCAAGACATTTTTTAGTGTCTACATTTTGCCCCTCTTTGATATAATGTGATTTGAGCATTGTGTCAAAGAATAAATAAGAAAATTAGGTTTAGATCATGCCCTAGCATCCCCCAGTGAAGACAGGATAGACCCATACCCCCTTAGAATTTTTTTCAAAATTTTGAAAAATTTGAGAAATTATTTCAAAAAGCCATTTTGATGCACTAATAGGAAAATAAATCAACTTACGGGCCTTCAAGATGATTATAGATGGAAGATGTTAGTGCAAAGAATATTGATGTTAGTACGAAGAAGACGGATATTAGTGTGGAATTAGTCAAATGAAAAGGGATGGATGTTCTTGTTTTATAGATGTCAACTTGCATGCTTATCATCATCAACTGTCAAAATTGTAGAAAATGGACCACAAACACCATGGTATGACATAGACCAAGGTGTGCAATGTTACCACTTGCAAAAGACAAACAGTCTATATGACAAGAAATGTCATGACTCATACTAAGGACCCAATTGCCCCAGTCTTTTTGTCAAGACAAACCATAAGAAGCAATCAAAAGAAAGGAGTTCATGATCCATCATCAGCCCTCTAAATCCTTTGTGGGACATCCTCGAGGTAGCTAGTAACATGATCAAAGACCAATCAAAAAGATAAGACCAACTAGACCAACAAAGTTGACAATCATTTAGATCAGTTGTTAGATTTTATTTGATGATGAGATTGATGTGATTGATTAACTAATTTTGACGAGTCTGATTGATTGATAAGGTTGACATATTGACTGATTGTTTGACGTGATAGATCGGTTCAATGACCAAGATTTGATTGAACAAATTTGATTGAAAAAAGTTGAGTGTCCCATTGGATTGACCAATTGATAAGATTGATTGATTAATTGACCAAATTGACCAATTGGTAGTTTTGAGCAATTGACAAGATTGATTGATCATGCTTGGTTTCAGGAAATACATATCATAAATAAGGAAAATGATAAGATTGACAAATGACCAATGTCCCAATTCAGAAAGGATGCATCCTGAATAAGACAAGATGATAAGACCATTGACTTGATGAGGATTGATGATTAGGAAATCAACTAGTTTGGATTGAAGACCAGTTGGATAGTTGATTTTTTAGTTCAAGATTTGGTTTAGATGCTTCATTTCTTGAAGACAAAAGACCCGGATAGACTCGACAAACCCTAAAGGACTAACCTAGGGCCTTGGGGGCTCATTGATTTATGGCCTTGCCTATGTTATACATGTAGAGACCTCATAGTTCGACTGACGCTGACCCAAAATTGATTCAATACTATGACATAAAACTTGATTGATTCAACTCAACAAAACCCTAAGGGACTGAACTAGTGCCTTGAGGGCTCATTGAAAGATGGCCTTGCCTATGTAGCAATGTGCAGAGACAACATAGTTCGACAGGATTTGAAATGACACTAACTCTGACTCCAAATCTAACTCTATTTTTGGAGTTTTGATGTTTTGGGATTTTTTTTGGATTTTGATATTGTATGATTTTTTTGGATTTTTTGAATTTTTCATATTTTTGAAGGTTTTATGATTGTTTTCAGATTTTTGAAGGTTTTATGATTCTTTTTTGGATTTTTGAAGGTTTAATATTTTTTTTAGATTTTGATGGTTTAAAATTTGATACCATGTGTAGGATCCCATGAAAATGTAGGTCTAGGAATTGCCCCCAGCTAGGTATAAGACCAACTTATTTTGTGCGAAGGGTTTCATGGAATGCAAAGGATGACCATGAAAACAAACGATGTTAAATGCCAATAGTTCTCAAGACATGATAAGGATGACAAAGATTTATTATGGATAGATGACATGTGTGAATGGATGGATGAAGGGAAAAAAACTAGATAGAGTGAAAGTAGATAGAAAAACATATGCTGACTACACATGGCGTCTATTTGTTGGTTTTTCACCATGGTACTTATCCAAAGTTCCACCAAAGTGGTTTTCACTATTGGATGAATTATTTATCTTTACTATTGTTTTGTTGTCACCAAGATGCTTGTTTTCTAGGCTTTCATTAGGGTGACTATTTTTTTTTATTTTTTTTTGTATTTTTGACTTTTTGAAAGGGATACTCTGAAGGCTAGGTGTAATATCTATGGAGATGCATGTTTTTGATGGGCTTAGGCAATGGTTCACCTTCAGGAGTAAACAACTGATAAGCCCCAAATCCATATGTCGTTGTGATGATGTAGGGACCCAACCAATTGGGCTCATATTCGGATGACCATGTCGGATGAAGGGATATGATTTAGATGAAAGGTGTGCCTGACGGATTTAGAGGATGACTAATGTGGAAGGTGAAGGGAGCTAGGGCATGATTCCTAGCGTGCACACTACATGGTCCATCAACCTTCACATGGAAAGGAGTTTGGGTAATCAATGAGTTATAGCACATGAAGGGGTCATCGTCAAAGGTCCATCGAAGAACATCGCCAAAGGATATAGAATGTTATGATGGATGTATGGATACGGATGGATATGGAAGAGTGTATGGATTGGGTGAAAAGGAGGAAAGTGGAGACTTTGTATCAACAAGATCTTCTTTTAACATTCTTCTTTGATAGATGACCCCAATTATTTTTTATGAAGAGACATAGCTGGAGATCAATTCTTTCTTACTTTCTTCTTTTGATAGATGCCCCCAATTATTTTTTATGAAGAGGCATAATTTTGCTTACTTTCATTCCTGAATTTTATTTTTATCTTTGACTTGTCTAATAGATTTTGATTTGAATAAAGAACTTCTCTTGATCTTTCTTTCTTTACATTCTTTCTTTCAATTTTGGATCTCCATCTGAATAAGGCACTTTCACTTTTGATTCTTGAGCTATATCCTTGTTATTTTCTTGAGGTGACAATTTTTGATCCATATGGATGGACTTGGGTGGGATGGGTAAGTTAGATGATATGGTAAGAATGTGTGATTCATGAAAAAGCTCAATGATGCACTCAATAGATTCTTCGAGACTATCCTTTTTGGTACTATTAACATCAAAGGAAGCTTGCACATCCTTGACAAGCTGGAAAGAAGAATCAGTAGAGGAAATAGAAGGGGATGCATACCCTAACTCAAGAAGGTCAAAATGGATAGATGATGGTTCAAAATATGGAGTGGAAGGAAAAGAATTATCAAATGGAGAGGGATGATCATGAACATTCTCAATAGGATCATGAGCGGATATAATGAATACATAGGTATCATCAGGATCTCAAAAGGTTTTGATCCAGGAATGACCATCTAAAGTTGACTCAACATCATTCTTAATAGTTTGTATATCCTTAGCAAAATTAACATTTTCTCTTACAAATGAATTCTCAGCACAAAATGAACTATCTATACGATACTCTCCATACCCCATATCATGGATCTGGACCTTAGTTTTGGAAGGTGTAGTGAATAGAGTGGATGATTTGACCAAGGAATACGGATCAATGTAATTTAATGAGGTGGAAGATGATGCTTCTTGATTAATAGGCACTTGAAATTCAGTGGTCCCTGTCAAATGATTACAGTATTAGAAGGGATCAGGATCGCTTGGTATAGTAATTTCAATGTCGTCATAGAGAAACTTTAAAAATTAGTGATAGGTGGAAGGTACAAATCTCATGGCATGAATCCATGGGTGACCTAGGAGAAGGTTTTAGGGAAAGTCTAAATCTAAGACATGAAAAATTGTATTTAGAACAGCAGGGCCAACCCTTATAGGTAGAGTAATTAATCCTTTAGACAAACGCTCAGCATCATCATAAGCTTTGATAAAAATTGTCTTAGATTGATCTATGCATGCTTTAGAGTATCCCAATTCTTTCACCAATTTTAGGGTGCATATATTCAAACCTGCTCCACTGTCTACCAAGACTCATCTAATTTTATGTTTATTAATGAAAACTTCAAGGTGTAGTGGATCATTGTGATTTGTATTTTTTGTGGAAAGGTCTTGTTTGGAAAAGGTGACATAGTGTGGTGTAGCTATAGATCCTACCATGGCCTAAAATTGGTTGACGTTTAGGTTAGAGGGGGCAGATGTGTCTTGTAAGGCTTTGTCTGAAATGGCCCTATGCTCTAGGGAAATGTGAAGCAACTCAAGAATAGATATTTGTGCAGGCATATTTTCTAGATGATTAAGGAGATTGTATTTATTTTTAGGTTGTGGATTAGAGGAAGCCCCTTGAAGGGTTACCTTAGCTCTTCGAGTGGCGATGACACATTTTGAACCATTATTATTAATGGTAATGGTGGCAGCATGACTATCAAAGGCTCAACGTGATTAATGATGGTATTGTAGTCATGTGAAACGTTGGTATAATTAGCACTATTGTTACTTGAACTAGAGGCCTTCCATTTTCCATGGTATTTCAAGGGAGTTTTGAATATGGTATGATTCACATTGGTTTTAGGTTGTGAGTTATCCACTGAAATGTCTCCTTGTTCAATAAGGTCTTGAATGAGATTTTTGAGTGCCCAGTAGGATGATGTCTTATGTCCTTTTCCATGATGATATTCACATTATTCATTTTCATTCCACTAATTAGGTTTGACCAATGTGGGTTCATAATTCTTGATGTCTGGAAGTTGAATGACATTGGATTGTAGAAGTTTCTTTAGAACCGATTCAATAGGTTCACCCAAGGAGTGTATGTTCTCTTAGTGCGTGGAGGTCCTCTACGTTGTTGGTTATTTTGAACTGCATTCAATGTTTGATCTTGACTTTTTGTTTGTATTTTTGATGTGTTTGATGTGGAAGGACCTTTAAGGTAAATGGTAGGGTGACCTTTATTTACTACTTTTGCATCAACAACTCTGACATTCTTGTTTTGGGACCAAAATTTTCCTTTTTCATTATTAGCTTTTGTGGTTTCTTTGGAAACTTTGACTATTTCTTTTGCCACGAGATCTTTCTTAATAAAGACACCTTTTTCAATGATATCCTCAAAATTTGTGCAACATTGTATTTGGATTTGAGTCATTAATTTTGCGTTAAGGTTTTCCACAAACCTGGGGACTAACTATTTCTCAAGTATGTGGTAAGGGAACTTGCTAGCTATACTTCACCATTGTTGGTAGAATGATGTGAGTGACTCTCCCTCATCTTGTTTAGTTGTGCATAGTTTTGCGAGGGTCATGTCACTTTCTATATTAAAGGAAAAGTGATTAATGAATTTTTCAGCCAAGTCACCCCATGTCTGAATTCCTAGAGGAAGGTGTGCAAACCAATCTAGAGCCTATCTTGCAAGACTTCGTGGAAATAGTCTCATCAAATAAGTAGGCTCATATGCAATTTCCATACATGTCACGTTAAACTCTTGTGTATTTTCCACTAGATCCCCTTTGTATTTGGTAAGAATTGGTGGAGTGAAATGAGGGGGAAAAGGTGGCATGTATAGTTTTTTTTCAAATGGATAAGGACACAATTCCTCCATAGAATATATCTTCTTAATTTCATGTTTTCCATTTGTTGTTTTATTTCCTATATTTGTTGCATCAAGGTGTCTGCGAGAGATGGTGTTGCATTTGGTTGATTTGGCGTGATGACATTAGTGTCCAATGTTGGATTTGTAGTGGAATTTTGTTGCATGGATCCTTGTTTATATTGGTGTATGAATGTTGTATTGGTGTTGGTTTGATTTGGAATGAGATTGGTATTTTGATTTGTCCCAAATTTCATGTTTGTGTTTGGTATGGAATTCTGAAATTGTGGTGTTGGACCTTGATTGGAATTGAAGTGTTGGACCTTGGTTTGTGTTTTGAAATGATGGTGTGGGACCTTGATTTGTGGGAAATTTATTTGCATTTTGAAATGGATTTGGTACCATACATGAAACAATATGAATTCTCCTTTATTTAATGGGTTGATTTTGAGGTGTGGAACCTTGATTTGTGTGTTGGAATAGAGGATTTGTGAATGTCATACCCATGGGTTTCGATGATGAGGCACCAAATGTAAAAAAAATTCCTTGTATTGTGGCATTATTTCTCTTGTTTCCAAATGTTGGTGGATTTGGAATGTGTACGTTTGTTTCCATGTGTGTTGTTGTCCCAAGTGGTAGGCTGGTGAATATTTGGTGTGAGGATGGAATTCCTAATGAGAATGTGTTTTGGATGGAACCTTGGTTTAGTTCTTGTGTATTTCCCTCTACAAGTGTAGAAACATCATAGCCTTGAGGAATTTTGACACCTTTTTATCTAGTACATAAAATATTTTTTTTGGATCAACACTAACAAGCTCATCTACAATGCGTATAATCCTTGGATCTTGGAAGGCTCTTCAATCTCTTATGGAGTCAAGCATTTGCTAAATTTTGCTAAGCCAAGGTTATCAAATATGTTTGGTGATTCTAATTGTGGTGTTTCCCTTTCTTATGGTGAGGATTGATTTGAACTTGATCCAAGGTTTGTGCCATGAGGGGACTAGAAAAGAGGTCACTTGAGGAATCCATGCCCTTTTTTGCTCGTGAACTTGTTTCAACCATGTAAGACTTTCAAGGTGATTATGATAATGGAAGGATGATAAATGCAAAGTGAAATATGAAACTAAGCTATATTTTTGAGATTTTTCTTTTGGATTTTTGAGGATAAGGATGAAAAATGATAATACATCTAAGACTAAGGTTTTAAATGAAATAATGATAATGACCTTATGACCAAAGGATGTGGTATGAAAATGAAGCAAATTGAGAATAAGGGATGTCAAATGATACTAATGATATAGACCTTAAGATCTAAGAAAAAGGATTCTAACCAAGCTATGTTGATCCAAGATTACAAACCAAATTGTCATTGACCTTTATGAGGACCAATATTGAGATATTTTGATAGGATGAGTCTAAACTAAGACATAATTTTGAGGCCCAATTTTGATAATGACAATGATGATGATGGTGATTGATAAGTTGAAAGATAAATATCAATGATAATCTAAATAAGCAACCATGAATTGTCCAAAGGCTTGATAAGCTTCTTGTGTCTAAAATCTAAAAGGTATGTGCAACCTAAGCCAAACCTAAGATTTAATATGCTAGGCAAGGATGGAAATGCAACCTAAATTAAAATATGGAATGATTGATCAAGTTTTTCAAGTCTAATTTTTAGATGATAATATCATTGTCAATATTATTAAGATCAAGATTAGACAAGTATTCTCTGAAATTATGATAATCAGGAAATTGCAGTTCATTGTTTTTGCAAGTGCGGTGAACTATGTGCTAGTTTCAAGTTCAATGATCTCAAATGGATTTCATTTTTGGAAAATGTGGAAATGTGACTAAAGACACTTTGAAAACACAAAAAACACTTTAAAGACAAATTTGGCTATTGACTTTATGAAAATTTTGGTATTCGCATGTGTATGTTTGAGGGTTATTCACCCCAATTTCCATTGGTGTAAACACATATCGAAAACAATCAATCATTACCCATCCCTAAGGTCAATTTCCAATGGTGTAATGCTCAGGCCCACAACTTGGAATCTTAGTCGACACGAGTGAGGGACACCCTTTTGGGTTATGTATCAACTCTTTTCTATGAAAGTGGATGGATAGGGGCCTCCTAGAATGGAAGGATGACCCAAATCACCCTCTCCTTGGAAAGTTACAAGTACAAACAAGTAACTTATGTTATGTCAAGGATTCCCATCACACTCAAGAGAGCCATATGGTGAGTAACTCTCAAGGTGCAATGCTACACCCTTGCACTAAGAGTGACACCAAGATAAGTCAAACAATAATGGTGGTTACTAAAATGGTGTCTAGTCACAACTCAGGGACATGCCACCTCGCAAGTATCCAAGATACCACTTAAGGCTTTAACCAACCTTACTAGGGGCACTTATACATAAAGTTACCTCCCTGTTTCGATCAACATTATACAACAAAAGCTAATAGTAATGGGACTTGACTTTCATCTAATCATTTTATATACCAGCCTTAGGGAAAAACTAGTTTGATTCACCTTTGAGTTCTTCATTAGGATGTGTCTCTTAGGTAGGCCCAACTAAAAAAGAAAAATAAGATGCAATGATTTCTCTTCACCCAAGATCCAACGAGGCACAAAGGGAGAGGATACTCTCACTACACCTTATGGTATCTACTACAAAAAGTGTGCAAGTGCACCAAACACGATAGACAATCGTTCATTAATTAGCCCAAATTGAAATGTACCTACTTAAGGAAACACTGAAATGCAATTTATGGTTCGTTTTATCCCAATGAGTGTGATATGCGTTGTTGTTCATTTTAAACTAAATGAGTGTAGAAATGTAGTTTGTTGTTCATTTTAAACCGCGTGAATGTATAAATGTATTTTTTTGTTCATTTTAGGCCTCATGAATGTAGAAATGCAATTTTTTGTTCATTTTAGATCCCCGTGAATGTAAAAATGTAGATTTTTGTTTATTTTAGATCCCCATGATGTGTGATATGCATGTTGTGGTTCATTTTAAGCCCATGAATGTAAGATGCAGTTTCTGGTTTATTTTAAGCCCATGAAATATGAGTTAAAAGAAAACAAAATTAAACCTATTTTAATCAAATAAAATCAAAAACCCTGCAAAACCACAAGTTAAATCTCTCCAAAAATGAAAGCCACATGTTGCAAACAAAAGATTAGTAACACCAAAAAAAATCTTTTTAGTGATAACAACAAATTAAAAATAGTGATAACTTTTCCAAATATTAATGAAATTGAAATCCGTAAAACGTTATAGAAAGCTAAGACTCGTACCTACAAAACCAAGAAACCTCTCTACAAAATTCTAAATGAAAAATTTGTTATAGATGAAAGAAAACACAGATTTTAAGAGGTTAACAACTGATTTTTTTTTAAGCAACAAAATTAAAACAACCATAACTTTCTCAAATAAAAATGAAATTTAAAACCATAAAACGTTTTAGAAATTTGAAAGTGTGATCTACAAAACCCATAAACCATTTTATAAAATTCTATACATCCCTTTTTTATGATCAAAGGAATATGATAGGTTTTTATGTGAATTCTCGGTTGTAACCTGCAAAACTCTTTTAAAACACCTAGAAGATTAAACTATTTCACGTCGATTTCACCAATGTAAGATAGCGAAATTCAAAATGAAAAATAGCTAAGGCCAAGTAGCAACCACTCTACCTAAGATCTAAGCCCAAATCCCAAATCCAAACAAGAGAGTACAAATGATAAAAGAGAGCAAAAAAGAATGAAAGCATAAAATTAAACTCCCCTATCATAGTTGATTATCTCCCTTGCTTTTCCTTCATTATTTATCAAGTTGCAAAAAAATTCCCTCATATTTTGAAGTGATTGAATACCTACAAATGATAATGACAATTAGCAAGAACTTTGGAGAGTGTGGTTGTAAAGAAAAAATGATGGAGAAAGCCTTCTTTTATAGAAGATTTATTTGAATGGAAAACTAAGATTAAAGCTCTAGAAGATGCCTAGATCAACGTTGGAGGATGAATGCACCACATAGTGGTAGGGTTAGGGATGGCTAAAGATAGACGGTCAAGATTGAAAGAAGGCCAAAGAGAATCAACAATCAAGATTTGAAAAGAGAAAGTGGAGGGAAAGTAGTGGATTTGGGAGAGCATGTGGGCCATCAAATAATAATTTTTAATTGAACAAGGGAACATTTAAAATTAAATCATATTATTATTTAATTTGGGAGAGGAAGTGGAGGAATAAAATAATAAAAAATGATTGTTCATTTATGGAAAAAGAGGGAAAAATGGAATTTAATTGAAATGATTATTTATTTATTTTTCAATAAAAGTGGCTAGCCACTATATATTTAATTATTAGATTTAATAAAATGTACATTTTTTTGGATCAAGGGGAATACCGGGAGGAAAGAGCCAGTGAGAAAACCTCTGGTTGTAGCCCAAAATATAAAAAGCAGAACAATATCTAGTTGTTCAAATTACAAAAAGATGACTATTTATAGTCATATCGGGATCTATCTATCCAAGATTATAATCCTGTAGATTATATCTGATACAAAAAACATTATCTAATGGTTGAATGCTTACAAGATATTACAAAATCTGCAACACCTGTAAAAAAAAAAATTGCATTTCCTTTTACTCCTCCATCTGCTTGAAGTTGTTCAAATTGTCACCCTGTTCTTCATTTCCTTCTTTTTCCAGCAGGGAGTTCACATCTATGTTCATGTCTGGAATGCTAGCAATAGCAAGCCTCATATTATTACCACCATATGGCTAAGATTATACCATAATATGAGAACCTTCATGAGCTTGAGTATGCACAGACCTTGAATTTCTTTGCATTGGAGACGTTGCATGATAACAATTATGATGAAGAAGAAAAGAAATGTAATGAAATTTCTCCCTGAAACTTTCAGTCATATCCCTCCCCAAATGGTGAGATAATCTTGTTAATGCCTTATTCAAGTGACTGGGTCAGAAAATTCAAAAAATAATTTCAAAGCATCAAAAGCACTAACAATTTCTTTTTTATGAGGTAAAAATTGGAGGGAAGATACCAGCCACATAACCTTCACCATGCGAGAAGACATATTTTTGTGCATTGGAAAGAATTGCCTCATTTTCCAGAAAAATGGCATTTACCATTTTATCAACAATGGCATTAACTAAATCCAAGCACTGTAAAATATCCATGACATTAGATAAAAAGATGGAAAGAACATTTGATGGAAAGATCAGTCTTCTTGATTTAGGATGAAGAACCTCGCTCCCAATTATGCATTTGAAGAATTTATAATCACAAGGGCAGCGAAACTTGAAAACAATTTGAAGATGTTGCATATCAAGCTTACCAGTAATTGGGCTCTCCTAGCTCTGGACTGGGAACCACATTCATAAATTCTACGGGAGATAGTCCATTTATCTACCTGTGAATGACGTTGATTTACCAGCTAAACAGTCAATCTTTGATTAGAGAAAATATTACTTGTAGACACGTAAAACTAACATCGTGCATCGAATTTTCCTATTAATCAATTAAGACAATTTATTGATTAATTTCCTAAGGTTCATTAAATAAATTTATTTATTTAATCAAATCCTTAAAGTTCTTCTCATTTGATTTATCAAATGTCACCTCTTAATATCATCCAAGTTAATTAATCTACATTAATTAACTCCTAATCATGATTACCATTCTCTAGCTTTTGACTCAACTGGATTCAAATCCAAACTCCTAACTAACCCACCCACTTGCACCAATAAATCATTTATTTGATTTATTATTTCCTCTAATTACATTCAAAATGGCATCAAAATAGAATATTCTTCCAATTTGAATCTTCCCCCCAAAAGGGACTTGTCCCTTCCAACAAGGTTTTAAATGCTATTTGCATAAGTCAACATGGCATTTATTGCACCTTTCATCCCCCCAAAACATGTCAAGTCATTCAAATTCAAATTTGAAATTGGCACATTGGCCAGGACTTGCACATTCCTCACCCTCTCACAACTTGACAAGTGTCATCTTGTCATTGGCCCATGAATGATCCCACATTCATCAATTTGGCCTCTCCTCTCTTCAAGTTCAACTATAAGTTGAAGGCTTCTCTCCTTCAAACAAGACAACAGCCACATATCCAAGCATCTACACTATAGGCAACTTGAGTTCAAGCATCTCATTGTCTATCTCACTAAGCTTATCAAGGATTGGGAAAGGGCAACTTCCTACAACACTAAGTTGCACCAATCCAATATGGGATAGATTTGCTTCATATTATTTGTGCTTTAAAATCATTTCATTTGGTATTTCTAGTTGTTTAAATGTCTTAATTTAGCATATCTAGTATGGAGCAATATTTCATAGGGTTTGTTGGATTTTGCCATGTTAGTTTGATTTACATGATATACTAACATGTTGCAGAATTTAGCCACCACAAAATGGCGCTAGAGGGAGGGGCATGGATTTGACTCAGTCTATTTGTTTCTTTGCATTATTTGAGGATTTATACACTGAGTTTTGCAAATTTCATGATGATTGAGTTTCTAAATAGCTCTTTAGATAGTTTGTTTAAGCAAGAGGCACTCTATTCAGTTGTGTTCGTTATGACATAATGACTTTATGCATACAGCTTTTATAACTACGAGAGAAGCAAAATGCTACTCACTGTCAAGTCTGTATTTAGATAAGGAAAATGCTATGATAAAAATAAAAAAAAAATCACTGTTGTTTTAAGCACTGTCTTCTTAAGATCCATTTGGCTCCAGGGTCATTCACTTTGGCTGTGATTCACATTTTTTTTTTTTTTGGGAGTACTGTCTAAATATACAGCAGATCCATCGATCTCCCGTTAATCAATTGTGATGGCTAAATATATAGAGCGCGATGATGTTGGGGGTTCTCCTCGTTCGGTGCAATCATATTTTCTTTTTCCCTTCAGGCATTCTGCCAAATAGCTCGCATTTTCCTTGTCTCTGCCTTTGCACATTGTCAACGTTCTTTGAGGCATTTTGGCCCCTGATTTGGAATGGTGGTTCCACGACCCTCCTGACTGCAAGTATTTGATGAGCTTACACTATGACGCCTATACTCCACTGCACCCTGCCTCAATGCTTTACTACGTTTATTGCGGAGAGTCTTAAAGTTAATCCATGAATGTTTAGTCTGATGAAGTCTTGACAGAGTTAAAGTATGATTGAGATCTTTGACAGTGAGCAGGTGGACGAGTAAATCCTGCTGACAGCCCATTGAAGCCGCAGGCACTGGCGTTTTGTCAAACAACTCACGTACCTTTTCTGCGCTTCACCATTCTGCGTACATTTTGGCACAGGCAGGTAGGATGCTGGTCCAAAGTCGTGGAATTTACACCTGCCAACTACATTCATCATACTGTTAACAACTCACATTCCTTATCTAGACATCCGCAGTTTTTGTCAGTGTACTAACATTGAGAGTCTGATTTAAGCTTTTTTAAAATCTGTTATAACTATTTCCACCGGTTGTGTGTTCACAAAGACATTTTTTGTGTATCTTTCCTCCCGACATGTTTGTGGCATCATTTATGGAACATTACTCACACAATGAGCAGAGACTCTTGTATTCATAGAAGTTGATATTTCTCTGATATTTTCCTTCTCTGATATTTCTCTGATAGCAACTCCATTACTGTTGCGGCTTCCATTTGGCCTGGATGGTGTTTCAACCTACTGCTGATATAAAGTGTTTCCAGTATGGGAGCCTCTGACTCTAAATTTTTTGGGAGCTACCAATCCTGGCAACGCATTTTGCAGGAAGTGACCCACATTGGAGCCTATGGGAGTCTCAACTAGAGCTTGGACACAAGTTTGCTCAGCGGTAGGGGCATTGAATCTGTTTGGAGGCAAGGGTTTCACAGAAAGAAGAGGCACGACTGTTCGATCTCCATTTAGCAAAGTATTTCAACAATAACTTAGACCTGTGAAGAATCAGACTTATCCATTTTAGATTATAAGGGAAATTTGTCCTATGCATGAGCCATTGCAATCAAACTGTGAATTGCGTGTAGCTGGCTGGGCACAATCAAGTAACATCTAATATATTTATGTCTTGCAGGTTGATCACTGACACAATCCCATAATTTGCGCTGACTATGGCCCCCAAGCATTGATGATTGATTAAATCTTTAACATCTTTTCCATTTTTTTGATAACTTTTGCAGGTTTGGCGTAGCAATCTCAACTACTTAAGTGTTGAAATGTTGACAAGATGTCTTCTGCAGATTTGTTTTGACTCAATATCTTTTGAAGATTAGTTGTCACATTCTTAGACATCTTAGACATCTTAGAAGTCTAAGATCATTGCATTAAATGAACTTGTACTGCTTTGTATTAAATCTTTGCCTTGCATATTTATTTTTACATAGAGGCCTATGAGAAACTTAATTGACTTCATGGCAAGGGGAGTTAACTCGTTCGACGTTCACCTTCCATTTGTATTAGCACTTTAAACTTTATTCATTTTTCTTTTACAAACTTGGCATGGATGATTCTCTTTTTTTTTATTGTATATATTGCAAGTTTCTTTAAAGTTCTTTGGATTCAATCCTATCTTTGAAAACCTTGCATTTCTATAGGTTGACATCGGAGGTTGACCTCAAGGTTGAACATTGGAATCGAGAATCAAGCAAAAACAAAGGCGAATAAATCA
Source organism: Sequoiadendron giganteum (assembly GCA_007115665.2). Classification (NCBI taxonomy): domain Eukaryota; kingdom Viridiplantae; phylum Streptophyta; class Pinopsida; order Cupressales; family Cupressaceae; genus Sequoiadendron; species Sequoiadendron giganteum. Next base: position 447,131,088 of record CM021100.1, read on the forward strand.
AAGTTTGAGAAATTTCAAAGTTGACATCCAAATTGAGCATCCAAATTAAACAAAGGAATTGAAGGTTGAAGGAACAAGGTTGAAATCAAGGTGTAAACATCAAAGTTGAAAACATCAAGGTTGACATTAAGATTGAAGTTGAAGGTTGAAACAAAAGTGAAGGCGAAAAGAGTGGAATTGAAGATTTTTAAAAACAAAACTTGGAAAATAGCATTTTTTAATGCTTGATTTAACAATCTTAGAGCTTCCATTTACTACCCTTTTTTCTGTTTTTAGCTAACTCACTTTTCAATTTGGGCTTAAAATCAATCAATGACTTGATCTTTTCAAAGTTGGTTAAAAAGAACTTTAGACATTTACTAGATTTCAATTTGGGATTAAAATTGAACAAGGCAACCTTCACACTTGGATTTTGGTGCTTAAAATGAATTCATCACTGCTTTTTGGACTTAAAATGAACAACTGTTTGTCATATTTTGCAATCTTTTTCACAAAGTAATATCATCAAAAAGACGTATGCGCTTCTCTCGTGCCTCACGGTGATCTTGAGAATCAAAAGTTTTTATTTATGATATTAAGTTGTCAAAAATATTGCCTCCACACTTCAATTTGGGATCTAAAATTGAACAAAACATGCGAATGTGAGCACGACGTATTGCGGAGGTTTTCCCCTTTGTTTTTCAACAAAGGTTGTGTGAACAACGGGATATGTTAGCTCGCTATTGTTTATCTTAGAGGGCCTGCCTTGTGGGAAAAAGTAATCACCCAAGGGAACGACCCAACCGGGAACACGCTAAAGCCAAGCGACTTCCACCCGGGATATAAGTGTGGATATTGGAACAAAGGCCAATATCACAAGGATTATTCCGACGAGATGGACAGCAATGGACTCTCACCGACGTTGGATAATCCCCCACGAACGGAATGCCCGAATTAGAACCCTTGTTTAGAAATTGGCCAAAACCTTGTCTATCTTGTTGGTGCAAAAGGTCATGTCCTTTGAAGCCGCCCCATATAACATGCGGTCTTGTTGTGGAAATGGAAAGTATGCCATGGGAGATTCATGGGTACTAATGCTTGGCTGACCCGAATAAGTGAGTGTCGTGGAGGGGAGCTAGTGTGGTCAAGCATTTAGCCATTCGCACAAGATATGCGCAGCTGGATTTATCCAAGTGGGAACCCAACAAGGTATTGTCTCATCAACCTAGGAGTGTGAAAGTGCTTGAAAAAAAACACATTGCTTGATCTTGAAAACATTTGGAAAACAAACATACACAAAAACCTTGAAATTTCAAACACCTTGTGGGGAAAAATACCTATTGACGAACTTGCCCACTCTTGCTTTCCCTAGGAATCACATTCCTAGAGGTTTCTAAGTGCTCGAATTCTATCGTCATTTGTTTTCACTAAGGATAAACATAGGAGACTTTTGCCCTAATTTCTTTGATTTCCACATAATGGACATTGTGGGATGAAAACGAAAGTGGGACATTAGACATTCAGTTTGAAAACATAATCAAGCAAGTGTTCTTGGTAAAAAGGAATTCACTAAGACAAGATAAAAGACAAATTTGATTACACATGTGTTTTCTAACATGATCAAAATCCCAAAACCAAAGTTCAAAAAGCTTAGTGTGAAAGCTAGTGAGGAGCGTCTTGAGATCCTGAATTGTTTGAAAGGTTTACTTTCCTCTCATTGGAATATAGCATGTTCTTCAACACTGAGGTCTTGTAAGAAGAAGTGTTATTCTAGGTCAAGTCTAGGATCAAATCCCATCACTTTCATCCATCTTTTCAACCATCAAAATCAGTCAAATTTCCATCTCACCAACAACTCTTGGAATCTTTGTAAACATCTTTTATGCTAAACTTTTAGGCGAAATCAAATCACTTTGTTTGACTTAACACAACTAGTCAAACCATCATCTTATACATGAGTTTTCTCTAGGATAACACAACTTCCTAGGGTTTACGAGTTCATCTTGTTTGGCTTAACACACCTAGCCAAATTATCAAATCATCACCCCATTTGACTTGACACACTTAGTCAGACTACCATCTTGTAGGAGTTCACTCTTGGATAACACAACTTCCTAGAGTTTTACAATTACATTCATCACATTTTTTTTGACTTAACGCACCTAGTCAAACCATCAATCCAATCACGACCAATCAAAGTCCTAAAGGTTTAGCATTTCCTTCAAAGTTTCTTTAAGAGTTCCATTCATCCATATCACTCATCTTCCATTTATCTCATCCTCATCATCGCTTTGATCCTTCAATTATCCTAGTTCTTTGCTTCTTTGAACCTAAGGTTTAGACCGATCTAAAGGATTAGAGGTTCATCTCTTACATTCTTGAAAATTGATCTTCATTTTATGGTTCAAACTCGATCTCAACACAAGAGGGACATGGAATATAAATTTGATCCATCCATCATGAGTAACCCAAATCAACTAAACTATCCAAGCCTTGCAATACCATTTGATTTCCAAAGCTTTTACAATGCATACATGGGAGCATTATCTCATACAAACATCAATAGTACAACGAATGTGAGTATGCCCGATCCAAAGTTTGGAACACCTTTCCCAATGATAGATTTAAATCCAAGTCCAAATTTGCAAATCTATCAACCAAACGCTCAATGCATGAGTTTTCCAAACAACATTATCCCACCAAATCCATACATACCAAGTGCAACTTTACCAAACATGACCATTTCAAATCCACACTTGGTAAATTTTGGGGTAGACATGTTTGCAAATCCCATCAATGTTCAAAATCCTAGCAGTATATTAGCAACTCCATATGTTGATTCAAGTCAAGGTAACACCATGCAAAATCAAAGTTACCTAAATCTAAGCAATATGATTCCCAACCACAAAAATTTTCAATTTCAATCTATCATGCCAAATCAAAATATCATACCAAATCATTCCATTTTTCCATCGATATCGCAAAAACAGATGGAAACCATCCAAGCAACCCCAACAATCAACACCATTCCCATTCCACCACCACCACCACCACCACCACCACCACCGCCGCCGCCGCCGCCAAAACACAACATGACCAATTCATTCTCCATCATGTTGCAAGCCGCTCAAGAAGCTTCCCGCAAAAAGGCACTCCAAGCCCAATAAGCTACACAGCTAGTTGCTCAGCAAGCACAAGCGGCTCAAGTAGCCCAACAAGCGCAAGCACAAGCAGAATTCTACGCACTATTGCAATCAATCCAAGAAGAAGTAGCACAACAAAGAGCCCAACAAAAAGCCTTGTTGGCACAAAAACAACATGACGAACAACAAGCGTTGTTGGCTCAGCAGCAAACGCAGGCCTTACTCGCCCAACAAAGCTTGCAATGGATTCCCACCGCAATTGTTGAAAACAATGATCAAGAGCTATCCATCAATGAACACATTGAAGATGTTCCCATCTCATTCAATGATCAAATCATCACACACCAAAATCCACTTTTCAATCATGATCAAAACTCACCAACGATGTCTAACAATGATCCATTCAAAGGAGGGTTAACATTATTTGATCCTATAATTTGTGATCCTTCAACTAATGACAATGTTGAAAATGTCTCTACATCACCTAATGAGTTACAAGACATATCTCAAGAATTTGTTCCAAAGCATGATCAACATCTTTCACCAAGGTCTAGCAATGTTCCCTCCCAAGGCATATTGACATACTTCGACCTTACGATTGAGAATAGTGAAAGAACCTTTGACACTACACTTGATCCAAATCCATTCAAAGAATAAGTGGATATTAATCCACTTCCCATGCCTAAGGACGATGTCCAAGAACCCCTTGTAGACAATCCATCCTTTGAAATTGACCCATGTCAAGAACTTGATCCAAAGCATGTTGAAAGCAATTTTGAAATCACTCAAGATCGATAATTTGTATCTCCAAGCTACTACAACGATATAATGGACACTCTCCTATCTATACAAGATGTTGCAAATGATGACCATATCCGCATAGCACATACTCTTCCATCTACCCATGAGATGCTTTCTTTGGATGGACCTGTAGATGATCTTCATTCAAAACAAGAGTCTCATACTCTTACTGAGGAACAAGAGTCTCCTACTCTTAAAATTTGTACGCATGATCAAGATGTAGAAAAATGCAGAGACATATCAGAAATGGGTCAGGAAGACGGTTTCTAAATAAGTTGTGAATCAGAAACATCATGTGAAAGCATATCAAGAATAAATCGTGAGGAAGACTTTTGTGTGGACATTGAAGCATCAACACCTCTTGAAGAAGAACTACAATATGATATCTCACAAGATCAAGCTAAAGATATCAATCAAGCATTCATCCCACATATGGAGGATCCTGTCACTTATGAAGTTGGATCACTTACCTTTCTTAGAGCAAGCTATCTCATCAATAAAGAAGTTGACACATTTGAAGGTCCACCACAAAGCAGAGAAGGAGCAACACCTTGTTTCCAAGGTAAATCATATCCTATGGCAAATAAATTTTTTCAGCAGATGAATTATCAAGGCAAAGGATTAGGCCTACATGAACAGGGTATCCTAGAACCAATGCAGATTTTTGGAAATCCTAAGCGTCAAGGCCTTGGTTATTCGACAATCAAGGGATCTCAACATATCAATAATATTTCCACAAAACTGGGGGCAACTTCGTCTCGAGCAAACGTCAACATGGGGAGCACGAAGAATCCTTATGATGAAAATGATGCCAATACTACAACCCGCCATGTCACGAATCTTCATCCACCTATCACCCCATCCACGAATTGGGACCAACGTCAAAACAAAGACTTCAATCGAAGCATGAAAAATAGTATCAAAGAAAAAGAAGCTAAGAAGCATATTGGAAAAATCAAATACAAATGGATACCAAAAAATACAAAGAAAAATTATCCCTATCAAACTCCATTAGTCGAAGAAACTATGGGGAAAAATAAAAATGGGGCAAGTATCCATCAAAGATTTCCACAAAAGAAAAAGCATGCTTCTCAAGCGACGTACAAAGTGTATCAAGCAGTTGGTCCTAATTCCATGTACACTTCTGTATCCACCCATTACTGCTCATCTTCCCAAGTTTGGAGAGTCAAAGGTTCCAAACCATCGACCAATCCATCTTTTACTCCTAAACACACTCCATCCATGCCTCCACACATGATATCCAATTCTCACATTGACCATGTATTGGCGGCGACCCTTCATCATAAGGATTCAGAAGGCACTCTATCGCGATGTGCGCACAAAGACAGAATTAACTTTGGTATCAGCAAAGCAGATCAAGAATCTCAAAAGTTGCATTCAAGTGCACGTATCTTGGCAAGACAACTTCTACAAGCAGGATATCGATGGCACATTATGATAGAAGCATCAACATCAGCACCACCAGGTGGTTCAGCATCAGCTTAAAATCTCTTAGAAAATACAAAAAAATCAAAAAATGTCCTGAAACAAATGGTCACCTTGATGAAAACCTGGCAAACAGGCATCTTGGCGACAACAAAAAAATCAAAAACTACAAAAAATCCAAAAAAATCAGAAAAAGGATTGAAAACAGTAAAGAAAAAAATCGTCCTCCAGCGAAAACCATTTCGGTGGCTCTTTGGACAAGTACCATGATGAAAACTTGGCAAACAGGCGTCATGTGTAGAATCGAGCATCTACGTGCGCCAGTTCAGGAGAAAGCATCTTATCGCATCCATTATAAGGCCATCATTTGAGCCATATCATTCATTCACCCATGAACTGTTTATCCAACCCATTTTTATCCATCTGCATCCAAGGTCCAAGTTACCTTGATCTTGATAAAATTTTGGGTGCACACTTTACAGTTGCTTATGGTAGACATCCTGACATGGGTCATTTTCACTGATCCCATCCTATCCAACATTATCTGAGCCTTGAAGCATTATTTGAGTGAGCATTCCTCTATTCGAACACGTTATCTTATCACAAGATAATCCATATCCATTCGTATCCAAGAATCCACCCATGGTCGTTCAAACATTGCTAGACACTGGGGGCAAATTTTTACATCTTGCTTTGAGAATAAATTTTGATCTATATCTTCCCACTTATGTGGTGATCTGAACATTGGAAAACATAAAATCAACTTGGTCAAAACATTTGTGAGCCAAGAATCCAAGTCACTAGCCCATGGCATATTTTGACAGGAAGACATTCCTTATCATGCTCTATCTTTTGTAGAACATCAATCCAATAATCAATATCAGTCGCATCTAATGCGCACTTCAACATCACATCAAAATCATCAAAATAATTTTGTTCCAAATCAAGCTTCATCAATCTTGATCAATCGAATCCAATCAATCATCACCTTGTTTGACTTAGCACACTTAGTCAAACTATCATCTTGTGCACGAGTTTACTCTAGGATAACACAACTTCCTTGGGTTTACAAGCTCATTATCATCACTCTGTTTGGCTTAGCACACTTAGCCAAATTATCAAATCCATAATCACCTTGTTTAGCTTAACACACCTAGCCAAATTATCCTTTTGTATGATTTTATTCTAGGATAACAAAACTTCCTGGAACTTACGAGTGCATTATCACTTTTGTTTGACTTAACACACTTAGTCAAACTATCAATCCATCAATCCGATTGATCAACATTAAGCCTGGTTTTCAATAAAATCTCGAAATAGAACACTGATATTGTCATCACATATCATATCCAAATCGTCAAAATCATGCGAAAAAACCAAAACATTCAAAATTCATCAAAAAACTCAAAAACATTTGAAAAATCAAAAATTCATCAAAAAATCCAAAAACATTCAAAATCTCATCAGAAAAATTATCAAAAACATGTCGAAAATCCAAAAAATCAAAAATAGAGTCACCTTGTCGAACTACGTCGTCTCTGAGCTTGAACGTAGGCAAGGTTCATCTTTGATCATCCCCCGAGACGGTTAGGTCAGTCCTTTATGCGTCCGTCGCATTGGCAATCCATTTGCCCATTCATTTATGCGTCTGTCGCATTGGCAATCCATTTGCCCATTTATTTATGCGTCCGTCGCATTGGCAATCCGTTTGCCCATTCATTTATGCGTATGTCGCATTGGCATCCGTTTTCCCATCTAGTTAGGCATCCATCGCATTGGCATTCGTTTGTTTATCTTTCTTACATTTAGGTCATTCTTTATGCGTCCGTCACATTGGCATACATTTGCCCATCTATCTCATCCGCAGTCAAGTCAATTGACACAAAATTCAAAAACATTGAAAAATCTCAAAAATACCAAAAACATTTGTAAAACATCTCAAAATTCCAAAAACAGCCTCAAAACATTTGAAAAAACCAAAATGGTGTATCCATTTCATCTCGCTTTCACCCATGATTATCATCACTCATAATAAATCATCGTCACTTTCACCCTTTGGTGAGTTAGTCAGAAGCAAGTTTAGCAGGTTCTAAAGTGAACGCCTAATCGTCAAAGTCTCGAAGGTCTAAGTCAGTAAGCTAGCAAGTTGGTCAACTTGGAGTATCAATAGCTTATCGCGCAATCAATCTCACCAAAACCCTGATCACTACATGTCCTAGGATGAAGCTTTCCTGCGATGGACATAAGCATCAGGTACCCCACAGTAGTTTAGCCTTGGCTAATGATACGAAGAACATTAGCTTGTTTGTTTACTTTATTTTGGTCTTTTAGACTTATCTTATTTTGCGCTCATTCCAAGGACCTCTCGATGATGCCTAAACAAAATAGGTTTAGAGAGAAAGGAATGGGGCAATGATCATTATCTTTTTATTTGTTGTGCTTGTTGGATATTCTTGTAAAATAACTTCGTCACGCATACTTTGTTTTGTTTGTCGGAAGGATGTTTTAGGTATCTTGTTGACCACATAAGAAGGCTTGCCTTTTTATGTTTTGGCCCGAGATGTCTAGAATATCTGAACTGCATTCTGAATAAGGTTATGTTTGTCAAGTGTGAACAAGAGTACTCCTATCTGATTGTAGAGTCAAAGTCCATCACACTAGGCGCAACGCCATCCTGGTTCTTAATACCTTGATGCATCGCACCTACGTGTGTTATCAAACATAAAGAAAGGTACGCTCTCTCCCATCCCTGGATAAGCAACACATCATCATCATTCATCGTCATATCCAATAAAGTCTTGATGACTGAGGGACTTGTTGGACTTCTTCATCTTCTTGAATTTAAGGGTTGATCCCTCTCATTCTTCTATCCTCTTTCGCACTAACAATGCATCCATCCTGCATCCATGCTGCATTCATCCTCTCATCTTGCATAATCACGTCATATCATTATAGAACAACATCATCCTTCTCATCCATCTCACATGCATTGCATAATATATTAACATGTTTAAAATAATATAGATTTGTTATTTTAAGCATCTTCCAAACATCTCATTTTCATCATCATTATCATCCATACATCCATTTTGAACCTCTTTATCGTGAGATCCACCTCAAATCGAATCCTTTCGCTCGATCTCTCGAGGGGGCAATGTACTAACGTACTTCTTTTCGCTGGGGCATCCGAAAAACTTAGAAATTTTTTAATTTTGATATCGGCAACATCATTCTTTGAACCAATGCAACAAGTACATTGCTTCAAAGAGGGGCAAAATGTAGACACGTAAAACTAACATCGTGCATCGAATTCTCCTATTAATCAATTAAGACAATTTATTGATTAATTTCCTAAGGTTCATTAAATAAATTAATTTATTTAATCAAATCCTTAAAGTTCTTCTCATTTGATTTATCAAATGTCACCTCTTAATATCATCCAAGTTAAATCCAAGCACTGTAAAATATCCATGACATTAGATAAAAAGATGGAAAGAACATTTGATGGAAAGATCAGTCTTCTTGATTTAGGATGAAGAACCTCGCTCCCAATTATGCATTTGAAGAATTTATAATCACAAGGGCAGCGAAACTTGAAAACAATTTGAAGATGTTGCATATCAAGCTTACCAGTAATTGGGCTCTCCTAGCTCTGGACTGGGAACCACATTCATAAATTCTATGGGAGATAGTCCATTTATCTACCTGTGAATAACCTTGATTTACCAGCTAAACAGTTAATCTTTGATTAGAGAAAATATTACTAAACCAACTTAACTTGTTCGATGGAGAAAATAAGGCAATTCTATACATATAAATAAGCTTACGATTGCCTTGATTCTTAAAAACTTACCACCTTATCATGACAAAATACCTTGCCACCTTATCATGAAAAAATACCTTGAAAAACTTTACAGAAAGTACCGAGTGTGTTAAATAAATTTAATAGATTTATTCGATAACATATGATAAGCATCGTACCAACAATACCTCCCCACCTGGTACGGGAAAATCACCAATATTTTCCATGTGATTCTAACTTCATAATACTTGACACCCTAATCGTGCCAGCATTAAAAATAAGTTAAATTTTAAATACCTGTACCTGGAAAATGACTTGGAAAAGCCACGATATATAAAAACTCTATCAATGCTTGTCAATATATTTTTTAAATTGTACACCTTCATAACATATAATCATTCTCATAGCAACCGAAGCTTGCCTTATGATCTCAGCTTTGTACTTCTTGAATCACACTTACTCAATGAAAGTGACACGCAAGATTGATAGGAGTCACAATCAATCAATGCCATATTCTAATATTGATTATAACTTGAATGCCAAAAGACAAGTTGAAGATTGATAAAATTTGGAAGAAATTATCAACAATAAATATGATAGTTGAAAGTTGAAAAAACTTGTGAACTAGCATGTCCATAGTTGACAATTCCAACAAAATGTTATTAATCCACTTGAGTACATTTTTTCTCAAAAGAAAAATTCCTCTTTTGAAAATAATTTTTCCAACTCAAAATCAATTATCCCAATTTGGACAATATGAGTCACTTCTTTTTCAATTTGATCACATCCCAAATTGGCTAAATAATCTGCCACCATATTTCCTTCTCTATAAATATGCAATAAATTGTAATGCGAGAAATTTTCCAAAAGTTTTTGAATTTGCTTTACAATATAAGCTAATTTCCAATTATGAGAATTTCCTTCCCTGCAGGCATTGATCAGAATAAGGGAGTCCCCTTCAATCTCTAAACTTGAGATTTTAAAATCTAGGGCCATTCTCAAACCATTTGGTAAATCCTTTGCTTTGAACTCATTGTTTGTACCATTTATTAATTTGATCGATTTGGCACAAAGGACTAGCCCTTTATAATCTCTTATTACTATCCCAGCCCCTGAAATTCCTGGGTTACCTCTTGAAGCACCATCAAAATTTAATTTAAAGAAACCCAAAGGAGGAGTTATCCATACAACCTTAGATCTATCAATTTTGTTTGAGATGAGGTGAAGACTACCTTTGAAGGGGAGAGACAGAAGAGGCCAATTTGAAAGTGTTTTGGAATCCCAATCCGAGAAAGATGAACCAATGTGCTTGTTTTTGGATACATAGGCATTTACAATTTCTTAAATTGAGATTTCCAAAGAAGATAATATGATCAACACCCTTTTTTTCCTTCCTAAAAATGCATTTATTTCTTACCCACCAAATAGACCATAATACTGAAGTAGGAATCACTTCCCATATGCAAGCATAAAAGGAAGACTGATACATTTTGGGCCAGCTAGAAAATAAATCCCATATAGTGTTTGGAAGAGGTAAATGTAACTTTAACCTTGATAAGACAAAATTCCAACAACTTTGTGCATCTGAACAGGAAAGAAACGGGTGATTGGCATCCTCTAACTCTAAATCACATAAGACACAATTGAAAGGAACAAATATTTTTAATCTTGATAATTTATCACTTGTTAGGATTTTGTTCTGAATTGCTAACCAAGCAAAACAACCTGCTTTAGGTAGAATTTTTGAATTCCAACAAAAACTATAAGCTCTGTGAGTTTGAGAATGAGAATTGGATTTTGAAATGGAGAGATAACCTTCTTTGACTGAGTAACAACCTTTAAGTGATTTTGTCCATATTAATTTGTCTGAGCAAGATGAAACATAGACTATTCTATCCTTCAAGATACAGGCAATGATAACCTTATGATTGTTATCAATTGGCTCTTTAGAAAAATCCTCCCAATTGACTTTCCCTGATAAAGACTCAACATTGTCAAAATATTGATAAACATATGAACCAAATTTTTGAGACAAGAAATCTATTGAAGAGTCCAAATTATAACAATTTAATTTCTTAAACCCATTCCAAGAGTCATTCCAAAAATGTGCATGCTTGCCATCATTAATTTCCCATGATAAATGAGGAAGGATTAGCTTTCTGCAGGACAAGAGGAAATTCCACATTGCAGAACCTGTAGGAGGATTTGAGACAGTAAAGATTCTTGAAGAATTCTGGCTATCTAAATATTTATTTTGCATTATATGACACCAATTTAATGAAGGATTTGAAAACAAACGCCAAACCATTTTGGCACCTAAGGCCAGATTTCTATCATTAAGGTTATGAAGACCTGCACCTCAATTTAGCTTATTCATGCACATAGCCTCCAAAGAAATTACTGGTATCTTCTTTTTAATATCCACATTACCAGACTATAAGAATTTTTTGATTAATTTATGGATTTGAATTAATATAGACTTGGGTGCTTTCAAGACTGACATAAAGTAATTTGGAATGGACGAAAGCACTGACTTGACTAGAAGAATTTTTCCTGCTAGGGAGAGCCATCTTTCTTTCCATGAGAGCAACTTTGATTGAATAGTTTGAATAATTTTGATCCAATAAGAAACCCTATTCTAGCTTGAAAAGAAAGGAATTCCTAGATATTTTCTAGGCAACTGATCTTGATTGAAACCAAAAAGCTTGACAATAGATTTTTCAGTTGAGGCTTTAGTGTTAAAAAAATAAATCTTTGACTTATCTTCATTTACCTTTTGGCCTGACACTCTTGTGTAATTATCCAAGATATTTTTTATACTTTTTGCTTCTGCCAAATCAGCTTTACCAAAAAGAAGTGTATCATTAGCAAAAAAGAAGTGAGTTACAGATAAATTAGCATTTGGAAAGGTAACCCCTTTAATATTCCCTTGAAGATTTGCAGTTTTAAATGATCTACTCAAAGCTTCAACCAAGATGATAAATAAGAATGGTGATAAAGGATCACCTTGGCGAACACCTTGAGATGAATTGAAAAACCCTACATATGAGCCATTTAGTAACACAAAAAACCTTGCACCAGAAATGCAAGCCATTATCCATTTACACCATTTAGGGGAGAAATTAAAGTTCAAAAGCACTTGTTTCAGAAAGCATCAATCAACTCTATCATATGCTTTTTTCATGTCTAGTTTAATTATCATGGATGACAATTTATTAGAAGCTATAGTACGCAAAGTTTCATGAGTCACTATTGCACCTTCTGGGGTTTCTCTACCTAGAACAAAACCACCTTGCTCCTCTAAAATAATTGAGGAAATGAGAGGATGGAGGCGAAGATAAATTGCTTTTGTGAAGATTTTATAAATTGTATTGCAAAAAGAAATAGGCCTAAAATATGAAAAAGATTTAGGAGCCAAGATTTTTGGTATGATGGCTATATTAGTGACATTGAACTTTTTTAGCATTCCACCAGATTTTCTTGACTCTTCCAAGGCACTTAAGATATCGAACCCAATAAACTCCCAACATTTTTGATAAAAATGGTTGTGAAACCATCTGGACCCGGGGCCTTATCTGGAGGCATTGAAAAAACAACCTCTTTAATTTCTTTAAGAGAGAAAGGAGCAAGCAATCTCAAATTATCATCCCAAGAGACCAAATATGGAATATGTTGCAAAAGTTCTTCTCTTTCAGCAGATAAATTCACATTTTTATTATCAGGCTTTGATAACAATTTAGAAAAGAAATTGACTACTTCTTCTTGAATATCTTTCTCATTAACAAGAATAGGGCCTGAAACACTATCTTGAATTGCGAAGATTGAAGATTTTGATTTTTTGGCCTAGGTTGAATGATGAAAAAAATTGGTATTTTTATCACCATATTTCAACCACAATTCCCTAGATTTTTGCCTCCAATATTCTTCTTCTCAAGACAACAATTCTTTCCATTCAAGTTGCAATATTTTTTTTTCTTTAAATGTGTTATTATCCAACCCATTTAAAATGATTTTCTCATTGATTTCAACTAATTTTTTATACACTAGATCTTTTTGAGAAAATTTTTTTTTGAAAATTAATTGGTTCCAAGATTTAAGATTCTTCTTGACATAGTCCAATTTGTTACTCAATTGGAACATTTTTGACCCATGAACAAAAGGAGTTGAATTCCACCATTATTTTACACAATTGATTAGGTTTGGATGTTAAAGCCACATAGACTCAAATTTAAAAGATGAATTACACTTTGATTTAAAATTATTACCAGAGATAATCAGGGAAATGGGAAAATGATCAGAGGCTGCCAAGGGTAAAATTTCTGAAGAAAAGAAGTACTCTGAACCGATCCAATTTGAAGAAATTAAGAATCTATCTAATCTCTCTGCAATTTGCAAGAAATTTTTCCTTCTATTGGTCCAAGTAAACAAACCATTTATGGGTATTACATCCCTCAAAGCATTATCTTGAATAAATGATGCAAAATCAGACATTACAACTTTGGGAGGGCTTATTCCTCCTTTTTTTTCCAAATCATTGGCAATTGCATTAAAATCACCCGCAAGAACACATTTATCTTGACCTATCAAATCAAGCTTTGACTTCAGTAAATCCCACAGTAATTTTTTATCTAAAGAGCTAGTTGGACCGTAAACATTCAGGAGCCAAAATGAAAGGTCAAAATGAGTAACAAACATTAACTGCCAGTTCTAATGGAATGAGATATTAAAAATACTAACTTTCTTAGTTTTCCAGAGAGTTATTAGACCTCCTGAAGCACCTTGAGAGGGTGAATGAGATGCTCCCCATGCATGCCATTTTTTTTTAATTAATAGAAAAGACACTTCAGAGGTTTCTATTTCTTGTAAAACTATAATTTCAGCCCTTGAAGCATCCAATTGTTGCTTCACTTGGGACTTTTTGTTAGAGGCATTCAATCCTCTGACATTCCAGGAGATAAGTTTCATTATAACTTGGGAGAGCAGCAAGCTCTCCTTGGCCTTTTTTGTTTTGAATAATTACCTATACTGGCATCTAGGGTCGAATGAATTCCCTTTGAAATTTCTTCTTGAAGCTTCATGGCTAAAGATTTCCTTCCTCTCTTTGCAAGAGATTTTGTATTATTAGGAGGGGAGAATTTTGACTGAGAAATAGAACAATAATCCTCCCTAAGAGGCTCATCACCAAATAATTTTGAAGCAATATCATCAATGAATTGCTCACATACAGAGATTAGAGAATGATCCAAAAAATTCACCAGATCTTATTCTGATGGAAATTCATCGTGAATAATATTTTGGTTTACTAAATACGAATATAGTTGAAGGTTATCAACATCACTCTGATAAAAAAAATGGCAAGATTGCTATCACAATTATTTGACACACCCAAAGTTAACATCGAAGCACACTGGTGAGCTTGGAGAAGATAAATGAAGCTTAATTCAGGAGACAGAACATTTAAAGAATAAAGAAATATCTTTATTGGAGAATGTAATGAAAAACCCTAGTTAATGGCAGTAGGAATAACAACCTGCTTGAAAAGAGAACGGGTTGCTTTTGTCTTGCTAAAAACACAACCTGAGAAAGAAGCTTTATCTGAAACAGAGACCAGAGGCGATATAGCTACCTTTTTATTAAAAGAAACAACATCAAATGATTCTAGAAGCGGACCAAAACTTGAATGGAAGGATGAATTAGGAACACTAAGAAATTTTAGCGAGCAAAGTAAAACCATCTGAGACAGAGATCAAAAATATTCCCAAGGAACAAAAAATCATAGTTCCAAGAATTTTTGAATGAAGGTAAAATAGCATATGAGACTGTCGAAGCTGCTAAATTTACTGAATTTGAATTACACCTAGGGAACCCACAATCGTGAGATTGACATTTCTTAAATGGATGAAGAGGAAAATGACATGAACAATAGACAAGCTTAGGGTCTTCCACAACAATAGCTTGATCCCAAGAACCATGAGCTGTTTTAATTTGAACACTTGAAGGAATTCTTTTTTTAACATCCAATAAAACCAAAAACCTAATTGGTAAAGAGGGATTTGAGAAAAAATCCATATCTTGGTTCATAAAAATACCCAGCTTATTACAGAGAATTTTGATAATACCATGTTCTCTATATTCTAGGGGTAAACCCTGAAGTTGAACCCAAAAAGGAATAAAATGTTGCTTGACCCAACTAGGGTTGAAATTCGGAGTCCATAATGTTGTCAAAAGGCCATTACCTTCCATCATCTAGTTTTTTTTTACGAAAAACAACATTTCTTGAATCTTTATAAAAAAAAATAACCACAAAATATCCTTCTCCTTTATCTAAATAAAAAAATTGGTTGGATCCAACACAAGTATTAAAAACCCAAGATTGCAAATTATCAAGAAGTGGAAGAAATTTCCAAAAATTACCAAACATAGCTACATCCTTTAGATCCGAAATTTGTGGATCGAGCATGTCATGAGGCAATGTGACCTCAATTCAAGAGGGACGATTCTTCAAAGACTTCCCCTTTAAATTTTGGGAATTAATAGATTGATCATAAACCCCTTTAAATTTTGGGAATTAACAGATTGATCATAAACCTGATGCTTAATAGAGTTAACATGAGGAGGCTGAACTAGAGGGCGAAAAGCATGGCCAGGCTTATTGGCACTACTAGACACAGCCGAAGGAGGTTCCAACGGCTTAGAGATTGATCATTTCAGAAAACCTTTCTGCATTGGAAGAACAATGTTGTTAGGAAAAGTGAGAGGGATGTAAGCGAAGGAGTTAAAACAAGGAATGGGAATGGAATTTGGAAATGTAGCAGGAGCAAGGATGGAGGGGGAAACGGGGGAAGAGATAAAAGAATGACCGGCCGCAACATCAGCCCATGAACAAGCTGAGAGAGAAGGAGAGGATGATTTACAAATATCAAAGGTAGGTTGAGGATCCCTCACAAAAGATTTCTTCTGACGAGAAACCAACAACCACTTCCCGAATTTGATAGAAACATCTAACACCCACTTCCCATTTTTGAAGACAGAACTAGGAGATCCCTTTCTGAAGACACCAAAAGAATTAGTAGGAAGAACATCATATCTTAACTGAGAGGAACCGATAGCTGAAGGCGACCAAGGAGTAAAATTTGAAAGCCTAGAATGAGGTCCGACTTTGCTAGAACCATTTTCGTGAGGAAGAAAATTGGCATTATTTAGGTGGAAAGACCTAGGATTTTCATAGACCTCAGAGAGAGGAGCACGAGAACCCCAAGAAGAACCAAGAGCAATAGAATGAGGTGGGCGGGAAACCCGAGGGGCCCTCGGGAAAAGCAGGTTTTGAAAAATGGGAAACTACCATTTTCTCCCTCCGCAACGTGCGGTCCCACCTTTGCTTTTCCATGAATTTTTCTTGTGAATTTGAAATGATTATTATTTGACTCGGTCATTTAATTAAATGTGGAGGAAATGGAAATGAGAAAATTAAATAATTAAATTAGATTAATTATTTAATAATAGAGGAAGAAGTTAAATGAATAGCCAAATAATTAAAATAATTATTTAACTAGACGAATGATAAAGGATGAATAATCAAATAAATGAGAATTTATTTAATAATAGAAAGAAACAAGTTATTAGCAATGTAATTAAATAATTATATAGTTTATTTAATTAATTGAAGGAAGAATAAAGACAAAGAAAATTAATTAATTAAATAATTAAAATGATTTAATTATGAAGGGAAGAAGATAGATTGGTGTGGAAAAATGGCATTCACAGACCAAGACATTTTTCAATGTCTACACTAATGACTCTAAATCTCTCAATAAAAACTCTCTCTCTCACACCTCCCAAAACACTTAAAAACTCAACTTTTACAAAAGAAAACCTACAACAAAATAGATTGGAATAATAAAAATGATTGAATTCCAAAACCCAAAAAGCTACCTTCTATTTATACAAAATATTGAAAAGCTTAATACTCAATTTAGTTCTCAAATCTGCCACCTTTTACAACTGAATGCCACCTCTAATACTACAAATGCAAAACTAAAACTAACTTCTCTTCTTGATGAGTTAACTAAGCAAGGTTGAGTGCAAAGTGATTGCTTAAACAATCAAAATTCATACACATAAACAGTCCTAGCAACTTCAGCCTCTATTCCTTAGCTAAGTGGCCTCCCAAAACTACCAGCATTAACTATTTTACTCAGTCAAACTAAGCAACTTCAACCTCTATTCCTACAAGTTGCTTGCTTTTACCATGGATGTTGGTTGCTTGCCACAACAAATCAAACTCTTCTATTATTTTCCAACTCATGGCTTGACCAATTCATATGCTTCTACTTTGTTGTGTGTCTTTATCACTTAGATTTCTAATTGCATTTTACTACTAAACATGGCACAACTCATTACTTATTAAGTGTCTTTCATAATTTTCCCATGCGCTCATATTTATGCGCTTATATTTGCAATAATAACAATCCTCATGCATATATTAGTTTATGTGTAGCATATGGTTTATATGTGGTTAAGTTGATGGCTTCATACAAGCCTTTCATTAGTCACTTGGTCTGCATTATTCACAACAACTTTACATTTAAAATAGTTGTCATTTCATCCTATATGGTGGTGTAAATATAGGTGCAACATGTATAGTTTTTATTTATTATAAGAATGCATATATATAGTAACATATGCGCTTATATCCAACACTGAGAATATAGCTTCTCTATGCTCATTCCTTAGCATATATACATATATGCATAGTGATTAAACTTTAAACATCTTTTTCTTTACTCATTTTACATATGTGTTGATATCTTTGCATATCATTTACTATATATAAATATATATATATATATATATATATATATATATATATATATATATATATATATTATAATGTCCTTTTATTATAATATATATATTAACATATAATACATATTAAAATATTCAATTGTCAATCATATTCATATATATTTATTTACACATATATTAATATAGATACATATGTATGTATGTATGTATATACCATTATTTATACATATATACATATATATTATTACATACATATATATCATTATTTTAATATTTTATAATAATCACATATATATTTATCGATAAGTATATATACAAAATGTGTGTGTGTATATATATATATCCAATCGATTTCTCACGTGTATGATGCATCTATATATATGTATACACAAGTATTTCTACCTACGTATGTGCACTCACATATATTCTCATATGCATGAGTTATCACATATATATACATATATATATATTTATTTAATGTATATATGTATCAATTAATACATATATATATAATACATGAAGAAGATTGTATACTCGATACAAAGATTTAGTCACTTTAATACAAACCAAGGAAACATCCAAAGGAAGTCAAAGACCGATACACAATCATTCCAATCATCCCAAAAATTATGACTGAGGGTTTACTTACCAGATCCCAAACCGACTTGACTTAACTTGACTAACTAGGTTGTGAGTGTGTGATAGCTCAAGTAGGTACTTTAGGGGTTACCATACCAAACTCCTCGCCTAGGTGATACTCTCCCTCTAATCACTAGAGGGCTCTATTCTTTCCTACATCCAACTTAGTGCATCATAAAGAAGTTAGCCGATCACATGAAAATCTTATCCATCATATATCACTTGCATAATTAAAGTATTAAAACTAAATAACATCATAATGCATATTCGTGTATTTCATTCATCCATTGAACATATCAAAGTCATGATTTTGCATTTAATATCATATTTACTCATAAAGGTAATAGTAATATGGTAACTAAGAAACAAGGTGTAATAAGTGTGATGCCTTTGTGAAAACTAACACTTCTATTTTTATTAAAACAATGATTTTGTTTTCATATCGAAGCCTTTACACATCTCGGTGTGTTTTTCAAGGAAAATAAACATCGGTTCTTTTGCAGATACCATGACGCTTTTGTAGTAAATAGCACAATGCTTATGATTGAAACTAAAAACATAGAACTTTAGAGCATTTTTGGAATATGTATTTTGATTAGCAAGCACTAAATCACCTCAAATTAATTCAAAACAAACTTATTTCCACTTGTATCAGTTAACATAACAACAAACAAATCGTTGTTCATTATCATTTTGAGCTTGTCAAAACACTTTGTAGGTAATCATTAGGATCAACTCATTACAAACAACAAACCATCAATTTCTCCATCAAAACATTTCATTTCAATCAACAACTTAATATTTTGACATAGATCATTTGGACTTAGATATTCATCCTAGCACCTAGTTTGACTTCATGCTCAAGATAACAATCTCTTTTCAAGTATTTTGTTAAGTTAGTAAACATCATTATGAGAAAACCTACTTTTGAGTCATGAGTCATCTTCCAAGGTTTATAAGTTCATCATCATCCTCAAACATACCCAAAGATCTAGTCTAAACTTTTTCAAAATTGAAGGTTTCATATCCTCCATACATCCACACAATCACTCAACATTGGTCCTAAACCTATCAAAGTGTCATTTCTAGCAAAATTTGAGGCAACAAAAACATTTCAACAAAGTCAATTAAATCCAACATCTCCTAGGGTTGACATGAGTTTTATGGTCACAATAAGGTCTCAAAACAAAAAGAACATGGAAACAAATCTTAGTGGCCCAAACTTACCTACCACAACAAGCACTAGTGAACAAAGTCTAGGAATGCCTATTTATGATCCTAAAGGTTTTACAACTCCATAGAAAACTCAAGTACCAACTCAACCATGACAAGTTGAAATAGTCTACATAGAAGACATTACCAATAAACCTCAAGACTTCACTCATGAAGAATTAGTAGAGATGTCTCAAGACCATTCCCTTGTTATAGCACTTGATCTTATGTTACAAGTGGATCCAAATCAATGCATGCTTAAACTTGCACAAGGTGGTGCAATAATTCCCACAAAATTTGATGTGAACACAATAAAATAACAATCCTTTTCACACATAACATCCATGAATCATCCTCTTGAAAGTAAACCCTTGGTCTATAATGTCATACAATAGATACCTAAACCATCTTCACCAAACTTACCAAGTCAACCAATGGTCACTATGATGGGAATGGATTTAACAAACCTTGCACCTCAACATGGAAATCAATTGAGCAATTACCAAGCTCTAGGGAATTACACAATTTAGGCTTTCAAAATCAAATCCTACAACATCAAATTCCCCAAAATCAAAATCAAATCCCACAACATCAAAAAAATTAAAATTAAATCCCACAACATCAAAATCAAATACCACAACATCAAAATCAAATACTACAACATAAAATTCCCCAACATCAAAATAAAATCCCACAACATCAAATTCCCCAACATCAAAATCAAATCCCACAACAACAAACACATCAACAACATCAAATTTCGCAACATAAAACTCATCAACATCAAAACATCATCCCACCACAACAACAACATAAAAAATCCTCTCACAATACTATCCCACAAAATCAATACATTCCACAACATCAGCATCATCAACACATGGTATCACAACAAAAAGTCCCATCTCCACAACAACTCTAAAGTATTACACAACAACAAATTATTTCTCAACAAAAAAATATTTCCCAAAAACAACAAATGTAAGCACCATAGAAATTGCAATGATGACAAAAATTACAAGTACAACAGTAATTACAAGCCCAACAATATTTATATGTACAACAATAATTGCTTGCACAACAACAATATCAACAAAACTTGTAATACAATCCTCAACATCAACAATACACAAACTCCCAACTAAATGTTACCCCTCAACATCAATTTGGAGCATAAAATACACCACCTCCACCACCCACAAACCCACACTACTAATCAAACCCAAAATACACTCCATATAACACCTACAACACAAACACACCTCCATACCAAAATCAGGCATATAACTCATCTACCATCCCACAATACAACACATATGATCCACCACCAAATAATCCTCCTTTGGACATATCTTCCCAAATTCAAACACTAATGCAAAAAATTCAATACACACAAATGGGGAAGATGAATAAATCATATGAGGTTCAAGATCTATGCCCATACTCGTTTGATAGAAACATCACAATGATACCATTTCCTATGAACTTCGAAATACCAAAGTTTGACAAATGCAAAGGATGCGAAAACCTTGAAGAACACATCAAATAATTCTATGTTTTTTGTATGGAAGTATCCTACAATGATTCATACCTAATGTGTTTATTCCCAAGAAGTTTGGGATGGCAGGCCATATAGTGGTTCTCACACTTACCCCAAGGAATTAAAACTTTTCAAGAAATCATAGACCAATTTGTAATACACTTTTCCCACAATATTGATGCAGAAATCACCTTGGAAGAGCTTTACACCCTAAAACAAAACAAGGGATAAGCCTTTGCATCCTTCTTATAAAGATGGAGACACAAGGCAAGCAAATGTAAATGGCCCATGCCCAAGAAATAACAAGTAGAAATCATTACAGGAAACCTAAACACAGATCTAGCCTTCCAACTAAGAATGCAATGTGTAACAATATTTGAAGAACTCATATCCAAATGGATTAACATTGAGGGGTCCCTCATTTCCAATGGAGCAGTGCAAATCTACAAAGATAATCACCAACCATCTAGTTCCAATGATAAACCCCATATATGGGCTAAAAATAAGAACATTAATAATGACAGTGTGGTCAATGTAAAAGTTGTGATAAATGCTCCATCTAAAGAAAATACACAACAAAACAATCAGCAAAATGTTAACAACACCAATCCCCCATGTGGGCCACCACCAAGACAAAACAACTATCCATCATGATGCAAATACACACCCTTGGGGGAACCAATTGAAATGGTCTTGCATAAGCTAATTCAAACAAACTTAATCACACTCCCAAACTTAAGACATTATGATGAACCATAAATCAAACCAGTGTGGTATAAATATGAAGATCATTGTGAGTATCACCAAACAAAAGGGCACAATACATCTAACTGCATGAAACTTAAAAATATCATCCAAGACCTCATAGATCAAGGCGAGGTGAATACCGATCAAAACCCTAGAAATAATGACTTAGGAATATACAAGGACCCAATGCCCGATCACGATAAAGGTAATGATGGAAAAGGAAAGGTCTATAACCAAGTCAATCACACCTATGACAATGTTGATCTCTATAGTCACTATACAAGGACCTAATCCTAAGTTTGGATTCACCACATGAAGAGGGAAGGTTACTATCTAAGGAGCCCCTTTGGAACCAAGAGTTCCATCAAAGTCAAATCCTACTAATTACAGTCTACTAGACTGTCTTAAGAAAACACTTACACAAATCTCTATCTTAGAACTTTTGGGACTTTCTCCAACACATAAGGAAATCTTGGATAAGGCTCTTTCGTCATCATATGTACCCACTAATATTGATACTGAGCAATTCCAAGCTATGGTCAGATATATTGCATCCACCCATCAACTCGTATTCACAAAAAATGACCTCCCATCTCAATCATTCCATAATTGTGCACTACATCTTGAGGTCTATGTCCATAAAAACAAAGTGAAAAGAGTTTTGATAGATGGAGGTGTGGGCTTAAATATTTGTACCCTTCAACTAATAAAACACTTAGGCTATTTTGAGGATGTGATTGAAAGAGAAAAAGTCATTACAATCCAGGCATATGACGACAATGAATAGGATTCTGCTACCTTAGCTTCCTTACTTTTTTAGTGTCATTTTTTATTCATTCATCCAAATTTAAAATATATTATAAATCTTTAAATTCAATACTCTATTATATACATATTCAAAAAAAATCTTTTGATTATCTTTTAAAAAGGAAGAAAGCATGCTCAAATTTTCATTTTTCAAGATAAGTCAACTTTAAAATTAATAAAAAATCATATATTGATTAAAAATTAAGCATAAAATACATGATGTTAGCTAATTTTTTACTCAAGTGATTTGTGAAGTACTTTAAAAATTCAATATTTTAGAGGGAGCACACCAAACATTATGTTATATTTTGTGACAAAAAATGAGCATTTTGTGTGCTCCCCCTATTTGAACCCTGTAATCTCCACCATTTGAAAATATAATTAGTAGTTTAGAAACTAGATTCCAAGCACTATAAATCTTGTTCTTGTCATATCTTCAAATTTTAAGTATAGTTATCCTCAATTTCTCGTCTAAAATAAGTTTTAGTCATTTCAAAAAAGTGGCTACTTTTGATCCCCTTTTGGTCCCCCATTTCCATGGCCATACCCAACTTGTGACATATTTTTATGTAAAATTGGTAACTAACAAACAATTTGAATTATTTTCACTTACTAATCCCAAATATTTAAATCTAATATGCATATATCTTTCTTTCCTTGATCTAGGCCAATTTTGTAGTTAGTTCATATCCATAGTTATGGATTTGACCCCTAAAACTTCATATTTAAATTTTAAAATGGGTCCAAGATAACTCTCTTACTAATATCCATTAATTTCCATATTGGTAATGAAGTGTGTGTGTTTCATGTTAGGGTGTTAAATAAAATGATAAATGCTTATTCACTTTTAAGAATAACCTAAAACCCAATTTACATTAGAGTATTCATTCATGCATCTATTGCATTAATAGACAATCAGCATTGAATCATTGACTTACATTAGCATCTAAGATAGACAAGGTATATCGCATGATTACTTGGTGTGCTTTCAATCCTTGTTTCGACTCATTAAATTAAATCTAGTAGTTTGACTAAGGATAAAAACTCTTACAAAAAAGAGTTAGAATATTTGTAGATACCGCCATAGGTCTCACACACACATGCCATTTTTGGAGAAAAGGGTTATATAGATTTTGGGTAAAATTTACACTTGTGGGTTAGTTCATAATCATGAAAACCAAATATATTAGAAATGAAGGTGAACAACTATAAAATAGAAATTTAAATTTAATTATAATTATAATTATAATTTTATCTAGTATATAACTAAATTGAGATTGCAAGAAATTAAACCAAGAACACAAAGAAATATGAAACAAAAGAAATAAATACATAATATATGTGCATGTGGAGAAACCCTTTCAAGAAAAAATCCACCAAGAAGAGAGGCCCAAGTATATATTATCTTTTGAAATAGAGATTCCATACAATCCTTCCTTTCCCCTTGTTTATCTTCAATCCTTCAAAAGCTATAAATAGATTTTTCACTCTTTACACAACATACATATTTCTATATTCATAAGCACCTATTATATATCATTTTAATCCCCTAAATGAGGTATCCAAAAAAAAAATTGCATCTCAATGCCCCTTCTTGGAATTCTACAATAATACCTAACATAGGCCAATATGGTTGCAACCAAATTGTTAACCTCCCACATTTGGGTGCCTAGTTTGTTGTTAGTTCTAAGGTGGTTATTATCTTTTTCCATGAGATGTTAAAAGGCTTATAATAGCCATTCCAAAATTGATTGCAAGTATCCAAACAACCTCAATGGATTTTGTGCACCCAAAACCACTATAACCTTTAAGATGGTTTACTTGGTAACTAATAACTACCTACCAGTATTGAGCCATAGTAAAAATGAATTAGAATACGAGTAAAATTCTTATGGTAAAAAAAAAAAACTACTAATGGTGAATCCCTCATCCTTTATGAATGATTTACATATAATATTAGGAGTGATTAATACATAGGATTTACAAGGTTTATGGTACCTTAATCCTAATGTTCTCCCACTTTACATCATGCATTGTAAATACATCCATATGAATACATAAGTCAACTAATTTCTAGGAACAAGGAACATGGCCTCTTTGCACATGTAAACTTTTATGTGCTCACAATTTTAGTAAGTGAATCTACAACATTATCTTAAGTGTCAATATTCTTCAACTCTATCTATCCATTAGCAATCATTTTATAAAAAATTATATTGTGCATTCATATGCTTAGTTCATGTGCTATAAATAGGATTCTTGACTAAACAAATTACACTATAGCTATCACAACCAATTTGAATAGTCCTACAATTAAAACCAATACATGTATACAATATTTATAACCAAACTTCCTCCTTAGAGATATGGCTAGTAGCCATATACCCTACTTTGATGGTGGAAAAAGAAACCATGTGCTACCTCTTGGTCATCCAAATCACTACTACTCCAAACAAACTAAACACATACCCACTAGTGGACCTTCAACTATTCAAATAACCTGCCCAATTTGCATCAACAAAACATTGTATTTCTAATGTCCTATCCACACTATTAGTACTAGAATAAACCAAACAATAATCAAAAGTACCACACAAATATATTAACACCCTCTTACATAATTCCAATATTTTGTACTAGGGTTAGACATAAACCCACTCCATACTCCCACTACTCGGGCAATATGGCCTAGTGCAAACCATTGCATACATAAACCTTCCTACTACACTAGCATATGAAACATTAGACATATCCTCTAAATAATATTAATTAGATGGGAGATATCCTAATGAAATTTTAGTGTCAACTAGAAAAATAATTTTATTTGGTTTATACCCATGCATACTAAATCTATTCAAAATAGCATTAACATACTTACTATGTGATAATAAAAAATTATTTACCCAGTCTCTTTTTATTTTGATTCCCAATATGTACCTTTCTTCCCCTAAATATTTCATCTCAAATTCACTTAAAATTTGAGCTTTCAACTCACTAATCATATCATTGGGGTTACTAAAAAATAACATATCATCCACATACAAGGCAACAATTAATATAAGAAATATGTGATCTTCACTTCTTACAAAATCCAAATTTAAAACAAATGAATCAAAATTTTGATACCATATCTTGGGTGATTACCTTAAACTATGAAGAGATCATTTTAACCATGAACTAAGTGCTTTTTTTTCCTTTTTACCTCAAAATATTTAGGCTATTGCATATAAATTTCCTCTTCCAAGTCCCCATGGAAAATGCAATTTTAACATCTATTTTCTCAATTTCAAAATCATCAATAGTAGCTATGGATAAAATAAATATAATAGAGGATAATTTAGCAATAGGAGAGAAAATTTCACCAAAATCAACTCCCTCCATCTAAGAGTGGCCATTAGCCAACAACCTAGCCTTATGCTTCTCTTATGAACTATTTTCTCTAAACTTTTTCTTGTATACCCACTTGCATCTTGTTGGTTATTTTTCAATAACTAAGTTGATCTCACAATATAGCCTATGGAATTGTCATCTTCCAATGATTAGCTAATTGGAGGGATTGGCCAACGAATGAGGGAAAGCAATAATTTTGTCCTCCTGCACTTTGGGCTCTGTAAAACCTGGGAGGGTGATCCCACAATGTACTTATGAATCTATGCACCTAATAATCAAGCACATTGCAAATAGCAGATCCATTCTCATAACTTAAGCTCAATAGATGAAATCCTTCAAGAATTTGGTGAATCCTTTAGACAATAGACATCTAGAGCAAAGAATGGTTAACTTGACATGAAGCATTAACAATTACAATTTAATAAAAAAATTAATTATGAATTTATATTGCTGATGAATGATCAAGAAAACTATATCACAAACACAAAACTCAGACCAATTCCTTAACATGGGGTAGGGAGTCAATCTCAACACAATATAATTATATAATAGCTTAATACTTAGCATCGTAAAGCTTCTACAATATTGCATTGCAACATTATACCATAGTATCCTAAACCAAAACTTCTTAACATATCCTGATACTATAATTACATAAACCTATAGCTTCATCCAAGCAATTCAATTAATTCTTTGAATTAAAACAAAGATAAAGCCATACATTCATTGGAACATAATGAAGATAAAAAAAATAACCCTTGATTATTTTATTAACTCAAATAACAAATACACCAGGAGAGAAATGGCCTTGAATTTTCACCATCTTCTATATTCAAATGTTAGTACTGTAATCAAAAATTACAATTGCATAACAAAAAGACTTGAAACCTAAGACAAAACTCTGGATTGTTCTCTCTATTTTCCTTTACAAAATTATTCTTAAAAGATCAATCAACAACAACCTGTACATTTGGCTGTGAATTCCTTTTTATAGAAATGAAGGATAAAAATAAGCTTCGGGCCAGAATGCACACATGTCACAATTTCATTTGACCGCTACCAAACATATCCTCTAATATACTTACATTTAAAAATCAAGGGAGGGAAAAAATTCATGTGGGACAAAACCATTTGCATTTGTCAATGAATATTTGTCCCACCTTTCAAAAGGCATCACTTAGTCATTGTAACATTTTGTACACATGCTCTAAAACTTGAGGAAGGAAAGCATGAAATAAAGAAAGAAGAAAAGCCAAAGAATCTCCACATCTGCAATCCTTGTCACCATATTTGAACTTGAGAAAATGCAATATTTGAATATTGATGTATCCAAGGCCTAATTTGTATTAGTTCCTAGAACCGATGAAAATGGGGTATTAAGTGCTATCGTATGGTTTAGGACATAGAGCAAACCCATATTCAAGAGATTCCACTCAAGGATAACCCTAGAGATCTCAATACAAAGGAGAAAGAGACCTTGCAATAGGGTTGTCCTAGGGGCTGAATGAAAACTAATAAGGGGTTCACCACCAAGTAAGAACTTGGAAAGACAAATGCAATGAAAAGTATGATGCAAGATGAAATACAAAACCCTAATATGATGCAAACTTGAACTATATAACCTAGAAATGCAAATGAAATAACACAGAAGGCTACATAAAGGAATATGTGTACCTAGAAATTCGAAGATGGTTGGATGGAGGTCTGGAATACTAGAAAATTTTCTTTTAATGCTAACTGGGACTCATTCGCCAAGTTGGGTGAATTAGTACAGAATCTGGGTTTCTGTGCAAGAACAAGAATCTGGAAAATGGGTATCCGAATCTACAAAAATATGAATTTTGACTAAAACTAGGACTCATTCACTAGAAGTGGAAAATCAATCCAGTTAGGGTTTCCTAAAGCTTCAAAGTTTGAATTTTCTCCTCTCAGTCTTCTCAATCTGCCTCTGCAAGTTTTTGAATTTGAATCTCCGTAAATCAACATGTAGGTGTTCTCCAATGTTCTCCAAGGCTTGATGACAACTTTGACAACTTTATGCGCTTGACAAATTTTCTCCAATCTTTCTCCTTAGGAAATCTACAACCTAGACCTACAAATCACACACAAAGGAGAGGGAAACATTTTGTTGGGTTAGTGGATAGGGTTTACCTTGGTCAAACCCTATTTTGGTAATCAAACCTTGAAATAGTAATGGAGAATGATGAATGAAAAAAATATGATGTTGCAACTCACCAAACTCTATCAATAAGATGCTGCAAACATGTATGAGATGGATCCAATGGATGTAGATCTTGAATCTTGCTTGAAGGTGATAGATCTTGAATTGAACACTTGCTTGAATCACGAAACCCTACATCACAATTGTTAGCTCAAAAACAAACATGATGCATGAAGTCCTTGACATGATGATTGATGCTTGAATTTTGCTCTAAAATGCTTGATAATATGCCCTTGAATTCTCTTGAATTCTCTTGCAAACACTTGAATACACTTGTGAACTCAAACTTTCTATAAGGATGAATACTTGAATGCTTGGGGGGGAATGAGTGAAATAAACATGTATTTATACTTAAATATGCAAGAATTCCTAAAATTACAACACTACAAGCTGACATAATATCTAGGAGGATAAAATCCTGCCAAATATTTGAATTAATTTTGATTCTAAGCCACACGAGACTCATTCATCCAATGTGGTGAATGAATCCCGTTAGGCACAATGTATGGGACCAAAATTAAAAATTCTTAGAAATGTGTGAAACTAGGTTTGGGACCAAAAAATCTAGGTGGGACTCATTCTCCCAAGGTGGCGAATGAGTCCCAGATCACTAAATCTAGGCCATTCAACCTAAAAACACCTGAATTATGACTGGGTAATGATTTTTGTCAAGATTATCCTTGAAAAGATACATTAAATGAGGCTTGTGGATGAAAATAAGGCCAATTAAAGCATAAAGAAGCCTAATTATTAATGATAACCCTAGAAAAGTGTGAAAGTGTTACAACACTTTAGATAAGGCGTGCTTAAGGTTAAAAAGAGGTTTATTAGGTGTAGTTAATTAATAAAACCTTAGAAAAGTGAGAAAGTGTGTTATAACACTTCACAACACTTAGCAAGGTACCATTTTAAGCTCATTAATTCACAAGCACCAAAGACCTAATTTGAATGTTTCAAACACATTACAACACTAAATCAAGGCACCATTAAGCCTATTCTAAAAGGAAGGCCCAAACAAGCAAGGGAAAAGCAGAAGGGATACTTTTTTCATTGCTCCATTTAGCCCCCACTTTAGGGAGAGGATGAACCTACTTCAAACTCACACTAAAGTAGAAAAACATACAAGAGGGGTCCAAGTGCACCAATTCTAGTAAGATAGGATGATAATGATCAAGAGGGGTGATCAAGCCCCCAAGATGAAGATCCCATGGCAAACCAACATAGACACAAAATAAAACACATGAAAATGATTAAAGAGCCTCATCAAAGAACAAGCATACACTATCAAAGACACAAAGAAAATGAAATAAAATGAAAAGGAAAAGGGGCAGATCAAGCTTTGATCATTTGTCCATCACGATTGGATTAGATCTAGGTTTTTTGTCCGAAAAATGCATACTCACTCTGAGGCAATGAAACTTCAGGTTGTTCGTTGGGTGAGAAGTCCTAGAAGGTGAGAAGCATACACTCATGGCCGGTATGCGCTCACACACACACACACGTGAGTGGCTAAGGGAAATTCATGCCCTCATTTGGCTTCTTGTCAAACCATACCAAAGTAATATCTCTTGATAACTTTGATAAGGCACCATACAAAAATGATTTTTGAGCTTCATGAGGCAAGAAAAGCTTCATATTATTGGAACTCATGAAAAAACAAGATGGCTCCACAGTCATGCAAGCTGTGTTATGCAAGGTGGCCATATAACTGAAATGCAAATGCAACAATAAGGAATGTTCAAGGGAGTCTTGCTTAGTTCATGTGAGGTCTTAACTTAGGGAACATTGTGCCTAATATCTCCAAGAGATAACCAATCAAAGAATAGAAAATTCACAACTTAGTGGATGCATTGTGTTGCATCAAGCCACTAAGAGTAATGTAATATGCTAAGAGAGATCATGCTCCTGAAGGACATCAAACCCAATGTCATCCACAAAGTGAAAAACACATCGTATAAAGTAAGAAGACTGCACCGTGAACCATGAAAAAGAATAATGCCAATGTATGCCCCCACTTTAAAGAAATTTCTAAACACCATGTTGTGAGCAATTACTTTAAAGTAGCAAATGATAAATGCTAACAATAAAAGGACATGAGAGCTAACCTAGAAAGCCCTATGTGAAGTCATATGTTTCCAACTAAAGTTGTGTCATGCAAAAAAAAGAGAAAAGGGGTTTCCCCCTAAAATGAAAATACCAAAAACATAAGGGACCTATGGATTTGGGGTCAGTATGTTCTTGCTACAATATTTTTAGAGAGCTTAGAACTATCATCATTCCCCAAATACACATAGAACTGAAAGAATGACACAAAGAGAGTGAAAACAAAAAAAACCTTTTGGGTCAACATGGAAGAGACATGAATGTCTCGACACCTTGTGTCATCCTCAAAAGGAAAACACAAGACAAAAGAAAGAGAAAAGATGTATGACATAAAGTACAAATAGAGGAATTCCACAAAGAGAGAGAGATACATCAAACAAAACATCACGGGGGATCACATTACACACATGCAATCACACAAAATGGACAATAGCAAGTGTCAAACTAGGACCATCACCAGGTTCAACACTCTTTTTAGAAGAATTATCGTTTAAGCTCATGGAAGAGGAAAAAAATTTATTCAATTCATTATGCACCTCTTCGTCAAGTTTAGCAACTTCGTCATCATCATCTAATTTAATTACAATAGGAGGTTGAATGATAATTTCTAAGGAAGGTTTCAACTCTTGTTGTGGTTGTTGTATTGGATTTTTTTTGTGGAGTTGGGGTAGAGTCATCATCCATTGCTTTAATCAAGTCTAGATTTTGATTTTCTTTGTTTAATTCTTCATATACAGGTGAGCAAAGGAGCGACGTCTATGCCTACGCTCTCTAGCACCTCTATTTCTTTTAGTTCGGTTTTCAAATTGTGTTTGTGTAAGAGTGGGTTGATCAACTATAGGTTTCTTTTCTTCCCTAAGGGGAAGAATGAAAGGAACCACAAGGGGTTGTTCAACCACTTTCTCTTTGAATTTATAAACTTGTTTTATTCTAGGGGGTGTGACGGGATTGTTTTCGTTATCTCTTGGTCATTTGTAGGAGGTAGGTGAAGGTTTTGTCATAGGTCAGTCTTGGTTGTTTATAATTTCTTTAGGCTCAATCATGGTTTCATCTAGGATGGTAGGCTCAATTTTGTACGGGGACATGTTTCGAAGGGATAATTTTGTTATTTTCTTTGCCTTGAACTTTTGATAGGACAAGAAAAAGAAGTCTTCTCATGGTTTTATAGGTTCTAAAGGCTCAAGCCAAAATAAATCTAAGGAAAAGTTTCCATGGGAGGACAAAGGGTTAAAGCCACTATGGTGGATAGTGAAAATATCATTGTCAAAGGGAAACTTTAATCATTTATGCACAACCGAAGGGAAAAATTTCATGGAGAAAAGCCATGGATAGCCTAACTTCACACGAAATTGGTTTGACTGTGATATGATGGAGAATGAGATATCTAATGTTTTTTTATCCTATTTGTAAAGGGAGGGTGATCGATCCCATTGTAGGGCAAGCGAAACCATTATGCATCTTGATCCATTCTTTCAGTTTATCATATATGTCTTGATAGAGCTCATGCAAAAGTAAGAGTTCCTTAGTGATCACATTCTCTCCATAGGCAGGATCTATTAATATCCCATTGGTGGGATTGTCATAGATTCGTTCAACTATGTAAAGAGGACCATCGAATGCATATTTAAGTATATATTTAGAGGAGAAATCAATATCAAGAGGATTTTTAGTTTGGCCCTTACGAGGAATGGCATTGATCACTCCTACCATATCATCCATGGGATCATCATTGATAGGATCATGTTTGATGGTATTATTGTTATCATCATCTGTATCAACATTCATCACATCATTCTTTGTAGTTTCACCAGCTTTGACAAATAAAATGTTATGATTAGGCATGGGGTTGGTAAAAATTTGCAAATTTTGGTTAGGAGGGGCAATAGACTTATTTCTTTGATCATTAACACCTCCAATGGAAAGATGACCAAAATCAGTGAGGTCTTGCACAAGATGTTTAAGATGCTTGCAATGTTTCATATCATGTCCATTTTGTCGGTGATAATGGTAGTGAGCGTTTGATCTATAGTTTGCAGGTAATGGTTTACTAGGATTGGGTTGCTTAATAGGAGGCAAGGCAATCATCTCTTGTTCTATGAGCTGTGACATTATGTTATGAAGGGTATCTGGTAAGGGAGTGAATTGTCTTTTCGGGTCTCCATAGCTAAAGGGTATCATGGCTTTAACATCAACTACTTGGTTGTTGACATTCTGATTAGTTTGTTGAGGGGGATTGAATTGAAGGAAACCTTTATTCTGTTTTCTAAAAGGTTGGGAATTGTTTTGGTTTGTGGGCTCAAATTTCTAAATTTGTCTAGAAGTGGATTTTGTATCTCAACTACTAACCGAGTTTTGATAATCACATAGGGAAATACACAGATGCATAAAGGATGGAAATTTCATCATGGTAAGATTGTCTTGTATCTTGCTTTGTAAAAAAATTATGAACATCTTTTAAAGGTGAGGATCGAGAACCTTGACATCGATTTGGGAATAAATCGATTGATAGCATGAGATAAAGTTGGTTATCTTTTCGTCTTCTTTTTGCTTGCATCTCATCAAATCAAACAAGATCATCTTAGGAGTCATATGCACTTGGAAATGGTTAATAAATGCCTCAACAAGTTCATTGAATGAACGAATTGAGTTGTTCAGTAAAGAAGAAAACAACTCCAAGGCAGTATCCTTTAAGGACCTAGGGAAAATCTTAGCCAAGAGTTTATCATCAAGGAAAAAGTCACTACACATTGTGGTATAGGCATTAACATGGTTAGAAGGATCTCCCTTTCCTCTATATTTCTCAAATCTATGCACCTCTACACCTTGTTTCATCAGTGTTTGTAATATCTCCAAGGACAA
>CM021100.1:447164681-447484331 GCA_007115665.2 Sequoiadendron giganteum
AATTGCATCACCAATTAAGGCTTCTTGAGTTGCAATCACCTTATTTGCTTGATCTTTCTACTCTTGCAGGGGTTTGATTTCACCATTTTCACTTAAAATGTCAGGGATCAAATTGAAATTCAACTCATCAAACTTCTTCACCAGCTCTCTAATCTTTGCCTCCAATGGTTCAATTTTTCCTTGGGATTTTAGGATTCCACTCACAAGCTTGAGAGAAGGTTGAATGTTGAGTGGTTTATTTGCATCATGCTTAGACCCAATAGCCATAAGCCTTAAATACTGGAACATAGGAATCCATTTTTCCATTAGTGGGATAGCCACTTCTTTATCCCTATCAAAGTTTCTTACCACATCAAACTGGAGGAGTAGTTAGCATGGATTCTAATCAGTTTCATGTCAATTCCTTTATTGAGATGCTTTGACACCACCGTCACAATCTTTAGATTGCTTGCATGAATCAATTCATCTTGATATTTACATCTCTCTTCATAGATCTCTAGCTTTTCAATTAGGTCTTCCCTGCTGAATTCCTTTGTTTGAGGTGCACCTGAAGTACTTGGTTCCTCAACTGAAATTGGCACATTCCCCAAATCGTATGGCACAATTTCCAATGAAACTTTTGGGGGAGTAGGGGAAGATGGTACTTGGCCTTGAGGTGATGGAGGAGTAGCAAAGTCAATTTGCATTGGTACATTAGTCTGCATTGTTTGCATCTATTCTCTCAACAATGCAATCTTTGTTTTTAATTCTACAACTTTTTGTTGACCCTTGTTGTACTCAATCAACATGTCATTGTACTTATTTATGAATTTATCTCTTTCTACATTTACAGATTCCACCATTTACTTTGTGAATTGAGCTACATTCACAGACATTTTAATTGCCTCAATTACAAGGGTATCTGACACCCTCTTGATAATTAACCCTCCCATGAAATCTGCAGTTGGTTTTGCAACTAGAGGCTTCTTTGTGTTCAAGGCTAGGGCCCGAATTACAAGTGTATCCCATTGTTCACTAAACGTAGACC
The DNA here is from genome assembly GCA_007115665.2 of Sequoiadendron giganteum. NCBI lineage: Eukaryota > Viridiplantae > Streptophyta > Pinopsida > Cupressales > Cupressaceae > Sequoiadendron > Sequoiadendron giganteum. Next base: position 447,165,709 of record CM021100.1, read on the forward strand.
CTTGTAAAGAAATTGTTGCTTCTTCTTCTATGGTGTAAAGTGGCATGTCATATCACCTCACTGTATCAAAGGCAATGAAAGAGGCAAGATCCCACTCTAGAAGCAAAAGAAGACCACTCTTTCTTACCAATTCTCTTCCCTCTTTAGCTGTAATGTTTTGAAAATTCGCCATTTCTTGTCTAACTTGGGCTTCAATGAATTTATCTAGAAATTGAGGGTTCAAGCTCCTTTTCTTAGCAATGTTGTCAACACATTCTTCCCTCTTTGCTCTACATGCAAACTCCATGAAAGGAAATGACTTGACAAATGAATTATCATCCATGAATTTCTTACATGCTTCTTCTCTCACATCATCAATATTGTTCATAATAGTTAGGTCCACCTTGCTCAATTTGAGACCCATATGTTGTGCCACTATCTCTCTAGGGGGGGAAGGCATACCCTGTTGCATTTCCTCTTCAGTAACAATTATATCATCATCAAAGTCTTCAAGATAGTCCACCAAACCACTTGATTTTATTCTTTGCTTCTATGGGGGTGGTTACCTTGGTGGTGAGTCAAGGTTAGTAACTTGTAGAGAAACAGTCCTTCGAAGAGACAATGGTGGAAATTCATGTGCAAGTGAAGGAACTCTTGATCCCTCTAATTGAGTAGGGGTGGATACTGTTTGTTTCTCCTTCACCTTGTCCTTCCTCATAAACACTATTATTTTCTTTGGGGGATGATGTGTAGGTCTTTCCTCCATCTTCGGGGCCTTCCCCTTGTCTTGCTCCTCATCCACCACAACTTTTCCCTTTTCTTGGATTAGCCTTTCCTATTTCAAATTTCCTACAACCTTCTCAAAATTATGAATCACATATTCAACTTTTTGAATTTCATCTTTGATATCTTTAAGAGATAAATACTTTAGATCTTTTTTCTGCATTTTCTTTTCCAACTTGGTGAATGAAATCCACTTCATTTTCCTATCATCTTGCTTTTGGAAATCAAAAACATTTCTAATCACATATTCAGAAAAATGAAAAATATGAGTGAACCTTGAACTCTTAATCCTATTCTTTAGCCAAATCATGAAACCCTCAAGGTCATGGTTTCTTGCTTCAACCCTTTTCATTTTGAGTGGTTTGAGGATGCAAATATTTTTTCTCCATCCTCCCTCTTTCATAACAAAATCATAAAACATAATGTATGTTGGGAACAAGGTTCCTTTCCTCATGTTGAGAAAATTATTGTCTTTTAATCCTCCAATTTCCACATTACTTCAAGAAATCCAATTCTTAGTGGCACATCCCTTGGAAGTATATGGGGTGCAACACTTGTGCCATAAACCCTAAGAATTGTATAGCTTGGGTAGGGATCACATCTCCCCAATTATGCTCAATGTTCAGATCAAGCCTCCTTTCTTTCAACCTTAGGAAGTCATGCAATTCAGTAGGGATTCTTGGCATATTCATGATCAAGACCCTTTTTATCTTGGAGGTGAAAATGTTCCCAAACACCACAAAGCTATATTCCCAATCATTTCTATCCAAGAGTTGAGATCAACATTGGACAAGAAAGTCAATATTATCCTCTGTTATGACCAATGTCCTATCTTTACCGAATAATCCAGCTCCCTTGTAAAGAAACATGTAGATGAGCAAGGAATACCACCAAAATCTTACCCCCTTCTCACCATTTTTCAATACAATTAAACCCTGATGTATCCCTTCTACCAAATATGATGCAAAGTCATAAAGGGTATTGCATGTGGGATGTTGAATATGGGAAGCCATGTATATTTTAGCCATAAACATGCTCGTAGCTGGATCAAATCCCAATATTTGGCATAAGGAATAAAATATTTTTTGGAAGTATGCCACAAAAGTAATTTATAGGGAAATGTTCCTTGTCAGATGGGCCCAGGATGATTTTCCCTCCCCCTTTGTAGTTGCTAGGAAATGTTGCAATATTAAGATCTTGAAAGTGTGCCTCACTTTCTCATACTCATCTCTGAGTGCCTTCTCATCAATTGTAACCATGTCCTCACTCCATGCATTTAGCTTGAAGACCTTAGCTATTTCATCTTTGGTAATCTTTACCATCTCAATGCCATCATAAGTTCTTACAACCCTAGAAATTGGGTCATAATTAGCTGCCACTGCTTTCAGAAGGTCAACATCCATGTAAACATTTGGCACAACCAATTTTCCCATGTCCAATCTCCACGGGTTGCATATAGGTATACCACAATTCCTGTTGCCAAACCAATAATTGAATTGTGCCCATACGATGTACAAGAATGAGGCATCTTTGATGGTAGATTGTTTGTCAGTGATGCCTTCTACTATTTGAGGACCTTGAAACAAAATTTGACCCTTGGGTTTATCACTCGTTGATGGTTTTAGTTGATTAGTGAGGTCCTTACTAAGGGGTCTTTTCTTCTCTTTTGATCCCGAGGCTTGGGCTCATGGAGGTGCCATGGTGATAGGGTTCTTTGCAAATTAGGGTTTTATTTTGTAGGAAACTATAATTTGCAACTAGGGCATGGGTTTGACATAAAGAAACAACATGACTTAACAATTTTATTATTCAATCGAACGTCAAACCTTAAAAGAAATGTAAGGAAACTAGTAATTTTATTGACAGAATGAAGGAGTGAGCACCTTTAATAAATTTTTCAGCAATTGAAACATAGGGTATAAATTTTTACTTACTATTTTGCAGACACTTGAAAACCCTAATTTTTGGACACCAAATGAGCTTGAACACGCATCGAGAAATCCTTATTTGCTTTGAATGCTTTAATGAATTAAAATTATGCTTTAAAACAAGTTTTTATGGCGTTAAAGCAAACCAATTTGGTAGTTCAACATCCTATCTACCATTACTGCTCGCTCGCGTGAACCAAAATGGCTCACTTAGCCACAATTTTGAACTTCAAATTCCAGCCATTGATCTTGCAATGAGATGGACTGATGAATGACCCAGATCAAGTCAAACAAGTTTGAAAACTTGATCATATGTGACTATTGCCACTGACCAATCTGATTATACCACAAGGACTTAGTTCCATGGCATCCCATGGGATCCACTATCTCCATGAGCTTCAAAGATGACCACATGTCATTCTCCGGCTTGCCCACTAGGTTTAACCCATGCACATCTTATGGCAATGGGGTGGCGGGGAATGACCCATATTGAATCTGGTGCCTCCAACTTACATTCCTTTAACCTTTCAAACCATTCACCTATGTGCATATCCTTTTGATCTGATGAACGGACGAGATCATAACATCTTATTATGCCTTTAACCATGTGCTCAAATAACCCTTTATTAACTCAATAGTTAACATCCCTTAATACCGAGTCAAAATATTTCCAAAAATATTTCACCTTTCACTATAGTTCCTTTGATGGTCAAGATTGTGCCATGTGGCACCTCCTTGTTACCCCACTGAGAGATGAGGAGTGTTGGCAGGTCCCTCATTGGCAAGTAGGGAAGGACTAAGATAAACCCACAACACATCATCATGGTCGTTGATCTGTTAAAGCTTAGCACCCATTATTTTCAAAGGATGATGGGCCTCGCTTGAAGGAGGACACGTGCCACTCGCCCACCAGCCTACTAGTTTTCTTTAATGAATATTATATTAGTGCGGGTCAATAGGGAATGATCGGGATGCATTCAAAAGATCCAACCGCTTCCATTAAAAGCTCAAATTTTCATGTGCATAATGTTAGTGACTTAAAAAGGGGGACTTTTCTAGGTCGACAGGAAGTGGAGGACATATAACCTAGGTTCAAGACCTTAAGTAAGTGACAAAATATTTTATACATTTTAATCATTCAACACATAATTTTTCCCAACAATGAAGTGACTGACAAGACTAGGCAAAGGGGTTGGTAAGTTAGACAAGTTTAATGACTCAAGTCCAAACTAACACAATCGAAAATTGATGGCACCAAGTCAACCTGAAAATATAATGAAGGAAAGGTAAAGGCAAAGGCTTACATATGAATGAATGGAAGATAAACCCTAAACCCTAAACCTAAAACCCTAGCCAACGAACCAAATAAGATCATAGAAGCACAAAACAAGTGGAACATGAATTTTTTTTAGGGTTCCATCACATCCAATGGTCTTCATTCCTTTAAAAAAATGAACAAGATCCTAGGTATTACAATAGCCTAAGATCGTCATCTCCTCCAACATGGCTTGTCATCAAGACTCAATATCATCTACAAGGATGATTTCCCTATAAGATCTAGGCTCACCATGTCAGGATAAGATGGCATTTACCATACAACCCTAAGTTATTTTCATGTATCTCCAACTTGGACACCTAAGGACATGTTAGAAAAACATTTTATAATTATTTATTATGACATGTTGTAATTACACTCATGAGGTATGGGCACAACCAACAATGACGAGAGTAAGACATAATGACAAAATATTCTTTCTAGGCATCCAATTTTGTGTTAGGACCAAATGAGCTTGCATGTTGGTGCATTTTATTTCATGTTGACTATAGTGGGGCACTAAGTAGTGCATTCCATCCATCAAAGCCATCAAGAGTAATGACCAATTTTGATTGACTATGGGTTGGACACCCATGGGAAGGCCATGCAATTATTTATTATTTCTTACTATGTTTATAGGTGGACCACTAAAGGGGGCATATAGTTTTGGGGGTGTTATTTTCCTCTTGTTTTGAGATATGATAGTCCTATGCTTCTATCTTACATGAAAATTTTCTAGAGATACTTTATTAAGTCAAAACTATAAAAACCTCAAGGTTTTTAAACATTGGTTTCAATTCTCCAATAGAGTACAAATACAAAACAAACTAACTCACCCTAGAATAGTCATCCTATCACTAGGAATGACTCAAAAAACCCAAAAGTGGCACAATTCACAAGAATAAAAAGGAAAGAATAAGCATTATGATTTTAACATAATAATAATAATATTCATATCGACATCATAATAATCAAATCAAGGAAATTAAATTGAATCTACAAAACAAATCAAGATAATCATAAAATGAGATACCATTTAAGACACAAAATGATTGATGGAAGTGAATGTATTGCAATCTCATACATTTGAAGATAATAAATGCTTGGTGTCTCTTCTTGGTGGAGTTTTTTCCTGCAAGGGTTTCTCTACGTAAATCTTGTGTTGTGATATGATCTTCTTGAGTTTCAATTTTTGTGCCATTCCTGTTGTTGCTTTCTTACAATGAAATAATATTTATTTGATGTTTTATGTTCATATAATTTAGTTTTATTAAAGCGTGTTAAGTGTTTGATTTAAGCATAATAAAAAGATTAATATCTCTATGGCTTTTCTGTATTAAGACAATTTAATTTCAAATTTGTAGATAATCACAAATTTTTATAGTGTGTGGTCTAAGATTTGTATCTCGACCAATCTATTATTGGGTTAGATATTATTATATTGTTTCAACAATAGTCTCCTATTTTCCCAACATTTGGTATAACAACTTAACGTTGTTCCATGGCTTGCACATGAGTTACATGAACTTGCATGTTTCTTGAATGCGATTACATGTCATTACATGTGAAGGATTCATGGTAATTTGGTTCTAGGTATTCCTCCATTTTGATTTCTAAGAAATTTGTGGGAATCTATTAGAAGGAATTGTAGGAGTTGTTGGAGGCTTGTGGACTGTAGTGGATTTTTTTGTTAACATTATTTTGTAGATTTATGAGAATTGAAGCCATGAAATATAACTTTCAGATAAATATTATCAATGGGATCTATGGTGGTTATTGGAAGCTCATGGGTGTTTCTCATGGATTTGGTCAGATGGGTTGTGAAGATTGGTATGATTTATATTTTGTAAGATTTTGGACAAACTATTTTCTATTTTATTATGAATTGTGGAGTATGTCATTTATGACTTGAATTCTCTTGGAAAACTTGGTAGGTTTTGTATTTTTCTATTTTTAAAAGCTGCGGGTTTATAAATATGGAGTATTTCATTATTTCAAATGGAATATTTAATGATGTGAATGTTTGGATGCATAAGTGGATCCAGATTTATAGAGATGGTTTTGTAGGTTTTACATGTTAACCAAAATTTATGGTTTGTAGATTTGTGGAAAGATTGTGTTCAGACTCTTAGAGTTTTATGGATAGAAAATAATTACAGATTTGAAAGGATATTTGAAGGGTTCTTATTGATCTATGCTTATTCTTACATGGATTTGTTTGGAAGATCAAGTCTAGCATTGATCCTAGTGTTTGAGTCTTAGAAATCTACATGTTATACTTGGTTATCTCTATTTTGCATATTGCTAATGTGGGGTTGAATATATTTATTCAATTATTTTAGATTGGAGCATTGATTATGTATTTCTCATTTGAGATGTTACATATGTAAAGATCTTGTAATTTTTTTTGATGTGGATTTTGTTTGGTAGGCCTTATTCTTGGTGACCTTTATTACATTGGTATGTTTATTGCAATGAGAAAGGGATTTTTTGGAGTACTTGATATAGTTGTTCATTTGAATCTATAACAACATTTTATGGTGCATGGGAAGCTCTGTTCACTTTCAGTAGAGTTTTGGCAATGGTATTGGTCATGATGCCATGTATAACTTGGTATCACTTTTAGTGGGAGCTTTATGCAATTAGTTTTATCTTCTTTGTTTCAATATTTTGGTTCTAATCTATTGTTGTTGAAATGTGTGGTGAGCCATGGATAATATTTAATTAGAATATGTATGATATTTTTCAATGGTTGTTGGTGTCATAAGAAGATCTTAGATTATTCCCTTCAAGTTATAGTGAGGGTTTATTGACATCTTTGGTTCTATTGATAAAGGATGCTTATCCTTCATTTATTTGAAGAAATATTGACATCTTGGTTTTCCAAGACACACAATTTTTAAGGTATTTAATTTGATGTTTATAATTGTTTAATACAAGTTCCCCTTTTGGAAAACAAAACTAATTAGGCTTTTAAATACATAATTGGGTCAATTAGAGGCTTAATTAAGTCCAATTAATTAAGGGGAGGAAAAAAAAGTGAGAAAATGTAAAGGAGTACATTTTCCGTCACTATAGGTTTAATTACCAAATTGGGGTTTGACCAAAGCAAACCCCCATACAAACAAAAACAAATTTTCCTCTTTGTGTATGTGTAGATTACAGGTTGATGAAGAATTGAAGAGGTCTTGAAGGAGAAACTTGCATTGTTGCACAAGTTTTCATCATTGTTGTCAAACCACAAAAATTAAGTTGCAAAATTTATTCTCAACGTTTCAATAGCAGGCCTGTGTTAAATAAAAGCTCAGGTTTGTACTAGAGGACCCCAAAAGTTGGTTTGGACCTCTATACAATGACCCATTCATCCTTGGGTGAATGAGTTCTTGTAGGCACCTAAAAACCAATTTTTTCGAGTAGGTTTGTTATCCTTTGCACTTCCTAGATCCATTGGTAAACTATTGTTTTCGTCTACCAGTCTCTAGGATCTTGCATTTTTAATACTAGGGCATATAGGATCATTAGTTTAATCATTCCAAAATATTTCTAATCAATTCCAATCCCCCAATAGATGTAGATCCAGGTTTGATTAACTCACCTTCAGGTCTAAAAGTCAATCTCTCGCACCTTGTGATTTACATCTGATGCAGGAGCATCCAGAAGGTTCAAATCAGTTGGGACAAAGAACATTCAGTCACAAAGAGTGACTAGAGTTTACTTTGTTCCTTAATATGATGGCTAGTTCAGTATACTAATGATAAGAAGTTGTGGATTAAAGGGTTTGTTGTCAAGTATATATAGCTTATCCACATAAAGTTTCAGAGGTTTGCATGAAGATTTGGTTAAGTTGTGAGTATCTGTGTTATGACAGTTGTTTTGTTGCTTTAGTTGGTGTTCTTGAAAGAAGATGATGTCATTCTAGTAATCTGAGTTGTTGCAGATACTTTTGTGGTGATTCATGATGCTTGTGTATGTTTCTTGATCATGCTCTATCTATGTTATTGGTTCACATCGATTGTTGTGCTCATGATTGGTGATTTTCTTCTAGGAGTTCATGTTTTTCATGTTCATGGCCGACAGGGTGATTGTAGCATGTTGTGGATCTTCGAGGCTAATTATTTAAGGTGTTTTGTGTTCGAGACATGTTGTTTTGGATCCCTACTATATTTTGGCCAGCTTTGGTTGATTCACATTGATAATTTCTTATTGATTTGGGCTGACAATTTGTACACCTTTATATTTTATTAGGCCGACATGTAGTTGATGTTATCCTTAGATTCAGATATATATGATCAATTGTTTTAAGGAGATTGACAAGGCATGGTGCGAGATGTGTGAGTTCTATGTGCGAATAATGTTCTAATATTTTGAAGGCAGAAATAAAGTGTGAAGAAGAGTGAGCAGAATAAAGTGTTTATGTGCTTAACCGGAATTGTAATAAGGCATTAGCAAATGCTATTTTCATAGTTCAAATCTATTGGATGTAAGAAATCATGGCGCAAAAGGAAGAAGCAATGGAATAAAATTATTGTATGAATTGTTTGTAATTCCTGGGTTGTGGAATAGCATCTGTAAAGCCCTAGAGGCCTATGTAATGAGTTTCTGAGATCTAATATAATGATGAATACGCTTTGAAGGCTAGGTTTTTCCCTTTGAGGGTTTTCCCAGGATAATTCTTGTGTCATGTGTTCTTGCATCTTTATGTTGATATCTGTTAGCTTCCGTTGTACATCTATAAGATCTGGGTGTTAGTTTTTTAAGCTGTGAAGTTGGAAAGTCCCTCACCAGACCCTCCTACCTTAGATTGTGTCAATTGGTATCAGAGCTGGTTGTATAGCAGGTTGAAGAGCTGGTTGCGAGTTTATCAGAGCTGATTGTGAATCTGTTGCAAAATGGGGAAGATTGGGAAAAAGATGAAGGAAAAAGAAAACCTAATATGTGAAAGGGATACTTTGGAGGAATAATTGTGCAAACTCAAGAAGTGTAATTCAGAATTGATGGAGAGGATGAAAGAACTAGGAAAAGACAAATGTGATGCTCTTGAAGAAGAATTGGAAATTGAAAGAAGGAGAAATGAAGAACTGGAAGCAGAGCTGGATAAGTTTGATGGTTTTGAAAATAAAATGGAAGAAGGATTCAAGTTGTTTAAGAAGTTGGAAAAGAGGAGTAGAGATCTAGAAGAAATTCTAGAAGAATTGAAGAAGGAAAATACAGACTTGAAGGAACATGCTAATCGGTTGGAGAAGGAAAATGAAAGATTGAGATCTAAACCTGAAGTGTGTGATGTTTCTTGTGATACTGATAATTTGTGTGATGTTGCAGAAACTTCTTTAGAAAATGGGATTGAAGATGAAAGTGCGACTAAGCCTATAATTGTTGGAGATGGTATTGGTTTCAAAATCATGCAGAGAATGGGATATGAAGGAAAAGGATTGGGAAAACATCAACAAGGAATGAAAAAACCTATTGTACCAGTAAGAAGAGCAAGAAGTGAAGGCCTTGGACATGATAGAGGTAAGGATATTATTGCAAATTCAAGAAAATAAAATAAGGGGGGAAAAGGTATGTCTTGTTCACATTGTAATAGACATGGACATAAAAATGAATTGTGTTGGAATTTACACCATTGTAAGTTTTGTGGATTAAGGAATCATTCTGAGAAGATGTGTTGGAATAAAATGAGAGGGAGAAAACCTAGGACAGATTGTATACAGATGAATTATGGATGGATTGATGGATCAAAATGGAAGTATGTTGCTCATAAGTACAGAAAGTTTTACAAATTGAATCATACATGCGTTGAGGGAAAGGAAGGATTAGGATACAAAGAAAGAAGACCTTATGTGGAGCAAAACAAGAAAAATAATTAAAACTACAAAGAGAGGAATGACCAGAGTCATATTGTTTATCGCAGTGAAGGATATCAGAGAGATGAAAGAGGATTTGATAGCAAACCATTAGAAGAAACTGGAGGAGAAAAGAATCAAGAATTGTCGGAGAGGCTAACGATGCATATGGACAAACAAAAGTGGTAAATAGGAGTTTGGAGAATTTGTTGAAGAACCAAGAGATAGTTGGTGCAAAGGTAGAAGAGCGTGTTGATACAGAGACAGTTTATGCATAGGAAGAGGAACCTTTTGAGACATCAGATTGGATAGTGGAACTAGAAGAAGAAGAAGAAGAAGCAGTGATCTTAAGGAGACTTGTGAAAGTAGTTTGAGAGAAAGTTTATGTGAACTGATGTGAAGCATAACTGAAAAAGGGAGTCTACATTACAGAGAAAGAGGAAGTGATAGGATATTCTATCGGAGGAGGAAGTTTATAGAGAATAGTATAGGAGCAGTATATGCAGAGAAGAAAATATAACATTTTGAGGTGTGCGAAGGAAATGTAGAGATCAAAAAGTGTTGCAGAGGAAATTTAGAAATGGTATCAATGGATCAAGGAAGTCATATGATTATTCTGGAGGATGAAAGTATGTGTTAACTTTTAATTGATTGAAGCAGGCATCGATCTTGAGGCAACTTGCTGAGAAGGCTTTCTTAGACCGCCGATCATTGAGGTAGTGCAAGGCTTGCAAGTAGATTGTCGAATCCAAATTACACTTGAGGCAGTTTTGCAGTGTGGACTTGAACAAACTGTTGACCTTGAGGTAGTTGCAAGTACCTGCGAACAGACCGCCGAACCAATTCAAATAGACAATATTGATTTTGACATAACTTATCCCAAAGTGAAGAGGCTCACTTTTCAAATAACCCCGAGAGTTTGATGTAGGAGCATCCAGAAGGTTCAAATCAATTGGGACAAAGAACATTCAGTAACAGAGAATGACTTTGGAGTTTATTATGTTCCTTAGTATGATGGCTAGTTCACTATACTGATGATAAGAAGTTACGGATTAAAGGGTTTGTTTTCAAGTATATCTACTTTATCCACATGAATTTTCAGAGGTTTGCATGAAGATTCCAAGGTTAAGTTATGAGTATCTATGTTCTGACAATTGTTATGTTGCTTTAGTTGGTGTTCCTAAAAGAAGATGATGTGATTCTAGTAATCTAAGTTGTTGTGGATGCTTCTGTGGTGATCCATGATGCTTGTGGATGTTTCTTGATCATGCTCTATCTATGTTGTTGGTTCACATCGATTGTTGTGCTCGTGATTGGTGATTTTCTTTTGGGAGTTCATATTTTTCATATTCATGGCCGATAGGGTGATTGTAGCTTGTTGTGGATCTTCGAGGCTAATTGTTTAAGGTGTTTCATGTTCGAGACATGTTGTTTTGGGTCCCTACTATGTTTTGGCTGACATTGGTTGATTTACATTGATAATTACTTATTGATTTGGGCCTACAGTTTGTACACATTTTATATTTTGTTGGGTCGACATGTAGTTGATGTTATCCTTAGATTCAGATATATATGATCGATTATTTTGAGGAGATTGACAAGGCATGGTGCGAGATGTGTGAGTTATGCATGTGAATAATGTTCTAATCTTTCGAAGGTAGAAATAAAGTGTGAAGAAGAGTGAGAAGAAGAAAGTGTTTATGTGCTTAACTGAAACTCTAATCAAGCACTAGCAGATGCTATTTTCTCGGTTCAAATCTGTTGGATGTAAGAAATCGTGGAGCAGAAGGAAGAAGCGATGGAAGAAAATTATTGTATGATTTTTTTGTAATTCCTGGGCTACAACCTAGCATTTGTAAAGCCCTAAAGACCTATGTAATGAGTTTATGAGATCTAATATAATGATGAATGCACTTTGAAGGCTGGGTTTTTCCCTTTGAGGGTTTTCCTAGGATAATTCTTGTGTCATGTGTTCTTGCATCTTTATGTTGATTATTTGCTAGCTTCTGTTGTACATCTATAAGATTTGAGTGTTAGTTGTTTAAGCTGTGAGGTTGGACAGTCCCTCACCGGACCCTCCTACCTTGGATTGCGTCAACATCTCAATGAAATTTATAAAAAAATGGAAATGACCCTAGGTTATGGACTAATCTTAGAGCCACCACTTTTTTATGTTTCACTTGCTTAGTCTCAAAATGTGTTATCCTTTCATTTTCTTTATTTTTTGGTTACATTCAAGGCCAAAAATAGCTCTAAGTTTTTTGAAAATCACTTATCTAGAATAGATTATTTTCTTGGTTAGAGGATTCCAAATCTTATAACCTCAACATTCTCACCACATGCAACTAAAATACACATTTCTACTTTTGAATCCAACTTAAAATGTTTTTTCTTTAGGTGAATGAACCTAAGAATCATAACCAGAAACATTTAAATGTGAAATTATGGGTTTCTTACCTATCCACACTTCGCAAAGTGTCGAATCAATAGCTTTACAAGGAGATCTATTAATCAAGTAATAGACAATACTCATGACTTTTTCCCAAAAGCATATATTCAATTATGCACCACTTAACATATTTTTGGCTCTTTCCATTATAGTTTAGTTCATCCTTTCTACCACCCCATTTTGTCGAGGAGTGTATAGAGTAGTCTTCTACCTAGAAATACCTACATGCATACAAAATTCATTAAATTCCTTAGAACAATATTTCTCTTTGTTGTCAAATTTCAAAACCTTTAACTTATAATCTAATTGCTTTTCAACTAAGGCTTTAGGTTCTTTAAACTTAGTAAAAACTTAAAATTTATGTCTCAAATAATAAATTGAAGTAAATATTGAAATATCATCAATGGAAGACATAAAATATCTATATTTACCAATATACTCCCCGCCCCAACCTGTCGTCTTGTCTTTTGTGGGCGAAGTAGTTGCAAACACATCTTATAAACCATGTAAGGTTGCGCCTCCCTTGGTTGGCCTAACCTTCCCATCTTTTCTTCCAACGATGTGCTGATTTGTTTCATCAGAATTAGAAGGAAAGGGGGGGGATCCAACCTTCGGTAATGAATTCCAACCTTCGGAAATGAACGAATTGGTCGGTGGGGTTTGCCAATAAAGAAAGAAAGAATGGTCTTCTGATGGGGTGTCATTAGTCCTACTTTCCCTACTCATCCCAATCCTAACTTCTCCCCAGGGAGAGAAAATGGTCGGTTATGTTGAGTTAGGATTCGTCCTACTTATTATCCACCCGGGCTCTTCTGGCAAGAAGAAAGAAAGAATGTCTCTTCGTTTGCCAATTGAAACCAATCCTAACTTCTACCTAAGGAGAATATGGTCGGTGGGGTTGGGTGAAAGCCAAGATAGAAGGAAGGTTGGGACCATCCATCCTTCCTTGTTAGGACCATGATAGCGAGGGGCTTGTTTCATAACAAGAGTATAAAAGTCTATCCTTCGCCCCCTTCTCCCCCTATACCTTGTTCCAGCCGTCAAGAAAGAATGTTTGTTTTTTTGTTCGGCTTAGAGCTAAGTGACCAGGTGAAAACCTAAGAAGGGCTATCTAAAGATTATCCATAGTATCTCACCACCTGAGCCTTAAGCTCGTAAAGAAAGAATATGGTTGTTTGGAAATTGTTGGGGTGAAATCCATACGTAACATTCCTACCTTTGTTTGTCTCATGGTTGCCATCATGGTCCTTATTTGAATAGTTTCACGTGAAATCATCTATCCATCATTCCTTGAAATCCATACGTAACATCCCCCTCGGCCCGGTTTGTTCCTTCCGTCCAATTAGAAAGTGGTGAAATATGAAATGACTTGAAAACAACATCATCGATTCCAATCCAATTTGATGGACTTACGAGAGAACAACTCCTCGCTTCTTGCCAGACCTGGTTCTTCCAATTGATTTTAACCAAGAGGGGACTGCTGCGGCAGTGTCAGGAGGAAATGCTTCTATGAGTGAACGCTATCCGGGTTTTATTGCAGCAATTCGGGAGCCTTAGACAACATTTTTTTGGTTAGAAAATTAAAGAAAATGAGTATAGAAATGACCTCCTATACCAAGATAATTTTTTTATGAAAATGATAAGAGAAGTTGCATCGGGTGGAAAGGTCCTGATTAGGGAACTTGGCCAACTAAAGGGCCAACCCACCAACCTACCCTAGCCGGTACCCAACTCACCTTACCTAGGGATGGATGGTTGGAAGGGAAAATAAATTAAACTTGCCCACAGTAAAGCAGTGGATTGCTAATCCATTGTACAGACTATCCATACCAAGGAGGGATCCCTTTCTCTCCGTTTAGTCACTTGAGATGAATCCTGCTACCCATGTTATAGATGCAAATTATTATCCATTGTTCTTGTTCTTGCAAATTTTACAAAGTGGGCATGTTATTGCCACATCTCTATGCCCAACAATAGATATAACCCTCCCTGGTAAATAATTGGCAATATTTTAATATCTGTTCCAAACAATATACTACATCCCTACCCGGCAATAGATATAACCCTCCCTAAAGTAATTGCAATGATTATAAAATCAAGATGCAGTATTGCAATGAGTAGAAAATGTCACGTATAGATTTTATGGATTAATTAAATGCAATTATTAATCATGATATCATTATTTAAATTGAAGTTAAATGATTATTTAAATGAAAGTTAAATTGAAATTCAAATTGAACTAAAAATGAAATTGAAATTGAAATGCAATTACAAATGATTCAAAATGTATTTTTATTTAATTGGGGTTTGTCATTGCTGATGAAAACTTGAGTGCAAGTGAACGCAGGAACAGGTGAACGTGATTGAAGGTGAGAACAATGATCAGGTAGAGTCGTTTTAGCCATTAGACGTTTATCAGGATGATGGAATCTCACACACTCACTTAGTTGATATTTTAATATATTTTAGTGATTATTGTGTTTGCAAATTTAAAATCAAGTTTAATTGATTTCTCTAAATTCGTGAAAAGAATATGTTGTTTTAAATGGCAATTTGGTTAAATTTTGAGGAAATTGATTAATTTAATTGAATTGGATTCCTTGTTAGATATTTTATTATTATTTTAAAAAATAATAATGATGCTTGTATTTTGAAATTTAATGAAATAGACTTTTTATTTCGGAATTTAATAAAATGTAATAAAAGTTGTGTTTTAAAATTATTTGTTTTTATTTGAAAATTATGAAAGAGGAAAATATTTAAATGTACAAATTAAACAAATATCTAAGTTGAGTTATTGAAAACATTTCACGTGCAAATTGAAATTGAATTCAAACTACAGTTAAACAAATTGTAGAAAAATATCTACAAGCAAATTAGAGGCAATCAAATATAGAACTTGGAGTCTTGAAAATGAAAACTGGAGATCACACTAAAAATTGTGGATCTTGCCTTGTGAATAACATCTACCATTTGCATGAGAAAGGGAGATCAGACAAAAAAGAGAAATTTGAATTTGGAAGGTGAATCAAGAAATTCATTTTTGAGCACAGACAGAAAACAGAGGGTATTTTTTTTACATTGTATTGGTTTTATCAGAGGGGAGAGGAGGCAGAGTTGTTGGAATTTGTTTATCTTCCCACACCCCATGCACTTACCAAATCAGGAAACATGCACGTAAGGCAGGAAGGGCAGAGTTGAAAGACTTCCTATTCTTCAAGTTCCACGCGGCCAGGCAGAGGAGAATCAAAAAGTCACAGGGAATTCTTTTACACCCCACGCAACCACTAAAAGTCTTTGGGCGCATAGGGAGACACCAGTAGAAGGCAACAAGGAGAAAGGTGCATCTAGGAAGAGGAGGTGCGCAGGTCCAAATTGAAGTCTTTCCCCATTCTCCCCACATGGCTAAGGAACATGGTTCCATTCTCTCCTCATACACAACCTGGGAAGACTTTAGGTGCAACATAAGATAGGAAGTAAAGCATCAGGTAAAGAAACCAACTCTCCTCATATTGGATTCATTAGCTTGCAACAATAAAATAATGATGTACAGGGATAGATAGGAGATAAAAGGCAGTCAGCTGGGAATAGGGAAAGAGAGGCAACAGGGAGAAAGGAGTAGAATAGTAGACTGGGAGAAGAATTATCATACACAATAGAACATCAATCAAGAACAAAGGATGGGAATTACATAAAGAACAAAGGAAATTCACATTCATCATTTCCAAAATTTATCAGGTAGGATCTTGAATTTATTAAACAAGACATGAATAGAGTAAATTGGAATGAAATAGTTATTTATTGTGTGGATTTTTAAAACTATTTAAAAGCATTTTTGTTACTTCAAATTCTGTTGAATTCTTAAATATCAAATTGTGTTTTTTTCCGGAAAACTACTGAATTTGGAAACATAAAATTTTAGGAAGAATTTGATTTGAAAACATTGAAAAGCAGCTGATTAGATTTAGGAAGAGATTCAAAACAGAAAAACATCATTTAAATTTAGATTTAAAAAAAATCTTAAACATAAAATGCTTGTTTTATTCTAATTTAGAAGAACTTTACAAATATTCCAAACAAAAATATTTTGATAAAATATCCTTTAAATTTTAAACGTGATTTCAAGATAGTAGTTAAATTTAGCAAAAATTGCAAATAAAACTCAAAACAATAAAAAACAGAAACAAAAATGAGTTATTTTAATTCTGTTTGAAAAAGTAATTATTTATTTTCTGAAGGTAATCAAAATAGAAAGTAAATCAATTAAGTTAAAATATGATTTACTTTGAAACCAAACGATCGTGAACAGGATTAAATTGAGGAGTAATAGAACGAAAGAACGTGTGCTCTTTTATGACTGTTTTTATATATTTACTTAATTACATATTGGAAATAAAACTTCTTTATTTTTTTTTTAATTAAATTTATTCGATTAATGATATTTATGTTTTAAAACGATGAAAGAAACAACTTTTAAACTATTTTCTCTTCAAACAAGATTTTTGTTAAACTGTTTGTGAAAGATTGTATTTGACTAATTGGAACCATGCATGCTTGATTAATGAATGTGCATGCCATGTTTTTGGGAAAGTTACCTTCCGGGACGGGTGCCGAATATGGGTTATTAGAGAGTGTACTTTTGCTTTTCCAAAACTTCTTTATTTGTCGTGCATGACATTTTACTTGTCCAAGTAACATAAGGACCATTGAAATAGATAAAATTATTGAACTCTCTACCATATCCTAGTATCGAACTTGCTTGTTTCTTAAATGAATTAGAAAAATGAAAATGCTTGTGGTTTTACTAGTTATACTAGGCACGCACTAGATTCCATCTTGCTTGTCGACTGCTTTTTGCTAAGCGATTCATGCAGGGTCAGGTATTCTTTGAATGATTTAAGAATTCCAGGGAAGCGTAAGCTTCGAGGTTGGGTGGAAAAAGTGCCTGATCCTTGTTCTCGTCTTCATTATTAAGATTTGCTTTTGGATTGAAGATCAAAGGATGTCATCTTCATTTATGTTATATTGTATTATGTAATTATGTATTGAAGAGCTTAAGGCGGTTGAATGCCTAAGTCTCGAATCGTAACTTATATTACAACTTCTTATGTATGATCATCATTGAAGTGTATTATGACACATGTTTGTATTTAAACTGGAATTGTATAATTGAATCTATCTTATCGACTTTAAATCTTGTTTTGGAATCGACTGGTTTTTTTTTTTATGTCTAAATGAATGAAGTGTCAACTTTATTTTGAATATAAATGAAATTATTTAAAGTTTTGTCGATGTTTGATTTTAAAGAGTTATGCTCTTTACAGAAAATCAATATCTAGATCCCCATATCTATTTACACGTCTGACAATTCGTACCTATTGGGATAAGTAATATGACCTTTCAAAATCTCTCATCCCCGTATCTTACACATCTAAGAATTTTTACTACATATTCATGTTGTTCCAACCATACTTTGATTCAATTTGAAGTGAGAAAGTCCGACTTCTCCGCCCGGGCTCTTCTCGAAAACCATCCATCACTACTATCAGATTATTCCTATTCTCCACTATCAAATTATTCCTATTCTCCACTACTTGACGTGTAAAATATAGACTTCCCCTAATATTGATAGATAGTATAATAGGACTTGCCCTTTCCACACTTTGGAGTTAGGCAAGTTCCGTATAAAGAATCTTTATCCCTTGTTAGGTTGGTTCAGTAGCCGCTTAATATAAGTGCGACATAATATAAGGGTGATATTCCAGCTTGAAAAAATGCAGGACCTCTCTTCTAACCTTTCTGCTTTGATTTCGCTTTGAGAGGTTCCCTTGACCGCTTAGTCAGAAATAGTTAGAAAGTTGGAGTGGCAGGGCAATTCAAATTTTGGGTGATTTCTGGATGCACGATTTCAAGTTTCCACCTTCTTATATATAATATAGTAGGGTGAATAATAGAATATAGTAGGGCTATGGGGTGTTGTTGATCAACAAGATCAGTGAGAAAGTAGTATTCTAGTTAGGGTAGGTTTGATGAATCCTTGTCAGGGTAGGAATGGGGTCCTAGTTGTTTGTAACCCTGGTGCTTACAGGTTGCAAGTTAGGGTCCGAAAGATGAGCCTTCCTACCAATAAGTAAAGAAATAACCTTCCCCTCCTTCCTAAAGTAGTGTAAAATAGTGGCCTTTTGAACAAGGATGGATTTGGTACTAGTGCAAAATAGTGGCCTTTTGAACTCCATAAGACCAAAAATATTTGAATGAATAATCTTTCATTTAATCTTAACTTTATTATCGCCTAAAGGAAAATATGGTTTGTTTCATCTACCAAACACACAATATTCATAAAAAATAAAATTCTCCTTAGAATAAGAAAAAATGTCTAAAAACTTCTTATTTAAGATGTTTTAAAACCAATTTCACTTATGCAGCCCAATCTGCAATGCCACAACATACATGTAATTTTAGTTTTTTTAGTAACATTGGTAGAGTTAAAAATAGTGGTGGCATCTAGCCTAAATAGAGTTCTCATCCTTATCCCTCTCACTATCACCAAAATCCCTCTTACCAGTTTGTAAACATGCTTATCAAATATTACATGCATTTCCAAATAATTCAACTTATAAATTAAAATTAATTTTTTTATCTAGGAATATGTAAAACATCAAGGAGGGTTTTTAACTTTTTTATCACTAAAACACTGTACCTTTCCCCATCTAACAATGGGATATGAACCATTATCCTTGATCTATAATTATCCTTCATCCTATTCTTCATATATGAAAAAACCACTTCTTGTGAGGATTCATATGATAGGAGCATCCTTCATCAATCAACCAATGTTTTTTATTTATAATATTACATGAAGAAAGCAAAGCTTTGTCACTTGAATCAAAGAATTTTTTTGTGCTGAAATTCTATTGTTTATTTATTTTTCTACATTTCATCTTCAAATGCCCCATTTTTCATAGTTATAACACTTTATTCTTTTATTTTTACCTAGTCTTGGATTATCCTTTAGACTTAACTCAAGCCCCTTTTAATCTCCTTTAGATCCACCTCTTTTCTTGAACCTTCCTTTGACATGAAGAGCATACAATGAGCTATTCATAGCTTTCTTTCTTATTTCTTGTGACAACAATGTTGCAAAAAGAGCATCCTTTTTGAGCTCTTTGAGTTTAGCACTAATAACAAAGATACAATTCTCCCATGACTTAGGAAAAGAACAAATTAATATAATGCACTTATTTTCTTCAACTATCTTAACATCAATAGAAGCTAACCAACTCAAAATAAAATTAATCACATTTAAATGCTCAACTATTAAATCACCATCCTTCATTTTAAGAGAAATTTGTTTTCTTTTTAAGTATGAGTTTTTAACTAGACTAGATTGGCTTGGTATATTTCACCCAATCATTTCCATAGATTATATGTTATTTTCTCTTCAAAAACATTCAGTAAGACAAATCCTACAAGATAAAGTTGGGTGGTTCCTTATTCTTTCTTATCCATCTCATCCTACTCATCTTGATATATCTTGTTTGGTTTCTTTTCTTTTGTTGCTACAATCCATTGATCCCCCTCTTCAAGGAGATCCTCCATTTTCAACTTCCATAACTTGTAGTTAGTTCCATTTAATTTTGAAATATCCAACTAAGATGAGGATGTAGCCATGGCTTCTATACAAATTTGTAAAATAAGTTCAATCGAAACTCCTGCTATAGCTAAAAAACCTTCACACTTCCACCCAAGAAGCACAATCGACTAGGTTTTGATACCAAATGTTATAAATGAAGGCGAGAACTAAAAAATAGAAATTTGAATTCAATTATAAATATGACTTTATCTAGTGGATAACCAAATGGAGCTTGCAACAAATTAAATTAGCAAAATAAAAAAATATGAAACAAAATAAATAAACACATAACACAACATTTACATGGAGAAAGCATTTTGGGAAAAAATTCCAACAAGAAGAGAGGCCCAAGTCTATATTATCTTTTAAAACAAAGATTGCATATAATATTTCCTTTCACCTCTTTTATCTTCAAGTCTTCAACATTTGCAAATAAAATTTTCACTCTTTACATAACATACATCTTCCTACCTCCCTAAGCATCTCTTATATACCAGTTTTAACCCCCTAAATGATGTGTCCAAGTTGATTTCACATCCTAACGACCCTCCTTGGAATTCTTCAAGCATCCCTAACATAGGCCAATTTAGGTTACAACCAAATTGCTAACCTCCCACATTTGGGTGCCTAATTTTTTGCTAGTTCCAAGGTGGTTATTATCTTTTCCACAAGATGTTAAAAGGCTTATAATAGTTGTTCCAAATTTGATTATAAATATCCAAAAAAATTCATGGGAAGTTGGGTGCCCATAACCACTATAACCACTATAACCATGAAGATGCTTTGCCTGGTAAATAGTAACTACTTATCAATAAATGGTTAATTACCAACCCCTAGTAAAAATTAATTATCATACCAATAAAATCAAACAGTATAAAATAATTATTGCTAATGGTGAATCCTACATCTCTTATGAATGATTTAAAAAGAATATCAAGAGTGAGTAAATAGATAGCATTTACAAGGTTGATGCCACCTTGATCCTAACAAAATAAATCACTAAACATGTCAACTCATAGATTACTAGAGCCATATAATTCTATTTTATCATAGAGCACCAAATTTGACTTTTGAGCATAGTCTTTAGTAGAGTACTCTATTTTCACTTATGAAGCTAAGTCTTTATTCCCTCCTCTACCATTTCAAAAGTTATATTTTGTGTTGTTGCTATCTTTGCTTTGATATTTAGTTGTACTTAAATTTATTATTGCACATTTACTTTAATTTATCCTAGCTATTTGATGCAAGGTAGTATTATTTCCCTACAAATCAAAACACTACTTGTTGGTTAAGTAAACACACATACCTACTATCTATTACTTTCTCTAATATTATAAAAGTGAAAAAATATAAAAAGCAAGACTTTATAAATGAATGTGTTTCCTTTAGTGAACGTATATGAAATATCAAGCAAACATTGACTAGATTAATTTACACATGAGGCCTATAAGGACTAGAATGGACAAGGTTTGTGTGCTTAAAAATGAAATAATCAAGCTCACACATCCAAGATATATGGAAATTTTAGAGTTCCTAAGAAATAATAATTCGATAAATGGATGTATATTAGCCAAATATATAAGATGATCTCTCATATTTATGAAACAAGTGCTTTGTGTATTATTAGTTTTACCTAATAATAGTTGTAGCACTAGTAAGCTTAAATTTAATTTTATATGCCTTTTGAATTTTTCTACAGGGATATGGGAGAGTAACTCTATGGATTTTGTGAGGGTAGTTCTTATGTCAAAGAAGAAATATAAGGAGAAAAGTGCATACCTTGCCCCCTTTCCCTCTTATATTATGCTCACATTGGCCTTGTCTTAAATATGATATCCTTGTACTTAATTTGGATTGTTTTGTGCACAAGTTGACATAAGAATGAAAATAATTCTTCATTAACTTGTTCAGTCCTTGTTTATCCATACCAAATCTCACTACATCCATAACTACTTTTGAGACTATATCATAGGTGCAATTTTATCCCTTGGATAAAATAACACTTATGATCACATCCCCTC
The DNA here is from genome assembly GCA_007115665.2 of Sequoiadendron giganteum. Taxonomy (NCBI): domain Eukaryota; kingdom Viridiplantae; phylum Streptophyta; class Pinopsida; order Cupressales; family Cupressaceae; genus Sequoiadendron; species Sequoiadendron giganteum. The sequence continues at coordinate 447,187,660 of CM021100.1, forward strand.
TTTTCAAACAAGAATTCCTACCATCTTAAGTTGACACTTAAAAAATTCAATCAGTACCCATTGACTTGCACACTTATTAGTTCAAGTTGAGCACTTATGATTATGTATTTAAAGAAAACCTCTAGGACATGTGTGTATATATATATTAGAAAAGTTGGTTTAGGTCTAGGAACCAACAAAAAACTAGGGGCAATTTCAAATTGTCCAAAATAAATTGATAAAATCACTTAAATAGTTGCATACCCATCCAAGACTAACATACAAAAAACTGAAGTCACAATAGTTCCAAATCCTATGAAAAATGATAGCTAGGAAATATTTACTAAAATATACATAGACGAGGGAAAGGACAAATTATGTAGGCCCCTTCCCAACCTTCGAGACACATTTAGTTTTAGTCAGAGAATTTAACTTTAGTATCAGTGTCTTTTGTCACCTCTTCATTGGCATCCTCCTCCTTCCAATCACAACACCTTGATAATAGAGGAATGACTTCCTTAAGAAGGGAGACTTACAACTTTTAGCCAAATCCTCCATCACAATATGGAGAAAAAAATGTCTTTTCTTTATAGTATGCAAATGATCCAAAACACTGTAAAAATAAACTAGACCTTGTTTGAGAACATCACCCACATCATCATGGATGAGAAAGGAACTCATATTTATGGAAAATATAACTGCACATGAAAAATATTGCACAACATCAAAGTTGTTCCACTTCCCTTTGGTATACGTCGGGTCTAGAAGAAACTTACCCATCACCTCCAAATGCACACACCAAGAGACCTATCCATCCCCTTTTCTAGCTCCCAAACTTAAACCACCCACTTCATTAACACTAGGTTTTAAATTTCATTATTGATATACCTCATAATATTGACCATAACCTCCTCACTAAACACCTTATTATTTATCTGCTTCAACCCACACACCTTATGTTTCCCTCTAGCTTATGCACCACCCATCATTTTCTCCCCCTAGAACAAGAACCAAAAGCCAGAGCCATCAAAAATAACAACCACACAAACAATTGATGAAAATGAAAATGGTTCACAAGAAACTCTTAGCTCAAAATAAACAACATCGAGGCTAACACTGCCCATATTCATAATAAATTCACACACTTCTCTCACCATCAAGTGTCCCATCAAATGCCAATATATATCAAAGAATAATCATATCATCTAAAGATGAAAGCATTTAAGGATCAATTAGTCAAGAGATAAAATTGAATTGGAGCACTTCGAGTAGCACTACAATACATGTACTAAACCTAGGCATTTTGCATCACATTTCTTTCTAGTCTTCTAATCTTGCAAAATCAAGATTTGACTAGGATCTAAGGAAGTTTCACACTTCACTCCTCTTATATCAAATCCCCAAGGTGCCTCTATACATTAGTCTTAACTATAGCTATTGAAAAAATGATTCCCACATGTGTAAATTTTGGTAGAGGAAAAAATCACATCACACATAAGTGTCCTCAAATGAAATTAGGGGTGCAATTTTATCCTAGAAATTTGTAGAGCTAGAGAGTAGAAGAGCCACAACTTAATTAACATAGAAACAATTTTAGAACATTATATTTGATCATAGAGTATATTGTACAACTAAATATTCTACATTGACAATTTTAATTCCACATAAGAGTTAAGCAACATTTCTAACCTCTCATCTACTTAATCTTATCAATTCACTACTCTTAAATTAATTACATTGATAATAATGACAACAAGAAGATTTATAATAAAGAAGATTTATAATATAATAAGTGGATAACAAAAACCTCTTAAGATAAATTTGATAATCATTTACATATCAAACATTCATTACATTTAACTATAAATATATCTATATAAAAAAATAATAAACTAAAATATCTTTAGAAACTTAATAAACTAACACATATCTTAAAATATCTATCTAAAAACCTCAAGAAATATCAAATTAAGACATCTATCTAACTTATACCACAAATCCAATACAAACACCTACAAATCATATCCTTCTACATGTTTTAAATAGATATATTTAAACTATACCTAATTGATGATAATTGTTATTTCTTCATTAAAAATTTAAATTAAATTGTAGGTTGTGTTTTAATTATTTACAATTTTTATCTATAGGTAATCAGAATTCGAAGATTAAGCTTATTAATTAAGCCACCAGTTCACAATTCTACCGATTTCTACCCACATTCACTCAAAATAGGGGATGATTTAAAAAATCACTTTCCTGTGTGCCTAGGGAAAAAACACGGGAAAAAAAGCGAAGTAACGCCAAGCCTAAATCCTATTTTCCCGAAGGATCGCCAAGCCTAAAATCCTACTCTGTCAATGTAATGAGTGAAACGAACGTGCGAATTTAAAAAATGAAGGCATTCTGCTATCCCCTTTTACTCTAACCTGCAAAGAATTTGCAGCGAGACCCTTTCCGGGGGAAGCGTATTCTTTAAGTGGTATATTGCGAAAGAGCGTTTTGCTGGGTATATTTTGAAAGAGGCGTCGAGGGAAAACCATGTCACATATGGCAGAAGAGTCTGGATCGCCTGGACAGAGACGGGACTCAATCAAAACAGCAGGCATGTATTTTTCTTAAATTTTCATGGTATGCGAAACATTTTAGCCAATTCAATTCTTGGATAGCGTGATAACCGACCATCCACATTTAGTAACTGGGTAGGTTTCTGTTTTTCTCCTTGGTAAATTGACCCTTAATTATTTGAGAGCAGTCTGCCTTCTCATTTCATATTGCAGTGCTCTTCTCGGTACGGCACTTGAGGCAAAGAATTCCCAGGACTTCACAATAGATCATGCACAATAAAATAAACCAAACAAAATAAACACACAGACACAAATATCTCTATATGCAATATTGATCTATGATTTTTTCCCTCATTTTAAGAGACACCCCAACTTCTATCCATACCTTGAATTACAATCTCAATCTCTTTCTTATATGGTAGAGTTTACAAGCTACTCTCAATCATTATCTTTTTCTGGTCTACTTTGCACTTCCATCATTATCCCCTTTCTTCAACAAAGCTGCTCTCCTTGATTAAAGCGGGTTTTCTTATTTTCAAGGAAGCATCTATTTAACAAAAACTTCCTTCTAGAACTATTAGACTAATTTAGTATACCCTTGTATCAATTTTCTTTTACATAAGTTGAGAAGCCTGTCAACTCATCATACTGTCATCCAATCAAGGATTCATTGAAAACCATCTCTTATTTCACGTTCACCTAGCTACATCAACGTGGAGACCACATAATATAGGGATATGCCTGATAGATTTTGAGCCTAGGTAATCCTTGCAATTAGTGCTCCGTGGCAGGGCACACATTCGTGTCAAAATAGAAAAAATAGGCGTTGTCAGTGTCTCTGAGTTGACTTATGACTATCATGTACTTCTATTATAAACTTTGTTTGGAGTTCAAAATTCAACTTTTTTAAGCTATAGCGGCTCAGAACTCTTTAGTTGGTTTCCATTTCTTGTTTATAGACACTCTTTCCTATATTAATTCCTTAATTGATGGTTTCAGATGTTGAGAGAGGCCGTCTTTGAGTTCTAATGATCAAAGGTGACGGCCATATTGCAACATATTTTCAATATGTATTTTCTAATGTTAGATATGCAATAAGGTGGAATGATTTTCTTGTTGATACTCAAACAGCTAGGAAAAACAAACTTGCCAGGTACACAAAAATGAGATCATTTAGTCTAAGTATTTGCAGGGCTGGGTGATTCTTCCTGTAACAGGGTGAAATTTTGAATTCAGGCTTCATAATAAACTTGGATTAGCATTTAAGCCCCAAACCTTACAAGCATAAAATAAAAAGAAAAGCATAAAATAAAAGAAATTGTTATATTAGAATTACCAGTTACTGGGGAGCTTGATTACATCAACAAGAGTTTGAATTTGTCATTAATATTTTCACAAATGGGTTGTTTGATGTAGAATTAGCGTAGTTTGGTGCCCCATCTTAAGATTTCCCAGGATGTAGTCATTCCTCTGATGGCAATACAAATAGTGTCTACTTTCTTTCTCCATTTATCATTGTACTAAGTGAATGTATTTAGAATCACGTGTGATTTATTTATTTATTTTTCATTTGTACATTTTTTAATCTATAATTTCTGCAATGTTTAATGTCTAACACAAGATTAAACCACAGAGTGCATGATAAACAACAGCTTGAAATTTCACAGTTTATCTCAAAAACCTGTTTCTGGACACCATTACCTGTTGTTGAGGTTAAGCATTGGGGCATAAACAAAGGCATTCCATCTTGAAATCCTAAAGTATAACTCCAAAGTCCATTATGAAAAACTTTTATTTAATACAAGCTTGGTAAAATATCCCTTGCCCACCTTACCAACAAAGGATGCAGTGTTTAACATGTTACTTCTTTGGATATCAAGTTAAACATTCACTCATTTCTAAAAATAAGAACATAGATGATTCCTGGAGAAAGAAGGGTTATTAATAATGGACTGCGAAAGGAGAAGGTTTGCAAACCACAACTTCCACAACTTACACAAATTGCAAATCTACTTACAGGGTGAGGATTATCTTGGTTTGTTTATTTTATAATAACCAAACATGCTTTTCCTTTTTGGATAGAAAAGGGTGTTTCCCACTTGTTTTGATTGGATCTAGGGTTTTGAAGAAGGTTGACTCCTCATTCCCACTTGTTTGTTTCATTCCAAAGGCGAGAGATTCGGACAAAGACCACTAGCGATTGCTGCTGGAACAGCACTTGTCATTCTTTTCATCAAAAGCTAAGTAAAAGGCAGAAGTCGCTCAGTCCCATTGGTCGGGAGGATCAATCGATAAAGAAAGAAAGTCTGGAGATTGAATTGTGTTGTGCACCTTACAAATCCATGTATAATGTTTGAATATTATTGTAACGCCGGAAAGTTACGTAGGCATGATAATATTTTAATATTATTGTATATATTGGACCCTAAAATAGGATGCCACCCATGAGGAATATATGAGATTCTCATATGCCACTTGGATTGTATGTTATGAAATATGATGTGTGTAAGAGCACTTTCTGAGGCAAGAGTTGCATTGTAAGAGCATTGATAATGGAAGTTACAAATGGAAATGGAAAATGCATCTTTGATAAACTAATAATAGCTAGGTGGAAGAGCATCTTGTAAGTGAAATAGATGCTCCAAATTGCAATACCTAAGTTTGGTGGGTGGAATATTTGACTTGGCAGTTACAACTCATTCAATGAGTCTCTTTGAGTTGGTGCTCAAATTGCAAATTGGGTCCCTAGTTTTGACTAGGGGTATTGGAAACCATTCATGGTCTCATGGATTGCCATTTTCTATATATTGGATGCTTGGGTTAGAGTTGGATGGTTGGGTTAGTGTTCAATATGGTTTTGTTGCAAGTTTCCAGAGCAAGGTTATGCTGCTCGATTGATCACAAGTTGAAGAGCAACTCACAAGTGCATTGAGTCTTTCAAGGTTATGCTGTAGGATAGATCTCTTGTTTTAGAACATCTAAATCTTCTTTGTAAATTGTAACCATCTTCTTTCAATTGATAATATATTAAAGTGGTGCTATTGTTGCTAGTTTTTCATAAAAGGGTTTACCAAAGTAAATCTAGTGTTTCCAGTGTTGATTGTTGCTTCATTTGCCATTTTCTTTCATTGTGGATATGTTTCTATTCATCAATACTCTTCCAAGTAGATTATCAAAAATCCAATTTTCCTACATTCAATAATAGAGACATAGGCTTGTTTTAGATTGGTTGGGACGAGACATCTCAGCCTTGTAAAAATATTTGTTTGAGTGGGAACTTTGCATAGGAGAAATGGCAGGCATGGCAAAGTTGGAGATTTCAAAAATTCAATGGAACAAACTTTGAGCTTTGGAAGGTCAAGATGGAGGACCTATTGGTGGATAGAGATCTGTGTAGGATAGAAACTCTTTGACATGTTTGTTCAATAATTGATAAGAATGCAAGAAGCTTGGTTTGACTTTGCCTCGCTGATTTAGTGCTTCTGAATGTATTAGGAGAAGACATCTCCAAGAAACTCTAGATGAAGTTGGGGAATTTTTATTAGAAAAAATCTCTTGCTAGCAGATATTTTCTTCGGAAGTAATTATATTGGTTGAGGATGGGTGATAGTGTTTTTGTGACAAAGCAACTGAATGCCTTCAATATTGTCGTGAGCTTGTTAGCATCAATTGATGTGAAGATGGACAAAGAGGATCAGTGCATTACCTTGTTATGTTTGTTGCTAGATTCAAGGGACAATCTTGTGATCATGAGAAGTGATATTGTCCCAAAGTTGAAGCTTGAGGAGATGGTTCAAGCTTTGTTGGAAGAAATGAGGTAGAAAACTTTTAAATCTGTTAAGGATGCATTGATTGTTAGAGGCTGCTTGAAAGAAAAAAGGCAAGAAAAAGTCCATAGGTAGATCTAAATCCTTTGGAAGGTCCAAGGTGAAGTGTTGGAATTATGAAGAAATTAGATGCATTAAAACAGATTGCAACTCTAAAAAGGTTTGATAAGAGAAAGAAAAGGCATCCAATGAGATTCTCAGAGTTAGATTCCTCTAGTGAGGAAGGTGAAGATTTGTTTATGGTATCATCATTTACACATTGATGCAATGATGCATGACTGATTGATTTAGGAGTATCTTGTCCCATTACTCCTCATGAGGAGTGGTTCTTTGAATTTGAAAGTTTTAATTGAGGTGTTAACTTCATAGGGGATCTACTCATAAGATCATGTGCCAAGGTAAGGTCAAACTAATGTTTGGGGATGGGAGAGTGAAATTAATTTCTAAAGTATGTATCTTCCCAATTTAGCTTGAAATTTGATTTTTTTTTGCAAGACTAATATAATGTAGGTGATTAGGTAGCTTTTGGCAAGAAGAGTTTTGGGATGATCATAGGAAGAAAAGTGTTGGCATGGATAGTCCAAGATGGGACTTTATTCATGTTGGATGCTAGCATTATGGTTAGTCATGATTTTTGTGTTGAGAAATGTTGAACAACCTCATAATAACCAATGTAATGGTATAATCTCTATCTATTGGCATTGGAATAGTGAATGGGATACTTGTAGCATATCCTTCCTAGAAATTTCACCCATTTAAATTTTCTCTAGTTGAAGTTGTGTTTTATGTGTTCTTGCATATTGTATGCGTTGTTTATTTGTTTGATTCCTTTTTGCTAATTCGAATATTTATACTTTAACAAGTTGATAAGCCTTAAGGCAACATATGTTGAGTTGTAGGTGTTGAGCTAGCTTAGCCATAATTGGTGCATTAGTAGGGTTATAAACACGAGAGTTCTTTCTTCCAAAAGGGAGAGGCACATTTTTTGATGCAAGAGAAACTACTTTAGGACTCGTTATGTGACTATCTACTTTGACATTCTCTCTCTTCGTTGGGGGGGGGGGAGGGGGCTTGTGAGCTTTGTATAGAGTTCAAGAGACCATTCTGGGGGGGGGGTGGTGGGAGGTACCTTGCCCTTCCTCTCTTTCGTTGGTTATATTCTTTTGTACATGGGTACTTAACATGGCTACATCTTGTTGAGACCCACCTTTACCCACCTAAGTACCTAAGTTGTGCTTAAGGGGGGTGCTGATGTATTTATGCATTTATGCACTTAGTATGTATTTCTCATGTATTTACTACGCCTTAGGTTAAACTTACTTAGGTAGAGTTGAGGTCAAGTTTTATTTTAATGCTTTCATGTATTATTCTTTGTTGGTGATTGATGTTACACTTCCCTATCTAGGTAGTGAGTTTTTAATCCTCCTCCTCACTTAGTTGCATTTCCTATAAATGCAACCCTTTTTCTTGTATTTGTACATTATATACATACTTGATGAGCATAGTTTACATTACATGCATACACTTAATGAATGGAATAGCCATTGTGTTGCCTAGTCATATTTCTTTGTTGTTTTGGGCAGTTGTTTATTTGAATTAGTTCTTGGCATTTTGGTCTTAGGTAGATTGCTTAGGCAAATCAAATCTTACATGGTATTAGAGCAAGTTTGTGCCAAATCTTACACTCAACATGCTTGTGTTTATGCAACTTGTTAATAATCATGTCCATGACCTCAATTTTAGGTGACATCCTTTTAGTGCATCTTAAGAGGCCCTCCATAAATTCCCCATCAACACCCTTGAAGCCATTTGCAAAGAAAAAATTGGGGTTGAGTTACTATGCCACTACATGAATTGTTTGGTGAAGTTGATTGTTTCATCTCTAATCAATAATGTTGCAAATGAATTCATATTTTTTTCTCTCCCTTATAGTAGTTTTAGATAGCGTCCTTGGCCTTGTCTATGGCTTCATATAGGGCCCCCATTGGGTTTTAGTCCCATCCACCAAGCACAAAACCTGACTAAAGTTTCAATTGATTAAAGTTGTAATTACAAATAAAACTTAAAAGGTTTTGTTGATGTAAATAAAGTCTTGTACCTAGTTAATTCATTACTAGGGGACTTAGGGGACTTATTTACATGTTAAGTCTACATAGGTCCTAGGAAGGAATCTTTCTAGAAGGTGGTAGTTGTCATCTTATCTTTTGACTTGTAACACATGTGTCCTAGGTAGTTGTGATAAGTTGTCACATGACATAGGATTAAGACACTTGTCATAATCCTATTTAATCCTATGTCTCACCTTGGGTATATAACCAGGTGGTCTCATATGTAAATCATATTGTCATAACATATTCTTGGATAATCAATTCCATTGCAATCTTGAGCATTGCATATTAATCTCCCTTGTGCTTTCATGAAATGCCTAGATCTTGGGTGACTATAATCTTTAGCCAAATCTTGCATGGTGTAGAGTTATTCTATACCAACTCCTCCCCAAAAGAGAGATGAAATAAAAAAGGCTCTCAATGAAGAATGAGAAGGATAAAACCCCGTGTGAGGAAAAAGACCCCCCCATAAGAGAGAAGAAGAGAGACGATGCAACCCCCCCTCAATGTTTAGTCTCCTGTAGTGATGGTAGAAGCTCGACATTGAATGCTGAAGATGATCCAAAAGTGTCAAACAACGTTCCTCCCCTTAGGAAGAAACAAAACCAAGATGGTATGCAGGATGTCTTCCCATTCCTGAAAGGAAGATGCAAAAGAAGGATGATGGATGTGTTAGTGTTTTGTAGCGGCGAGAGATATTTTCCCTTTAAGAAAAATTAATTTAAGGCAGGTCGGCCTTTGCATTATAAACAAATGTTGTATTTTTCTAGGTCAGCCCTAGAAGGGAGGTCGCCTAGTTTTCTATATAAGGGAGATAGAGTCTCCACATTTTAGCATCGAATCATTCCATTCCAATTCAAATTCTTCAGTAGCAGGTTCGCCTTCTAGAGCAGCAATTTCGATTCAAGGAGAAGAGTTATTATTTTGTTTACTTAAGGAAATCACACTATCTTCAAGTGCAGATTCATTGTATGAGATTCGGCCTTGCTAGGGCCTGATTCTGAGTGCTATTTCCGCACTTCTATTTCTGATTTATAAGAGAATAAATTGCTGGGGTTTTCTCCCTCGAGTAGGAGGGTTTTCCCAGGATAAAATTCTGTGTTCATTGTTCTATGTTTACTTTTCTGCTTTTTGTTAAATCTGATCTAAAATTAACATGGTATCAAAGTGGGTTTAGAAAAGATTTAATCATATTTGGCTAAGCAGCATAAGTCAACTCATTATTTAGGGCATTCAATTGAATCTGGTGACTGCATTCGATCTTGAAATTGAAGGATTTAAGTATTTGCAAGATTCAGGATTGCCATCATCGTCGCCATTGCAAATCGGTCATGAGAATTGTGATAGGATCATAGATGATTCAAGGAGAAGAGTTATTATTTTTTGTACTTAAGGAAATCACACTATCTTCAAGTGTAGATTCATTGTATGAGATTAGGCCTTGCTAGGGCCTGATTCTGAGTGCTATTTCTGTACTTCTATTTCTGATTTATAAGAGAATAAATTGCTGGGTTTTTCTCCCTCGAGTAGGAGGGTTTTCCCAAGATAAAATTCTGTGTTCATTGTTCTATGTTTACTTTTCTGCTTTTTGTTAAATCTGATTTAAAACTAACATGGTATCAGAGCGGGTTTAGAAAAGATCTAATCATATTTGGCTAAGCAACATAAGTCAACTCATTATTTAGGGCATTCAATTGAATCTGGTGACTGCATTCGATCCTGAAATTGAAGGATTTAAGTATTTGCAAGATTCAGGATTGCCATCATCGTCGCCATTGCAAATCGGTCATGAGAATTGTGATAGGATCACAGATGGATATGGCACCTCAGGGCAGCCTGAGAGCATGCTGGATTCGTGGAATTATACTTTGAAGAACCTTTTGATGTATGATTTTGCAAACAGGGAGGAGGCAACATTGACGATTGCTGAAAGGGAAAAGAGAGTGAAGGCACATACAAAGGAAATTAAGCAAAATTAGTTTAATGATCTCAATATGCAGTCATGTTTAAAATTAATGCCTGAGAACAAACCGAGGGAAGATTGTGATGCCATTTGGGAATTCTTTTCTTGTTTCACATGCTCAAATCACGACTGCAGTTGGGCGCGATAGGGTTTTGGTTGTAGCTATGGACGACGTGGAGGAATTTCTGGGGGTTTATGACTCTGGCCAAGCTAATATGTTGCGTGATTTTTCCGTCTTGAGAACATTGGTTTGAGACTGCCGGTATTACATTGGAAGAGACAATTCATTTGGTGAAGCCGTCATGTTGCTTTAGAGTCGATAGCATATCTTTGAAGAAAGCCGTTGCAAACAAAAAGACAAATTCTGAAGTTTCTAGGGAGTTCGATTTGTGGAGTTCTTCAACTTTGGCGCCAATTGTTTGATGCATGGAATATTGTCTTTTATGCGTGCTTACCTTTTATTAGTTTTCTAGATCTCAACAGATGTGTGCCATACAACATTCATGAAGTATGCAGAGTAAAGGGAATATCATCGTCACATATCATCTACTTCCATTATTGAAGGCGTGGAGGATGTAAGACAAGTCTGAGAATAGTGACATAAGGTAGTTTATATATTGATTGTCATTATTAGTGTTTGCATGGACGGGCGAATATATTAACATCGGGTTATTATATCACTATTGGAAGAAGTCGGGCTGTGCAATAAAAGGACAAAATAGCCGCAATCCAATGCAAGGTTGGGAGTAAAGCAATTAAGGCATTATCGACCCCTTATTCGTCTACCTTTGGCTGATGTGGAGGAACCTCAAAATGGCACTAGTTGTCTATGGCTTCAACATTTTTCTTGGTCACGATATTCAATACTGACCGCATCAGTTTATGTTGTCTTCATCCAACGATAGTGATTAGTTCGGGAGTAATAATATCTATCGGGAGTGGCAGTGGCTATTGCAACTTATGTTGGGGACATCGAGTTTACAGGCCTTTAGAATATAGCGCTAAGACAAGGAATCAACTTTGGAGAATGACTATATGGGAGGTCTATTTATATACACACCAAATTAGGTCTGCATTCAAGGAAGAATTACACACTCTTTAACAACAAAGATATAAGCAAAGGGAAAGATATGGAGATCGAAATCTGGAAAGGCATTGCTGGCTGGATATCTGTAGAATTGACCAACAATAAAGAGATAAGTATTTTATGTTTGTACCTTTGAATAATGATCATGGATTTAAATAATCATGTAGTTAATAATAATTCATGCAATAACATTGGGAATAGTGAATCATGTATGCTACTAGCATTGGTCTGTATATTCCTCTTCGGGGTAGTTTGATTTTATGAACTATTGTTAATCTCTTTAAAATGTAGGATGGATCGAGGAGCAAAAAGGATAATGGATTAATTATCAGAGATTGCATAAGGAATTCAAAAGGAGGAAGAGCGTAAGGCATCCTATGAGGAAGTCATGTCAGCTGGAGAAATGAACAAATATGGAGACATCTCTCAAGGGCACAAGGTTAGGTCAGCCTTGGATGGAGAGTTTGCATCAACAAAGAAGACTGAGAAGGATGAAGACACTAAACAACGGTATGACATAAATTCTGTCCTCCTGATTTGGAACAACAGTCTATGGTTCTTGCATGGTCAACTATTGGTAGCCCTAGAAATAATTTTGGAAAACAGTGAGGTTCCTATCAAAGATCATTGGAGAAGTCATGATAATGGCTATTGGATTGAGAGTTGTGAAAGCAAAATAGTTTTTGGTTCTTTACGAGTTGGTTAAAACAATAACATGTCCAGTAAGAGGATTTAAGGTTCTAAGATCAGTCAATGGAGGGGAGTTCACCTCCAGAGGATTTTTGCAATCCTTGTATTGAGGTAAGGATCAAGAGGGAGTTCTATGTTCAGCAAAATGGAGTCCTATGTCTCGAGGAACTAGAGTGACTCACTGAGCAGAAGTAAAGGTGTTAGCTAAGTGAGTTGCAGTGTTGCAAGGCCAGGGGCTAAGTCCTTGGAAGACCTCTTCAGCTGCAGAGAAGGTAGTCAACTTTGTTTTGACATTGGTAGCACCGCAAACCTATTCAGAATAGGGTGATTTGGGATGAGGTCGAGAAGGACAGTCCTGGACTCTCGTAAGCCAGTATTGTCGTAGGTGTACATTGGAAATCGTTCCTCTTAAGGCAAGCATTGTAGGCAATCTTGGACAAGGAGGTCAGGAGGTTGATGCTGGTACTTGGAGCTCCAGAGGGAGTTACAACATCATTAAGATTTGTTGTAATGTATATTTCTCTGAGATGGAGAAATACGAGGTGAAAGTCCTTGTAGCGTATATTTCTTTGAGATGGAGAAATATGAGGTGAAAGCCCTTGTAGCGTATGTTTCTCTGAGATGGAGAAATATGAGGTGAAAGCCCTTGAAGCGTATATTTCTCCGTTTGACGGAGAAATATGAGGTGAAAGCCCTTGTAGTGTATATTTCTTTGAGACGGAGAAATATGAGGTGAAAGCCCTTGTAGTGTATATTTCTTTGAGACTGAGAAATATGAGGTGAAAGCCCTCGTACAAGATCACATCTCTGAGACTGAGCTATGCTTTCCACAATTGGGTGTAGCCATTGTGGACGTCATGTTAAGAGACTCCATGATGAGGATATTTGAAAATACCTCCCTAGCTAAGAGGGAGTGTTAGTGTTTTGCAGCGGCGGGAGATATTTTCTTTTAAAGAAAAATTAATTCAAGGTAGGTCAGCCTTTGCATTATAAACAAATATTGTATTTTTCTAGGTCGGCCGTAGAAGGGAGGTCGCCTAGTTTGCTATATAAGGGAGATAAAGTCTCCACATTTTAGCATCAAATCATTCCATTCCAATTCAAATTCTTTAGTAGTAGGTTCGCCTTCTAGAGCAACAGATTCGATTCAAGGAGAAGAGTTTCTATTTTGTGTACTTAAGGAAATCGCACTATCTTCAAGTGCAGATTCATTGTATGAGATTCGGCCTTGCTAGGGCCTGATTTTGAGTGCTATTTTTGCACTTCTATTTCTGATTTATAAGAGAATAAATTGCTAGGTTTTCTCCCTCGAGTAGGAGGGTTTTCCTAGGATAAAATTCTGTATTCATTGTTCTATGTTTACTTTTCTGCTTTTTGTTAAATCTGATCTAAAACTAACAGGATGATGTCTCTAAAGAATGCTCAAGTGTCTCCATGTTGATGCCGAAAGCTATCATGCTCCAAACAGTTGTTCTAGGCCACATTGCTGAAGCAAGCTTGAAGCAAAAACATGGAGATATTTGTGCTTGGGTTTCATAGGAGTCGCAAGCTGCTAATAACTAGACAAACCCCTGTTTTCCAGACGTGGGTTCTAGTATCAAGGCATGTGGGTTGATTTATTGCTGGCGTGGGTGCTACAGATGATTGGTGTGAGCCAAAAACCTAGGTGCTGCTTCTTGTCATCATTTATAACTTCATTTGGCTGCCACGTGAAGGTTTTGTGCATGGAAGAAGGTCGCAGGAGGGATTAGAAGCTAGGCATGAGTTTTTCTTGGAGTCTCCATTCAACTGTTCATTGTTGTGCACCATTTTCAGGCCCAACGAGCATACCTAGGCATTTTACGTGGCTGTAGAGGTCTCAAGAATTTGTTGTTATCTCAAGACCACAATTTGAAAATCATAAACTGTCACAAGTCAAAACTTAGAACGGGGTTGGTCATTACAGTGGTATCAAAGCACAGAGTATTCTGCCAACCCGTTGGGTGGTTCAAAGGTTGAGTTTTAGTTGCAAATCATGTCATCATTGAGTGAAAAAGAGTTGGTCAAAACACTTTTTAATGTAGGTAAGAAACTTGAACACCTACCTCAGTTAAAAAGGGTTCTTCTTAGCACTTTGGAGGAAGTAGAAAAGTGTTTATACATGATTAATCAATTACCTTCTCAGTTGTTGCGACTGCCTATGACTTCATTGGTGCATTCCTTGGTTAAGCCAATGCTTATGAGACATCAGGATAAAAATGTGAGACATAATCTGATTTATGATCAATAGTTCCAATCCCTTCTATGTCATCCTCAATGCATGATTCTTGAGATGGAGTAAGAGCAACCTTAGGGTCAAAAGGAATTTCACATGCATTTTTCTTCATAGGCTCATTTTGGTTGTCAAACCAAAAACCTCCTGCATTGTGGAAATGAAATAAGTTATCATCTATAGCAGATGTGAATCCATTATCATTTTTAGTTTGCGCCTCATGCATCGACTCCTCATTAGTGGCTGCCTCATGACTCTCATAAAACCATGTACTTATTTCATTGTGATAGAAGAAACATATGAAGATTTATCTTCCTCCTTATGAACAATTTCCACATCTTGTATTTTCTTGCATTCATCTTCTGTATGTACAACTAAACGAACTTCCTCGCATTCATTTTCTGAATTGATCCTCTCTTGCTCTTCTTTTTCCAAGTGAGGTTTTAATTTTTCCTTACATTGTGTAATATTCCCCCTTATTTTTTTTTGAATTTTATCACAACAATGCCAACACAAACACCATTGATTAACGTTAGCTCCAAAGATAACCAGCTTGGAAAGTAACCCTCACCAAGAATGTTCACCAAGATCCCAATGTGGGCGAGGTGATAGCATAGGGTGCTGGGGATCGTTAGCAATTGGAAAGAAATACAAAGCTTGTTAGGCGGCTATGTGACCATGGATGAAAGCAAATGCTGGAAATACAAGTAGGCAGATAACCAACCATGATATCAACCACTTATTCAACGGGAGCAACTAATTGCAATTATTATAAGGCGGCAAGCCGACCATGAATCCGCTCTGCCACTGATTAAGTGGGGGGGAATTATTAAATTTAAAGTGCTGGAAATAAAATGCTTCAACCACTTATCCAATGGGAGCTAAATACCAAATTAAATTGCAACAATGAATAAACAGCTGTTAGTACTACTAAACCAGCTTTACAAAGATAGAGATTGCAGCTGCAAAACATATCAAAATGAAGGCTAATTATAATCAATGATTAAGGATACTATCTTTAACTCTATAAAATGAATACAATCAGATTTTAGCCTCATATAAGCAGAAAATCAGAATCGATTCAAGTTTGATTAGAAACAGTAAAACATAGAAATCAGACCAGCAAGGTAAAAATTCACCAAAATGGACGCAACTCTTCAAAAACAGGTCAGAAAGACTTCGTTCAATAGTCAGTAGAAGCCTCTAGTCAAGGTGTCCAATCTTTAGTTGAGAAATTGTGCCAAACACAACTGAAACAAATGGCATGAATTCCAATGCAGTTGTTAGGAAGAAGGTATGGCCCAAGGAGAGGTTGACCTCTTTTAGAAAATTCAAGACTAAGTATAAAAGTTTGAAACTTCTCAAATCTGGGCGCCCTTCACAGTGGAACAGCATGAGCCAATACCCAGAACCAGATAAAATTCGGTGGTGAAGCTATCAGCAAAAGTTCGCTTCAGCCATGAACATCTTCACCAGTACAAACAGATTTTACAACAACAACTTGCTTGTAATAATTCAGAAAATTGAGCTCTATCCACACTCCTGAATGAAGCATGGTCTTCAATCACCTTCTAGGAAGCCAAAGTTTCAGGCCTGAAGAAAGGTATTAAAAGCTAGAAGGCACGCAACCTCTGTAGCAAAGTCTGAACTCAGTTCAACAGTATAACATTATAATTTTTTCCAAAAGATCATCAACTCTTAGCAAGGCATCAATAAATAAGCACAAATGGGCGATTGAAGCAATCTGTAACTCCAACCAAGAAACTCTTCAAATTCTCCAAGGGACATCCACCTCAAAGCCTTTTTGAAATATTTAAGAATACTTTATTCTCTCTCCCAAGTCTTCCCACTTTGAGGAAATAATAAAACTTTAATAAAACATTAATGAGGTGTCCACTTCATGGTCCCATCTTTAAAACAACTTGAAGTTGTTGCCTAGGTATGGGGTACATGTTAGATTTATGAGATCAGATATATGCACAAAAATTAATTCAAAATTGACACAAGAACACAGCCAATACCTTGGGAAAACCCTCCAGCTTGAGGGAGAAAAACCCAACCAATATATCTCCTATATATTAAATGATTAGGAGCAGAAATCTGCTTACAATTTTGGCACAACACAATGCCTTAAATGATACAATGAATAGCAACACCTCTCCTAGATGCAAAGATACAAATGATATTACTTTCCTTAGGCTCGACTTGCTGCTACAAATGAATGATTTGCTGCTTCAGATCGCACTGCTTCTCTTCTTGTGAATATGCTTGACTTGATGATTGAAACATAGAAGAGGTCCACATATAAATATCCAATCGCACCCTTTCATAAAGGAGAGGTCGGCCTCAGGAAAGACGTCCTTTCTAGAAGGGCGCGATTTACAATGAGAGGTCGGGCTTCATAAATAATATATATTTAGTCATTATTAAATCACTTTATTTAATAATCATAATGAGAAGTCGACCTCTTCCATTAAATCGTATATATATATATATATATATAAATTTAAATAGCTTAAAGCTCCATTTAAATTTATCTCTTATTTAAATCGCGCCTGGAAGTATTCTTCTCGTGGTTGCTTAAAACATCAACAGTACAAACTCAAAACGTGAAATTGACTAAGTGGTGAAACTTAGTCCAATGAAGTAACTAAGACCAACGCCCAAAATTGATCATGCCAGATTGCCAAAAATAGCATGATGAGCTGAGTTGAGCTGAGCTGCTGATAATGCCACTGCCAAAAATAGACTTATTAAATATAGCAAGTGCCAAAAATAGTAAGTTCACTTCAAACTCAACAGAAAGCCAAACTTAGTAGAAAACATGATAGTAAGTCTCCAAGAAGGCTGATGTAGCTGGCCAAAATGTAATTAGTTGGCTGAGAATAAAAGAAATAAGACTTACTTAGTTGAAAATTAATGTAAGTGTTTTTTCGTGTTAGTTGGTAGTTTGGGAATTAGTTCCCGAGAGAATAATTAATGTAATGAAACAACGCGACAGTTGGTACTCAACCACCTCCGCACGCTATATGTATCGGAGTCATGTAGTTAACAGATATGTTACTGCTGTTGCTATGATTGTGCTAAAAAATTTATTGTCTCTATCACTTACAATATTCTTCGGAAGCCCATGCAGACGAAACACCTCATGGAAGAAAAAATCAGCAACCTGAGCTGCTGTAAAAGTGCTGGTAATGGCCAAGAAATGAGCAAACTTGGTCAATCTATCCACAACAACAAAGATGCAATCCCTCCCTTGCACCTTTGGCAATCTGGTTATAAAATCCATATAAATACTTTCCCATTTCTGATTCGGAATGGGCAAGGGCTGCAAATAACCGACAAGATAAACATGCTCATTTTTGTTCATTTGACATACATGACATTCCCTTATATAACACAAAACTTCATTTTTCAGCCCATCAACCAACTTGTATCTATCGTCCTACAAAGTGCCTTCAACAATGCTGGTTGCAAATGAATTTTTAGCATAATCAGCTAAAATCTGCTCCTTCCAATTTGCATAAATTTCACTGAAGGAGCTCAAATGAGGCTTTCTAGACAATGCATCAACAACTATATTATTTTTCCCTTTGACACATTCACTGTCAAAGTCGTAAGCTTGTAGCTTACTCACCCATTTCTGCTTCCTCTCATTTAAATCCTTTTGATGCATGAAATGTTTAAGACTGTTATGATCAGTTTTAACAATGAATTTACTGCCAACCAAGTATTCCCTGAACTTGGCTAATGCATGCATGATTGCAAAATAAGTCTTTTCAGCTCCTCTTAATTTTCTACTCTCGAAGACAATGGGATGCTTGTCTTGCATGAGAACAACTCCAATCCCTTCTCCCGAAGCATCACACTGCAACTCAAATGTTTTGGAAAAGTCTGGTAAGGCCAACACAGGACACGACCTCATGATCTGCTTGAACTTGTCAAATACCATTTGAGCATTTTGAGACCATGCAAAAGCCCCCTTTTTGGTGAGGTCGGTCAATGGAGCAGCCATGTGAGAATACCCTTTGACAAACCTTCGATAGAATCCACAAAAACCTAAGAACCCCTTCAGATGTGACACGTTCTTAGGTGGAGGCCAGTCCATAATAGCTTTAATTTTATCAGGATCAACTCTAACCCCCTTAGAGCTGATTATGTGGCCAAGGTAGAGTAGTTCTGTCAACCCAAATTCACACTGACTCCTTGGCATAAAGTTATTCTGACTCAAGAATACTAAGCACCTCATCCAAGTGCTTAAGATGTTCCTCCCAAAACTTGCTATAAATGAGAATATTATCAAAGAAGATCAAAACAAACTTCCTCAACTGCCTTTGGAAAATTCTATTCATACAGGATTGGAAGGTTGTAGGAGCATTAGTCAAACCAAATGGCATGACTAAAAATTCATAATGCCCAAAATGACATCGGAAAGTAGTTTTCTCGATGTCTTGACTCCCTCATTCTAATTTGATGGTACCCAGATCTGAGATCAATCTTTGAAAAAATATTGCACCATGGAGCTCATCAATTATGGGAATAGGATATCTATTCTTGATAGTTTTCTGATTTAACGCACGGTAATCAACACACATGCGCATGGTACCATCTTTCTTCTTCACAAGAACTACAATTGAAGCAAAAAGACTCGTGCTTGGGCAGATATGACCCATCTCCAAGAGTTCTTTGATGGCCTTTTCAATTTCATCCTTCTGCTTCTCGAGGTACTGGTAGGGAGTAGTGATAACCGGTTTAACCCCATCTTCAAGCTCAATAATATGTCCAGTCCCTCTTTCTGGCGGTCTTCCTGGAGGTATACCGCCAAAAACTTTACTCCTCTTTGTAATCAAAGGCTGAACATCAAGATGGTAGTGCCTTTTGTCTTCCACAGGATTGGATGGTAAGATTAAACATTCCGCTGCCCATTCAACCTGGTCATGCCAAATCAGCTTCTCCATTCTTTTGAAAGACACAATTTGAGGACCTCCATTAGACAATCCTCTTAACACCACCATTTTTCCATCTACTTGAAACTTCAGCTCCATCGTTGACAAATTCAAAGTGATCTCTCCAAGAGATCACAGCCATTGAATTCCAAGCACAACATTGGTTTCTCCAATGCTAACTACATAAAAATCATCTTTAACATCATAATTCCCCAGTTGCATGGACAAATTGGAGATCTTTTGGTTGCAAAATATTGTAAATCCATCCGCCACCATGACTTTGAAACCTTCAAATTCTTCGGTCTTAAGTCCTCTTTTTGCAACTAATCCTTCATCAATAAAATTATGTGTTGCTCATGTATCAATGAGAGCAACCATCCTTTGCCCACCAAGCATACCACGAACCCTGAAAGACTCATTCTTTTGAAAGCTTGTCAATTGAGCAAATGTATCTCCACTACCTTGCCCTCTTTTAGGTGCAATTGGAGTTCTTTCATCATCACTATACTCATGATCATATTGCTGTTCTGAAAAATCAGATTCTGATTCATAATTAGAATAGGCTCCCATGTGATGTGAAAGACCTTTACCATGGCATCTATGCCCTCTAGACCATGGTTCACGACATGTGTAACAAACCCCCTCTTTTCTTAACTTCTCACACAACTCTTCATCCATCTTGGTGGGAAATTTTTTGGATGGAAGAAGTATATGTTTCTTTTCTTTTTTATGAGCAAGGGGTTTTGAAGAAAACTTAGGCCTTGGAGCAGCCAATTCCATGCTTCTAGCTTTCCTTATTGCTTCTTCAAGACTTGGTGGGTCAAATGCTTTAACCCACCCTTTCAATGGCTCTATAAGACCTTCTGAAAATAGCACAACAAGCCTTCTTTCAATGATGTTGGGCACCATCATAGAAAGTCTTTGAAATTCTGCAATATAAGAATCTAGTGAGCCATGCTGTTTCAACTGAGCAAGCTCATGAAACTTGATTTCTGGATCCTTGGTGTCAAACCTTTCGATCAGCTTGTTGGTAAGTTCTTCATATGTATGAATCAGATTATGGCCAAGAGTGACTAAACCATGATACCACCATTCATGTGCAGCTCCATCCAAATGCAATGTTGCAAATTTGATGGCATCTTCTTCTGGCATAGGCATGAGTGATAGGTAATTGTCCAACTTCTGGACCCATGATCGAGTTGTGCGCTTGTCACTTCCATCATAATGAGCCAAGGTGACTTTCAAAAGTGTTTGTTGATAGTCCATTTTGGGACCCATAGGAGCTTGAATATCCTTCTTTCCTCCTCTTCCCTTCTTCTGATTCATATACTAATCAAATGTTAATATTTCTATGATTTCAAAAGGAAGAGCAACATACTCCATATAACTCTGTCTCACTTCATCCACCATAGGGACTTCAGGCTTGGCAGATGCTTCCTCCCTTGGAATAAAAGTAGGAAGGAGAGGTCTTGGGGCTGATTACCTTGAATTGGCAACATGTTGCCCAACTGTTCTTCCTCTTGGTTCCGAATTGGAATCACTAGAATTTGACTCTTGTTTTGGCTGGGTTGGGGTTACTTGCTGATCTATCTTTGCAAGTAACCTAGCCATCATAGCCATCATAGCATCAAACTTCTTTTCTGCTCTAGAGTCATTGTCATTTGCTTCATGGGCTGGTCCCTTTCCCCTGTTAGCCATGATTTCAATTGGTGTTTCTTGGTTTCTCAAAACCTTTGAAAAAGTATCAATCTTAGGAAGCTGAAACTAAACTCTGTTTCCTCTGGTGTAGCAATGAATTTCCCTGTCACTCATTTGACACTGAAGCTCGGAACTCATATGATGGTAGGAAAACATGCTCTAATACCACCATAATATTCCCCCTTAATTTTTTTTGAATTTTATCACAACAATACCAACACAAACACCATTGATTAGCGTTAGCTCCAAAGATAACCAGCTTGGAAAGTAACCCTCACCAAGAATGTTCACCAAGATCCCAATGTGGGCAAGGTGATAGCATATGGTGCCGAGGATCGTTAGCAACTGGAAAGAAATACAAAGCTTGCTAGGCAGCTAGTTGACCATGGATGAAAGTAAATGCTGAAAATACAAGTAGGCGGATAACTGACCATGAGCTCAACCACTTATTTAGTGGGAGCAACTAATTACAATTATTATAAGGCGGCAAGCCGACCACGAATTCGCTTTGCCATTGATTCAGTGGGAGGAATTATTAAATTTAAAGTGCTGGAAATAAAATGCTTCAACCACTTATCCAGTGGGAGCTAAATACAAAATTAAATTGCAGCAATGAATAAACAGCTGTTAGTACTTAGTACTTCTAAACCAACTTTACAAATATAGAGATTTTAGCTGCAAAACATATCGGAATGAAGGCTAATTATAATCAATGATTAAGGATACTATCCTTAACTCTATACAATGAATACAATCAGATTTTAGCCTCATATAACTAGAAAATCAGAATTAATTTTAGTTTGATTAGAAATAGTAAAACACATAAATCACACCAGCAAGGTAAAAATTCACCAAAATGGACGCAACTCTTCAAAAACAGCTCAAAAAGACTTCGTTCAATAGTCAGTAGAAGCCTCCAGTCAAGGCGTCCAATCTCCAACTGAGAAATTGTGCCAAACACAGCTGAAATAGATGACACGAATTCCAATGCAATTGCCAAGAAGAAGGTATGGCCCAAGGAGAGGTCGACCTCTTCTAGAAAATTCAAGACTCAGTATAAAATTCTAAAACTTCTCAAATCTGGGCGCCCTTCACAGTGGAACATCATGAGCCAATACCCAAAACCAGATAAAATTCAGTGGCGAAGCTATCAACAAAAGTTTGCTTCAGCTATGAACATCTTCAGTAGTACAATGTAATGTTCCCCTTTTGGTAGTGATCCTGTCATTAGCTCATCAGCCTATCTCGAAATCCTGTAGGCTCGTTGAGATGTTTCAAAGGGTTCCAGTTTTGGAGGTTGTGTGATCTTTCCTCTTTATTTACTATTTATAGTAAATACTATTTCTGGCAGTAAGCAGTTGTCAGCCTTCAATTCATCACATCATTGGAAGCAGTATTTAGTACTAAGCCTTGGCTGTTTAAAAATATTGTTTTAATGAATTTTTGCATTAAAGGGCAAATTATTCTAATTTGCAGTTGACCCCTTGGCCTAAGGCATTAACTTAAGTTGTTTTGAAAAAGGGTCTTGAGGGTGGTGCCACATGAAGAAGCTCAAAGGTTTTCTTTTATTAATTTCTCATTATCTCAAGTGGGGGCGTATTTTTGAAGAGTTATTGTCTTTTTGGAAATTTGAAGAGACTTGGCTATTGGCGTACCTTCTTGGGGGACTTGAACAGTTTCCTATCTTCCTTTAAAAGTAATGCTTGGCTCCGGCATTAGTTCATCCATTATTTTGCTAAAGTTATGCTGTCAAAATGATTTATCATTTTCTACTTCGAGGAATGCTGACCTCCTAGTTCTTCATTTAATTTCATGTTTGCAAGACAACACCTAGTTGAATTATTGCTGCTTCTCATCTAGACTAGCAAATTGTGTTTCAAGGTGAAAGTTTGATGTATTTTCCAGTTTTACAGTTGCTGTTTGCATACAATTGATTATTGTTTTTGCTCATGGTTAATTGTACGAATTTTGTATTGTTCTGGGCATTTGATAATAATACTCCTAAGGTCTAGGCGACCATCTCCAAACAATTTTCGGAAGTTATTTTGAAGTGTGCATTTTTATATTGAAAATCATCCCTCTCAAGGGCTGTACCATTCATCCTTGCATTGGGAAGTGTGCCACTAGTGATTGTAGGTATTTGGAGCTGTTTTTAGTGTATCGACAAGGGCGCCTATCTCCCAAATGATCTATGCTTCGATTTCACGCATATCGGAGGTGCTTTGAATGAGTTATGAACAATTTTCGAATTTTCTGTAGTTGCTGATATACCTTTCCAAAATTACAGTTCGTTGACCAGAATTAAAAACAATTGCTGTTTTTTATCTTTCTTCTTCTTTTCTCGTTATATTCTGATAGAGAGATAATGTATGACAAAGTGCTTAAATATTGGTGAAATTGGCATTGTAAAATTGCAGCCTTTTCTTTGTACAAGCTGATAACAGTAGTACTGTTTTTAGTTTTATTATTGCTGCTGTAATTAATTAATTTCACACTAGCACCCCTGGATGGTTTACCGCCAGTGAGGAAAATCTGTTGTAACACTTTTCATACCCACTTCAAGTGGAGAATTCCCACGTTCAGTGGATGCCTGCCGCAGCAAAAAAAGTTTAACGTTGTAATCTTTTGCTCCCACTGTTTGGTGGTAGAGTGGAAAGTCATTGGCTGGTTATCCGCCTTGTTGTTATTTGAATTCAGCAGTAGTACTCCACCATATGTTAGCACCTCGCCAGCAAGGGATCTTGAGTGCACATCCTTGGTGTCAAGTTTAATATTTCTCTTTCAATAGAATCTTGTACTTGTTGATTCAGTAGATCTTAGGGATCCTCTGACCATATGCTCGCCCCTCCTCTTTAAGTGGTTTTAGGGCACATTCTTGGTTAGAGTTCTTTAATGTACGTTTTGGTTATGCTAACCTTAACGGGTGATTGATTCTATTGTAAATGTTTGGTTTAAAAATAAAAAAAATTGAGAGAGAATATTTCATACAAATAGATTTTACAACAGCAACCTGCTTGTAATAATTCAGAAAATTGAGCTCTATCCACACTCCTGAATTAAGCATGGTCTTCAGTCACCTTTTAGGAAGCCATAGTTTCAGGCCCGAAGAAAGGTATTAAAAACTAGAAGGCACGCAACCTCCGTAGCAAAGTCTGAACTCAATTCAGCAACATAACATTATAATTTTTTCCAAAAGATCCTCAACTTTTAGCAAGGCATCAATAAATAAGCACAAATGGGCGATTGAAGCAATCTGTAACTCCAACCAAGAAACTCTTCAAATTCTCCAAGGGACATCCACCTCAAAGCGTTTTTGAAATAATTAAAAATACTTTATTCTCTCTCCCAAGTCGTCCCACTTTGAGGAAATAATGAAACTTTAATAAAACATTAAAGAGCATTAATGAGGTGTCCACTTCATGGCCCCATCTTTAAAACAACTTGAAGTCGTTGCCTAGGCATGGGGTACAAACTCAAAACATGAAATTGACTAAGTGTTGAAACTCAGTCCAATGAAGTAACTAAGACCAATGCCCAAAACTGATTCTGCCAGACTGCTAGAAATAGCATGATGATCTAAGGTGAGCTGTTGATAATGCCACTGCCAAAAATAGACTTACTAAATATAACAAGTGCCAAAAATAGTAAGTTCACTTCAAACTCAAGATAAAGCCAAACTAAGCAAAAAACATGACTTACTATAAATAGTAAGTCTCCAGGAAGGTTGACAAAAACTGATGCATGTTACCTCATTATGAAGCTCTATGAAAACCCAAAAAAAACCACCAGACATGCATCAAAAATTCTCGCATGCAAGCCTTCAAAACTACCTATAAAAGTGGAAACCCTAATTTGCACATCTGAGTAGCCTACAAATTTTCGGAAATAGGCTATTAGTCCATAATGAGAACATCACCGAGAAGGGGACATTACACATTGTGTGAACACATTGAGAAACAATGTATATGCAGATGAAGAGGGAACCCATTCTTGTTTCCAAATAGTCCATAGTATAGATATGGTGGGTTGGTAGAAAACATCACTCTCCTAGATAGTTAGAAGCATAATATCTTTCATAGCTGCAAACACATCTTTATCATGTACATTCTTAATTGTGACGAAGAAATGATAAAACATATCGTAGATTAGATATTGCAACCTTAAGTCCAAAAGAAGGTTAGTTGCTCTAATTTTTGCAAATGTCTTTAATATGGTCATCCTTCTTGAGTAATGCGTACTATTGATGTCATCTAGGTCTTTGAAACTGTCTACAATCATGTGCAATACCTCTTTCATTGTGTCGTCGTCATAAGGAACTAGAGGTACCAAAACTCTCATTACTTCACTTAAACAAGAGGTAACCAACAACTTGATTTCCTCATCATGATGCCTCAACCATTTATGCTGATTCAAGGTGATTACTGTAGGAGTTAGAGCTATATCTAACAATTCAGATGACTGCTCAATGTGGATCAAACATTCTTCCACCTCTTTATGTGTGTTCAAGTCATCATCTCTTGATTGTAATTTAGTACTAAGCTTGTCCCTTGCTTCATAGAGTGATCTTGCCAATGTTTTGATATCTTCTATTGTCATGATTAATCAAGTTTTTCGACATTTACCCAAAGGCTGGCAGGTTCACTAGTTCCGATACCATTGTAGTGACCCGAGCTTTGGATCAACAGATTTTCGATTTCTTCCTTATTGGATTGACAAAGGTTTTCATCAAATATTATTAAAGCTAACCGAGTTTCCAAATTATAAATGAAATAAACTCTGAAAAATGAAATCTGATTCAAATATTAATTTGATAATGGAAATTCGACGAGTAAATATAATAGCTGTTTTTAATTTATCAATTAAAATCATGCGTTAGCTTGAATATATTCTGCCTATATATCATTGATTTATAGGCGTTGAAACTTGAATGCCTTTCCTGATTGGTATCTTTATAATCATGCATCTTTGCCTTGGATGTCCTTTCTGATTTATGTACTTGAAACGTATACTTCCATATTATAAATTTCTGCTCATATAGAGTGATACCACAATACGTAATTTAATAATAAAATAAGTCTGAATCTATTTTCCCTTCACTCCTTTCTTACTTCATTTTATATCCTTATTATAGGAAGAGAGGCATCTATTCAAAAGGTCATGTTGCTTTGTTACTAAACCTTAAATCTTGCCTTTTCATAATGAGTCATCCTCCTCATAAAGAATAATCACTACCTTTTTATTATAATTGTTTGATTTTAGTAACAAAGACTTTAACTAATTAATTGGCCTTGATTAGTTTGCTTGAACTTCCTTTACACAACGATATTAATATGGACGATCCTCACGTGTATGCCCGCCATCAACAATATAATCTACGAATCCTCCCAAAAGCTACGATGGTACCAGGAATAAATAATTGTTAGTTATTATCACTCTTTGAATATTCTTTAGCGATACTCCTATTCTATGCAGCACCGGCCAGCAATAAGATATAACCACCCATATATTCGATTTGTCTTTGACTATCAAGAGAGATATTACGATATCAACTTAAGCTTAAAAATGAACTTCCCGCATCTCGTATCACACGTTAGATTCCTTCATATAACTATATAGTCAAGATAAAGACAATCCTCTGCCATCCACGTCAGCATCAAGGCACGACAATAGACTTCAAAAGAGCCATGAGAGTACATGGTAGTGGTAAGCGATGTTTATACTTAGAAATATATGCCAGTTTCAATCTCGAATCTTATGATAAACGCTTAGGGATATATGCCGATGCCAACTTCAATCTTAGCTATATACGATTTGGATTATCAAACTCTTATTTAGATATGATTTGCAATAATCGCTTAGTCTGTAATAATATACTATGCCGACAATATAATATGCACTGTGAATACAATAAATTGCTCGATGCCCTATATCACAAATGCTCACGACCATCTATAATATCTGCACTTGTTGATCAAACAAAAGGATGCCTCTGAATAATACACACAATTAATCGCCCTGAGGTCTTGGATATCCAAACCGCTATAGAACATAAATTATTGATCAGATATAACCACCGATCAAACTAGAAAGCTAAACTCCATCAAAAAGGGGACATTACACTATCAAATAGAGGTTGGAGCCTCTTGCTGGGTTGGAGCTCAGTTTGTGTGGGGATTGAAGCCTCTAATAGGTTGGAGCCTATATTTCTGTCAAGTGGAGATTGGAGTCTCTAGTAGGTTGGAGCCTACAAGAAGAAGAAGAAGATTAATTGTAATATATAAGCAATATTTTGCTATGGTTTTTTTTTTTCCCGAAAGGGTTTTCATGTAAATTATGTGTTCTCATTATGTTCTCAATTGCTAGATTTTGCATATGTGTGGTTGATGTGATTGAATGAATTTGGAAAAGTAAAAGTTTTTTTATACTGATTCACCCCCCCCCTCTCAGTATAACTGTGTGCTCATCAATTCAATGGCTACATTCACTTGGAAGGTACAATCAGGACTTCCACAGAATGGAGTTGGAGTTCATGGCAAATGGGAGGAAGATAGTGCTGAGAGAATTGGTGGATGGTGTGCCAAAGGTGGTGACATCAAAGAGGATGGAGGCATTGTTCAGGCATGGTGAGGTTGCATGGGCAACCCAATGTTTTGTGTCTTCCAAATCTTCCTCTAGTGACGACAAACATCATGTGGACATCTAGTCGATTTCGGATAAACGCAGTGTTGTGTTTGGAGATATCCCTCCAAGTAGACCTCTAGATCGCGGATTTGAGCATGTGATTGAGTTAGAGGAGGGATCCAAGCCAATAATCACCACTTCTTATCGTCATCCCAAGAGATTGAAAGAAGAAATTGAAAAAATGATAAAGGAGTTATTAGATATGGGACACTTTAGACCTAGCTCTAGTCCCTTTGCTTTTTCAGTGGTCTTAGTGAAGAGGGATGGCACAATGAGAGTGTGCATTGATTACTATGCCTTGAATAAGAAGACCATAAAAAACAAGTACCCTGTACCCGAGATAGGAGCTATTGGATGAGCTTCATGGGGCAATTTACTTTTTGAAGATTGATCTTGGTTCAGGGTACCATCGGGTTAGAGTCCATGTAGAGGATGTATATAAAACTCCATTCAGATGCCACTATAAATACTATGAGTTTTTAGTTATGCCTTTTGGTCTTACTTTGTATCCTAAGTTGGACACACTCTGTGTGCCCCATTCTTTAGTGCCCATAGCCCACCAAACCACCTACCTCTTTCTTGAGTGTTCTCCATGTCTCTTTCCAAGTCTCATATAAATGCTTTATATAAGCCTTAAGGGGTGGCTTTTCAAACCATGACGCTGTTGATGTTATAGCAGCTTAGGGCTGCACTTCCTTAGCACAATTCACAAGAAGAAGTACATGAATTAAATGAGTAGCCTTCGGCTATTTAATTCATGATTACAATATTTACTAATGAAGAGGGTCGACCCTATTTAGTTCGCATACCTTGGTTACTACTTGGGCTGACCTTATTGTGGTTATTATTTATTATGTTCTTTTAAGTGGGCCGACCTATCTTGAAGAGGCGCCTCACTTATATAAATACAAGGTCATATTTGTCATTGTAACACATTCATTATTCAAGCAAGTTCGCATTTCCTTAAGAGCAGAATTCGCACTCCATAGCAGCAGATCCGATTTCAAGGAAGATCATATTCATTTGTATCTAGTGCATCTTGGAGAGGTGTGACCTCATTGTATTCATTGTTGGACATTGTTGGGCCTGAGTTGTAAGCAGATTTCTGCTCTTGTGCTACATTATATAAGAGAATCATTTGCTGGGTTTTTCTCCCTCAAGAGGAAGGTTTTCCTAGGGTATCTTGTTGTGTTCATTGTCTTATGTGTTGCAATCCTATTAAGTGCTTTCATTGTTTAATCTGATCTAAGAAACACTAACATGGTATCAGAGCGGGTGTGAAAAAGATCGTGATCAGATTTAGTTTGCTACACTCACCTTATTCTTTTTCAGTCTATCTTCTAAATTTCTCAAGATGGTGAATGGTCTGAAAATCGAGGATAGACTCGAAGGAGTTTCTAACTACACATCATGGAGGTTCAGGATCATGCTCACATTGGAAGAGAATGATTTGGCTGAGTTTGTGAAAACAAAAGTTCTCGAACCTAAGGAGGAAGAAGAGAAGTTGCAGTGGAGGAAGAAAGATACTAGGGCAAAGAAAGTGTTGGTTGATTCCGTCAAAGATCATATTGTTCCGATTGTCTTCAAGTTGGATACTGCAAGGGAGATGTTCAAAACATTGGAAGAGATGTACGAAATCAACAACACTAGTCGTGCCCTAACCTTGAAGCAACAACTACTTTACATTAAGATGGCGGAAGAAGAGTTTGTCATCACCTACTTCATGAAGATTTCCGAATTGAGAGATCAACTCTCTACCATTGGTCATATTGTTGATGACAAGGATTTGACCATGATTGCTCTCAATGGTCTTCCGCTTTCATGGGAGTCGTTTATTCAAGGAATCAGTGCAAGATCTAAACTTCCCAAGTTTGATCGATTGAAGATTGACTGCATTCAAGAGGAGTCGAGACTAACGGCAAGGGGCATTGGTCAAAGTTCAAAGAATGAAGATTTACATGTTCTTGCCTCTCATTCATCGAAGAAAGGAAAAGCTTGGAAGAAAGGATTCTTTAAAAGGAATCGATATAATGGGTCAGATGGTGCTCCTGCATTCAAGAAGAAGTGGGACCTCTCTCGTATTCAATGCTTTAAATGTGACAAATTTGGTCACTATGCGAAAGAATGTCCTACCAGGCCTAATCAACATGCTTCATTTGCGGATGTGATTGAGATCTCTCCCCAAAATGATTCTAATGAATTTCTACTCTAGTCATGGGCCTATGTTCAAGCTGTGAAGGTTGTGTACTAAGCGCAAGAGCAACATATCATACGGTGTCCACCCTTCAGAATATTTAAGAGATAAGTATTCTTTGCTTTTGATTGTATTTACTATTCTAGGCTAAAATTCAATTTGTTGAGTTATGCAAATCTGACATTATTTACTTAGGATTATGTGTGACTAGTAAATAGTGATCACTGTGATAAGATTCTTTAGATTTATTCATTGCAAGTAGGATCATGCTAATTTGTGAAGATTGTCTTTTGTTTTGCTGATATTAGCTCTTCTGTGAAATTGAAAGAAAGACATGTCATGATTGATGAATTAATTATCTATTACTTAGGAGATTTTGAAATCCATGAGATAAGTATTGCATGGTTGAATAATGTTCATGAATTGTTCTTGTAATTATTAATTCATGCTATAACATTGAGATAACCTGAGCATCAAGCAATCTCGAAGTCTTATTGAATGAAGAAATGATGAAGCTTGGAGTCATAGCTTGCAATCATTGGACTACATTGATGGCTGGAGATATCTCTTGAAGTCAATGTACCTTTCAGGTCGTCATTGTGTTCAAACTGTGAAGGGTACGGATTGATCTGAGCTCAAGTACAACGTATCACACTATGTCCAGCATTTGGACCTATCAGAATAGTTAAAAAGATAAGTATTCTTTGGTTGCTGAGTTATATCATTTATTTATTCTTTGGATCTTGTAATTAATAGAGATAGTAGATTCTCTTGAATTGTGTTGTGTTCACTAGCATAAGATCTTTGGAAAAATTTCATTCATGATATAACTTGTACGATTCTAATCTTGATATTTCTTTGGATAATTATGGACTGTTAGTAATCTCTATCTAAAATGCTTCCTGGACAGGTTTAGGGGGAAGAAGATGATAAGAGATTACTTAGTGATGAAAAGCTTGAGGCATCTTGTGGAGAAGTCATGTCAACCAAAGAAATGATCAAGAGGGAGTAAACACTAGAGGGACTGAGTTGGTGGCTAGAGGGAGTACATCTCCAGAAGTCTTCTTTGCAATCTCTGAAGCCAGGATCGAGAGGGAGTCTCAGTATCAGTGTTCCTTTGTTTAATGAGTTCTTCTTTGAGAGAAGTTCGAGGTGAAATCCCTTGATAATGCAATTCTCTATTGAGAGAGAGTTGAGGTGCAAGCCCTTGATAATGCAATTCTCTATTGAGAGAGATTTGAGGTGAAAACCCTTGTTTCCACCCTCTGGGAGAGCCATGGTGGATGTCATGTGTGTGACTCCATGACAGCATCACGTGAGGGAATCCATGATGATTTTTTAATGCATTTCTCTTTGAGATTTGAGGTGAAAGCCCTTGTTTCCACCCTCTAGGAGAGCCATGGTGGATGTCATGTGTGTGACTCCATGACAACATCACGTGAGAGAATCCGTGATGATCTATTTGTGCTTGTGTATCACCCTCTGGGAGAGCCATGGTGAAAGTCATATTGAGGTGACAACATCACATTAAGTGATGAGCACTTCTTCATACCATTTGTGGAGGTAGCCACAATGGTTGATATCACGATGAGGTGATATTCTTTTGTTTTCATTTTGATACGATATGTCTTGTGCAGGTGGAAGTTCATCCCTAGCTGAGAGGGAGTGTTGATGTTATAGCAGCTTAGGGCTGCACTTCCTTCGCACAATTCACAAGAAGAAGTACATGAATTAAATGAGTAGCCTTCGGCTATTTAATTCATGATTACAATATTTACTAATGAAGAAGGTCGACCCTATTTAGTTCGCATACTTTGGTTACTACTTGGGCCAACCTTATTGTGGTTATTATTTATTATGTTCTTTTAAGTGGGCCGACCTATCTTGAAGAGGCGCCTCACTTATATAAATACAAGGTCATATTTGTCATTGTAACACATTCATTATTCAAGCAAGTTCGCATTTCCTTAAGAGCAGTATTCGCACTCCATAGCAGCAGATCCGATTTCAAGGAAGATCATATTCATCTGTATCTAGTGCATCTTGGAGAGGTGCAACCTCATTGTATTCATTGTTGGCCATTGTTGGGCCTGAGTTGTAAGCAGATTTCTGCTCTTGTGCTACATTATATAAGAGAATAATTTGCTGGGTTTTTCTCCCTCAAGAGGAGGGTTTTCACAGGGTATCTTGTTGTGTTCATTGTCTTATGTGTTGCAATTCTATTAAGTTCTTTCATTGTTTAATCTGATCTAAGAAACACTAATAGACGCTCTTTCACAAAGGTTGCCTTTAGTTATTATTTAATAAATATAATTATTCTTTTCTTTTAAAAGAGTTTTCATAAATATTGTTCATTAATCTTCATTTTAACCAAAAAATCATATTATTGTTTCTTTTCTATCTCTTATCAATGCTTTTATAACTTTATTTTCGTTTTGGGGAAAAAGTTCCATAACATCTAGCATTTGCATCCCACATCACAATCACCATTTGTCAAGAATTTATCACCACGGACAAAATGCAAGCATATAATAATTCAAAATATTGGATTTTGACATGACAACATGTTATCCGATTAGAAATGACTATGTCTAACTTTTACTCAACACAAATGATTGATTTTTGACAGTGGACAAGTCTCATGCAACACAATTAACAAGTTTTGGATTGGGTACAACAAATTTCTATGCCGAGCCCTAGTATTTATCTTCCATATGAGAAACACTCCTTATCTTGAGAATTCAGATGATGTTTCGTAGTGTCTCTTTGAGTCTCCCAAAAGATTCTATGAAAATTGGGAAACTTCCTAAAGAAATTGCTCAAGTAAGACATATAAATTATGTTTATTTCTCCTCAATTGATGATAGCTGGTTGAAGGGAGTTAAAAAGAATTAAAGAAGAATATTGACGGGCTTGTATTTTTCTAATATTGTCATGAAAATGTAAGATCTTTTCAGTAGCTGAAAATTTTCTTAGCAAGCCTAAACTTGTACATAAGAAAACACAATGGTTCAAGGTGTTTATGTGTAGAAAAGCTTTATTAATTGATTGAAATGGAAAAGAGGGGTGCTCCATGGCAGTATCTTGTGCTAATGCACTAGGCTATATATTTAACTCAAATTGTAAACTAGTGAAATTTATATATATTTAGTTTTTTAAAAATATGTATTATAATATTTTTCCATCTCCCCCTGTACCGTTTAAAAAAAAGAGGTGTCTTGGTCCCTGTACTCAGCTCCTATACCTGCAACATCTCCCTTCTTGTGACTAAACAATACAAGAGGCTAGCCAAAAATTGGTCCCCTAGTGTTTTCTCCAAATCATTTTATTCCCAATACACTCTTGCAACACTAAGAACAAGTTTAAGATTACGTAATAATAAAAAAACTATTATCTCATTAACTTTCATTTGAGCAGGAAGTTGGCTTTTCAAACAGATTTGAGGTGAACTTTGAAAGAAAAAGGGTTCCATGAGATTCACAATAGACACAAGTTACATTGAAAAAAAGTTGCTAAATTTTATAGTGTGATTTAAGGTTGACCATTGATAGCCTATGGGAGATGGAAACAACTTTATTGCCTTCTGTTTTTCTAACAAGGCATACTAGTTTTCTCTCGAGAAATTTATCAAGAATTATAGTACTATAGCATATGGCGATGTTTATTAACCAGCATATGGTGACATTTATTAACCATTTTTCTTAGGAATATTTATTATGGTAATGAGATAGAGGGGGAATCATGAAAATGGATCTTCTGAGGTTTTACACTACTGTATACATATGCTTGCGTGTGGTTATGGACTGTATAATAATCACCTATTAAATAATATCCAAATCTTTGGGATGTTCTTGATGATACCTTTTTTGCTTTCCTCTAATTTTTTGAGGCATTTATTAAAGATACACTTTGAGGACTATGGGTTTGTAGTTGGGTCATGTAAATATGCATTAATTATCAAAGGATTCTACAAATTTGGTTTTATGGTCTTCTGCAACCTTTCTTGCTCCAGTTGTGGCCCTCTGGTATCTTGAATGATCTTCTATAACAGTGTATTCTTTATTATCCCCCATTGATCAAAATTAGGAGGATATGACTAAGAAAGGAAAGCATTGCCTTTCTGGTATCCATCTGTATTATCTTTACTGATAAGTGATAATTGATAAACAAACACTGAAATTATCTTGCAAAGTTTGAAAGTTGTTAAAATTACCAATTAAATTTTTCTATGTAGTATGTAATGAGCAACAATGTGAGAAAGGAATTGTCAACAACCTACACCAATTTGATGCATATATCTGCTTAATACTGTTTGGGTGTCGATTTTATTTTCTTGTGTCTGTAAATCCATAACTATGATTTATAAAGCTAGTGTTATTATCTCTACGTTAGATATTGTGTTTGAACCATGAAGTAGGTCAATCAAGGTATATCAATAAAATAATAATCATTAAAACTGGTAAAAGGGAACATTTGGGGGTTAAAAGATCATTTTAGTAATTTGTGGTATGCACACAAGTTTTTTTGGGTATCTAAGCATATACTCAACATTAGTTTACCATAGTGGTCATGTGTATGTATAGAAAAATGACAGCATTTTGATTCACAGTTGGGAACATGGCTGGGCAGAGGAGGCGGCAGCAGGCAGTTTCAATTGGCAAGGAAAGAAGAGAGGCGGTGGTTCGGGCAAAGCGACTTTGCAGGGTTGATTATAATGATGAAGATGGGAACATAGTTGATACTGATGTTACTATGGATGATGACATAGCATCCTTAGAGGACCAAATTGTTCGTATTGTGGAGGAATTGAAATCAGCAGCTTCATTCACGTATGGCTCTTACATCTCTATCATTGTGATTTTTCTTAGGCCAAGAATAAAGTATCCAGCATCTGCCATGATTCCATTATTTGCCATTTATTAATTTTTTTTTCCACTCTTGAAATGAATTTGCGATGAATTCTGTAAAAACCTTTGATATGTGATGATCAGTTTTTAATGAATTATGGGCACCTTGGCTTGTTTGCAACCTAAAGTAGCTCTTTTGTATTTTGCTTAAGTTTCTTTTCTAGAAAAACTTAGGAAGCAGAAATTCCAGTTCACAAGCCTTCGGTTGAGTTCAGGCCATCAATTGGGAATGAGGTTGTTTTTTTGTTTTATGTCTTATTATTAGAGATTGGCTTCTATAATATATGTTTTACCTTTTGGAAAAGAATAGCTTGTTTACAATTGGAATAAAAACTTGAAGAACCATGTTGGAAACTGTTTGTGTGTGTTTTGAATTCATGTTCTGCAGTCACAGTGTATGCTTGTGTGCTATTATGATGCTCACTTATGACAACAGATTTATAATCTATCCTTAGTGTTTTTATTTGATAGACTGAGAGGGTTTTATAGCGGTTCTCTTCTGTGAGTATGAAGGGATAAACATATAAACCAGAAAAGCTGGAAAGAGCTGAAAAGGCCTAGGGGTTACAAAAACAAGCCAATTGGATTGGAACATAGAGAAAGACCACAAAACTATCATAATATCACAAGCCCCAAACCAAACCCGGACCATTTCAACTAGAGGGGCCTCAGGTTATATCCTTCTTAATAGATGCTTGTAAAACACTCCAAGGAGTGTCTATGAACAGCTTGAGAAATGCCAATCTTCACTATGGTAAGGTGGTAAGCACTACAAATTTCCAAACAATTCTCATAAATTACCATCTGTAAATTTTCCATACATAAAGCCAAATCTGTATAAGGTCAAATCAACATGCTTTTTGATAAGGATGTGTGCACTACAATGAACTGGCTCCATGTTTTCAAAATGCTGAGATTGATAGAACTATTATCATCCAAATTTCACCCAACAATGCCATGTAACCATAGGGAATGATTCTGCTAAGAATCCATTCGCTCACAATCTTATTAGAGATCCGAGCTTCCAGCTTCAGGGCAAAATCATCAGTCCTATAGTCGCCAGTCCATCCTCACCCTGAATCTCATTGACTAGATACAGCATTGATACAATTGAAGTATAAAAGATTTCCCTTAAGTGGCTGTCTGAAACCGTGCTGCAGTAAGGAAAATATCTAATGGTGTAGCCCCACTTTAGATCACGTTATTAAATGCAAGAGATGAACGAGCTGAAAGTCATTGAGTAAACCTGCACAAACAAGCAACCACTTAACAAAATCATAAAGAAAGAGGATATTGGAGCTGGACAGGCAATAAATAAAAAGCTCATTATGGGATGCCACCTGCTACATGTAACTTAGATCTAATGAAAGCAGGGGAGTCAAGTCACCATAATGGTCAATCTAGCTGTAAGAACCCTTGTTCTCCCTGATATAAAAATCTTGTAAGTGCTAATCTGATTTTTTTGTTTTGTTTTGAAGTTTTCTCATTTTTTTGAGGTTTTATGCTTTTTTGTATTTTTGATAAAGACACCAAGAAATGCAAACAAGAGAGATATACACAAAATAGAGGCGAAATATATACAACTATAAGAGCAAAACATCAAGCATTGAATTCAGATTTATTGCCATCATATATAAGAAAGAGTTTCTTTCAATGTCTCATACCCAGAATATACAGGCAACATTTAATGCAAATCTGGAATTCATTGCAGCAGCCTGATGAAACCCTTGAAAGGCAAATTTGCAGCAGATAATGATTTCTCCACCAATTTCATATATCAATCCTCATGCCTTAGCCTAGCCATCCACATTGAAGGTGAAACAAAGCCAAGGAGTTGGGCGTTTCACTCTCTAGCTTCACACGCCTCCCTTCTAGACAGTATGGCCTGCTGGAAGTGAAAAGTACGGCCTGATTTTGGAGATAGAACGGCCAGCAAGCAGCAAATAACAAACTTAATATGGACGCCCAAGATGTTAGTATTTGCAACACAAAATGCTAGGCGTTATTGTCTTGGAAACCCAAACACCTCTTCCTAAACCCTGCTCAGCTGATAATAGAGACTTGTACGGCCAAATGATGCTCAGATGGTATGGCCCAGCAAGTCTTAGAAACCAAACACTTCTTAGAAACCAAACACAAACAGACTTCAGAAATACTTCTGATTTTCTATCACAAACCCTTCAAGAACTTCACAAATTTGCTCAATGGTGACAACTAAGTGCAGCCACCCAATAAGCTACCTTCAGATGATATCACACATCCTCAGGAAGATGAAACACTGAAGCAGCTTTGCTCTCCAATGCCCAAAATCACAGAAACCCTTGGTTCTCATTCTCCCAAACCAAAAAGATCATAAACGAGAAGTGTAGAAGAAGAATACAAAAATGAATTTCATTGCTTTTATATCCTCCTCAAAAAGCATGATTTCCAAGAAGCTTTTTCATCATCAAATATTTTTTAAAATGTGCTTTTATTGTACTTTATAATATCTCATTAAATGGACGCCCTTTTCAATACAGTTTATTAATTGACTTTTAAGTCATCAATGGCCCCCCATTGGCATAAAGTCAAAATATAACATTATGATGCACTTTTTAGATAATCAATTATTATTAAAGATTAACTTTAATAATAATTAAAATAACATATCTCGCTCATTAATCAATAGTTTTCCATGCCGTCTGAACCAGGAGGTCAACCACTGCAACCACTGAGCATCCAGGTGCCTTTCCAAAAATAGTAACATTGGACTCAGACAATCGGGTGAATTACTATAAATAGTAAGTGTGCACAACTGAGTACCAAAACACTCCCAAAGGCTAAACCTGAATAATGTAACAACACTCCTTATCCAATAATTCACAAATTGGCTTTTTGTAGTTTAGTTGTCACCTGGTGCGTTTTGTGTGTTCTTTTGGACCATTTTTTTAAAGTTTGACCATGCCAAATAATGCAGCAACAATAGGAAATATATTGCAATATTTAAAACTGACAATTGGAAATTACAATGAAGAATGCAACTGAAAATTCCGGATTTTTCCCTAGGCTTAAATATTCAGTTTTTTGACAAAGTAAAGACAACCTGGATCATGAAATATGGTCTATTATCTAAATCAGACATACCCATAAAATGCAGCAATGAATTTATGTCTGCTGTAGTACAAAATGATCTCCAAATGCCTGCGAAATACACCCATCAGCACATGAACTCGTTGCAATACTAGAATAACACTTGCAGCCTGTTTCCTTCTCCAAAATGCCTCCGATAAACATTAACCCCTGTCAAATCTGCAAATGAGACCCTCGAATACAAGAAATCTCCAGCTACAATGAAGTCTTTAGCAATAATGAAATTCCCAGCATATAATAAATGCCCAGCCAACAATAGAAATCTGATTTTTATATTAAAATCTTCCTGACTGTATGTTTCAACACTGAAGAAGATGCTAGCAATGAGGGATTTTGTCCCCAAAGCCCCAAGAAATCCAATCTCTAGCAGAGACTGAAAAGCAATATCAATTTCTCTCCAACCAAGCATGTTGAAAGAGCCATTAAAGGCTCTATTTATCTTTTCTTTTCCCATCCAATTCCCATGCTTGGCAAATGTGGGATAAATGTACTTTTATTATTTAATTGCTTTATTTCCCACTTAATGGGCGCCATAGTACCTTTTTAAAAGAAAGGGGACATTTAATTTTTTAATTTAACTTTATAATCTTAACTTTATCGCCGGAATAATAATTGCCCATTAAATTAACCATCTGGATGATGAATAAAGAACACTAATAATATCGCCATCCCAAAATATATTGAAAATGCTAAGTCTCTGCCCCTGCACTAATTTACTATAGATAGTAAGGATGCAAAAACTCCATCAAATGACCTTGGATTGGCTTGAAACTAAAACTGCCTAGGCCAAATATCCTCAAGATCCCATTCGTGTCCTGATTAGCCTACATGACCATGGAGAAATAGGCTAACGACACAACCTGTCACCTGTGTTAGAAAGGGGACATTACAGTCCGCCCTTCCCAAAATTGCTTGTCTTCAAGCAATTTCAATCTTGGATGCTACAATATCTGCTCATTCTCCCAAGTTGCATCCTCCACTGGTAGGTTCCTCCATTTAACCAAATACTCCTTGATGATTCTTCTTCCGAGAGTCCTCTCCTTGGTATCTATAATAGCCTCGGGCACCAATATCAATTTCCCCACCTCATCCAAAGGGGGAAGCTCTGCAGATGGAATTACATTATGTCCAAGGGCCTTCTTAAGTTGGGAGGCGTGAAATACATTGTGCACCTTATTGTCTGCTGGTAATTCCAACTCATAAGCTACCTCTCCAACCCAACGAGAAACTTTGAATGGCCCATAGAATCTGGGTTTAAGTTTCTTAGCTCCACTCCTCTTAATCGTTGACTGCATGTAGGGCTGAAGTCTGAGATAAGCCATGTCTCCAACCTCAAAGCTGCGCTCTATCATGTGCTGATCAACATACAACTTTTGTTGATTTTGTGCTTGTTGGATGCTCTCTTTCAGGGATCTCAAAATATCTTGACTTCCTGTAACAAGTCCTTGGCCTTCGGCACTCTGCTATCCTCATGGAGAAAATCCATGAAGTTCGGAGCCTCATACCCATATAATGCCATGAACGGGGTCATCTTGATGGACATGTGGTAAGTAGTATTATAGTAGTGTTCACCCAAATGTAACCACCTGATCTACGCCTTCTGTTGTCCTGACACGTAATTCCGTAAGTACCCCTCAATCCATTTATTCACAATCTCCGTTTGACCATTGGTCTGCGGATGGTAACTGGTGCTGGGAGTAGGCTCCGTGCCACTCAACCTGAATAACTCCTACCAAAACAAACTCAGGAACCTGCTATCCTTGTCACTAACAATGTTCTTGGGCATCCCATGCAAGCGAAACACCTCCTTGAAAAACAAATCAGCTACTTGAGCTGCAGTATAAGTAGCTGCTATAGCAAAGAAATGGGCGAATTTTGTCAATCTGTCAACAACCACATATATACAGTCCCTTCCTTGAACTCTAGGCAACCCAGTGATAAAGTCCATCGACACGCTCTCTCCCACTTATGTTCTGGAATCAGTAAAGGCTGAATTAATCCAGCTGGAAAGGTGTGTTCATTCTTATTTTGCTGACAAACGAGGCATTCTTTGACATACGTTAGGACCTCATTCTTAAGCCCTTTCCATGTGAACCTCTCTCGGATTTGCCTATAATTTTTGAAGAACTTTGGGTGACCAGCCAATGGCACATCATGGAAAGCCCTCAAGATTACTGTCTTGAAATGTGAAGAAGGCACTAAATAGATTCTACCCTTATAGTAGATGAGATTATCTAGCACCGAATATTTGTCATCACTAATAGTACCCTCTACCAACCCTGCTGTCCAAGAATCCTTGGCATATTCTGCAGTAATCCTCTCCTTCCAATCAACTGATATCTCTACTAAGGAGCATATATGAGGTCTCCTTGAAAGTGCATCTGCCACTATGTTCCTTTTCCCTTTGACATATTCGATGTCAAAGTCATAGGCCTGCAATTTTGTAATCCATTTCTATTGCCTATCATTAAGATCTCTTTGGTTCATGAAGTACTTAATGTTGTTATGATTTGTCTTGATCAAAAATCTGCCCCCTACCAGATAAGTGCTGAATTTGGCCAATGCATGCATGATGGCCAACATTTCACTATCATAAATGGAGTAGCTTTTCTCCACTCCTCTCAATTTTCTGCTCTCAAAAGCGATCAAATGCTTCTCTTGCATTAACATTGCACCAATTCCCTCTCTTGACACATCGCATTGTAACTCAAAAGGCTTGCTGATGTCGGGAAGTGCTAAAACTGGACAAGATGACATCACACCCTTAAAGTGCTCAAAACATCTCCGTGCTAGACTAGACCATTCAAAGGCTCCTTTCTTTGTGAGATTTGTGAGTGGTGCTATTGTTTGCGAAAAACCCTTCACAAATCTCCTGTAAAATCCACACAAGCCCATGAAGCCCTTGAGCTAAGTAAGACTAGTGGGAGTGGGCCATTCTACAATGGCTTTGATTTTATCTTGGTCCGCCCTCACTCCATCTACATTGATAAAGTGGCCAAGGTATAAGAGTTCAATCATACCAAACTCACATTTTGATTCCTTGGCAAACAAGTTCTCACTCTCCAATATGCTCAAGACCTCCTCCAAGTGCTGCAAATGCTCCTCCCATGTTTTGCTAAAAATCAAGATGTCATTGAAAAAGATCAACACAAATTTCCTCAACTGTTTTTTGAAAACTTGATTCATGCAGCTCTGAAATGTCATAGCAGCATTGGTTAGCCCGAATGGCATAACCAAGAACTCAAAGTGGCCATAGTGACAACGAAAGGCTGTTTTTTCAACGTCCTCAGCCCTCATCTTGATCTAATGGTATCCTGATTTCAAATCTATCTTCGAAAAGTAACATGCACCGTGCAACTCGTCAATCAACTCATCAATTCGTGGAATAGGATACCTATTTTTTATTGTCCTTTTATTGAGTGCCCTGTAATCAATACACATCCTCATCGTTCCATCCTTCTTCTTAACCAGGACCACTGCTGAAGCAAAAGGACTCTTTCTAGGCCGAATGTGCCCCATCTCCAATAGTTCCTTAATGGCCTTCTCGATCTCATCCTTATGTTTCTTAGGATGCCGATGGGTAATTACTGGTTTGGCCCCCTCCTCCAACTCAATGATGTGCTCTATCCCTCTCTTAGGAGGAACTCCATGGGGTATACTGCTGAAGACCTTGGTGTGTCTGGATATCACCTCCTGTATGTTTGGATGGTAAGTCTTGACCTGCTGCTCCATAACTAGACATTCTACTGCCCATTCTATCTGGTCATGTCTAAATAACCTCTCCATTTGCTTAATGGATACCACTCTAGGCCCACCATCTGACAACCCTTTGAGCACTATTTTTTTTCCATTGGCCTCAAACCTCATCTCCATTCTCTGCAAGTTAAAGGTGAACTCTTCTAGTGATTTCATCCAATTCATTCCCAACACAACATCTGTATCCCCAATATTAACCACATAGAAATCATCCACCATCTCATACTCCCCCAGCTGTATTTTCAAATTGGAGATCTTCTGTGTGCATGAGAATTTGAAGCCATCTGCTACCATTACCTTAAAATCATCATGATCCTCTGTTTGTAGACCCCTTCTGGCAACAAACTTCTCATCTATGAAATTATGCGTGGCCCCTATATCTATGAGAGCTATGAATTGTTGCCCTTGCAATACACCTCTAACTCAGAAGGTTACTACCTTCTGAATGTTGGATAATTGTGCTATGGTCCCATCACTCTTGGTGTCCTCATCAGAAGAGTTTCCATCCTCACTAGTTTCTGAATCAGAAGACTGCACTGAATGCTTTGAA
Source organism: Sequoiadendron giganteum (assembly GCA_007115665.2). Lineage (NCBI taxonomy): Eukaryota > Viridiplantae > Streptophyta > Pinopsida > Cupressales > Cupressaceae > Sequoiadendron > Sequoiadendron giganteum. Next base: position 447,229,993 of record CM021100.1, read on the forward strand.
ACTGACTCCTTTGCTGGAAAGTACTCCATTTGTTTAGCCTTGGCTTTCAATGGACAATTGTCAGAGAGATCCCATAATTCTCTGTGCTAGTTTTATATGATCAAATGTATAAATACTGAAAGCAATCAGAATATGCAACACATAAGACAATAGACACAACAAGATACCCTTGGAAAACCCTCCAAGCCGAGGGAAAAAAACCCAGCCAATATATCTCTTATATATTGATAAAGTAGGAGCAGAAATCTGCTAAAAAATAAGGCACAACACAATACCGATTTGATACAATAGATGATAGCACCTCTCTTAGATGCAAGATACAAATGAATATGTTTCTCCTTGAGTTCGACTTGCTGTTACAGAATGAAGATCTGCAACTATAGAGATGATGATCTGCTACTACAAATTGAAGGTGTGCTGCTCAAGTGCGAACTCCTTGAGGAATGCGAATTATGATGAATGAACTTGATGATCAATTGAGTGATCATCACTCTTATTTATACACCCGCCCAAGGAGAAAGACGTGACTTTTTAGAACAAGAGGTTGATCACACAAAAGATGTCTCTCCAAAAATCACGCCACTTCTAGGGTCGGCCCCCAAATAATACATAGATATTATTTAATAAATAAAAAAATATTTTATTTAAATACAAGTAAATGAAGCGCCTCTTCATAACTGAAATCGATTATATAAATTAAATAGCCGTAGGCTACATTTAATTTATTTGTCTTCATATGGATTTGAGCCTAGAAGTAGATGCCCAAAGCTGCAATAACATTAACACTCTGTGTTGATGTTATAGCAGCTTCGAGCTCATCCTTCCAGCCACGAGTTGAGACATAAAATGGCATATAGCCTATTGGCTATTTATTTTATTGAGATAATTAAGTGAAGAGGCGCTTCACTTGGCAACAACTTAAAATCTAATTGGGCCGACCTTCCTTGTAATTTGCATCTATTATTTGTAATTATATTTTTTGTATTATGGCCGATCTTGTACATGAAGAGGTGCGACCTCTCTAACATTTGTATATATACAAGGTCATTTCCATCTATTGGATGATCAAGCAAGTTCATTCATCATGATTCGCATTCAAAAAGAAGTTTGATCTTGAGCAGCAGACCATCATCTTGATACAGCGAATATATTTCAAGGAGAAATATATTCAAGAAGAAGTTCGATCTTGAGCAGCAGATCATCATGTGGTAACAACAAATTGATTTCAAGGAGAAACATACTCATTCTGTTTCTACGCATCTAGGAGAGGTGCTATTGTTCTTTGTATCAAAATCGGCCTTGTATTGGGCCTGAGTTTTAAGCAGATTTCTGCTCTTATCTCTACAATAGATAAGCGATATATTTGCTGGGTTTTTCTCCCTCAGAGTTGGAGGGTTTTCCCAGGGTATCTATGGTGTTCATTGTCTTATGTGTTGCATTTTCTGATTGCTTTCATGTCTGATCACAAACACTAACACTTTGCAGAGAAAACACAACTTCTTTCTTCTCAACTCATTCAGCTGATCATTATCCAACCTTTTCGAATCACTTCTGGGTAGATGCGAGTCCTTCCGAAGATCTTTCTTATCCTTGTCCTTTTTGATGAGAACCCCTTAGACTGAAATTCGCTGCTAGATGTGGAAGCCTCCATGTCCTGTGCTTTCTTAATAGCATCCTGCAATGTAGGGGGATTAAGTGCCTTGATCCATCCTCTTAGTGGATCCGAGAGTCCATCCATGAATAACACCATAATCTTTCTCTCTGAAATATCAGTGACTAAAACTGCTAGCCTCTGGAAATCTGCAATCTAGTTCTCTAATGGCCCCCATTGTTTAAGTTGTGCCAGTTCTTTGAAGTGTAACTCAGGATCCCTCTTATCAAATCTTTCTATCAACCTCTTTGTAAACTCCACATACAAAGTGATCTAAGCATGTCCCATGGTGACCATGCCATGGTGCCACCATTCGTGTGCAATGCCATCTAGGTGTATAGCTGTGTACTTAATGGCTTCTTCCTCTGACATAGGATTGAGTTGGAAATATGTATCCACCTTCTATACCCAAGCTCGTGCTGTAGACTTCCCGGATGCATCAAAATATGGCAATTGCAGTTTACCCACTTTCTTCCTCAAATCAAAATTTTGAGCACGATCTCTTGTACGTGACCTATGTTTCATTCTAACATCAATATAATCTTTGAGAGTGATGGCTGCCTGAAACTCAACACCTCCAGCTTCCCAATCTCTCCTAAGCTAACCCTGTATATCTGTAATTTGTGGTTCAACCTTCGGCTGTGCCTGCACTTTGGGCAGAAAGGTGGGTATAAGGGGTCTTGAACTCACTGTCCTTGCTACATGTGTGAAGTTATCCCCAACGTTTCCCTCTCCATTACCACCATTTTGTCCGTTATTTCCACCATTATCTCCTTCGTTGTTCCCACCACCAATATTGTCATTAATGCCCATTTGCCTAGCCATCATTTGCATCAATAAATCCATCCGTTGATTCTGTTCCTGTGCTCTTTGTTAAGCTTGTCGTTGACCTTGCACTAAAGTATCCAATAAATTGAGAAATCTCTCCTCGCCTGGGTCTCTTCTTTCACCCATATCACCTGTATTTTGTTCACCTGTACCCCTATGATCTTCTAGAAACCCTTGTTCTTCTTGATTCAAATTAGCAGCTGCCATGTTTCTCCGAGTATTATAATGGTGTGTAAAAGGTGGTTGATCAAACCCGGACATGTCACTACTTACTCATGTTGTGCCCTATAGGATGGTAGGATTTTATGCTCTGATACCACTATAACAACACCCCTTATCCAGTAATTCACAAATTGGTTTTTTGTAGTTTAGTTGTCACTTGGTGCATTTTGTGTGTTCTTTTGGACATTTCTTTTCAAGTTTGACCATGCCAAACAATGCAGCAACAATAGGAAATATATTACAATATTTAAAACTGACAATTGGAAATTACAATGAAGAATGCAGCTGAAAATTTCAGATTTTTCCCTAGGTTTAAATATTCAGTTTTTTGACAAAGTAAAGACAACTCAGATCATGAAATATGGTCTAAAATCTAAATCAGACATACCCATAAAATGCAGCAATGAATTTATGTCTGCTGTAGTACAAAATGGTCTCCAAATGCCTGAGAAATACACCCATTAGCACATGAACTTGCTGCAATACCAGAATAACACTTGCAGCCTATTTCCTTGTCCAAAACGCCTCCAATAAACATTAACCCCTGTCAAATCTGCAAATGAAACCCTCGAATACAAGAAATCTCTAGCTACAATGAAGTCTCCAACAATAATGAAATTCCCAGCATATAATAAATCTCCAGCCAACAATAGAAATCTGATTTTTATATTAAAATCTTACTGACTGTATGTTTCAACAGCGAAGAAGATGCTAGCAATGAGGGATTTCGTCCCCAAAGCCCCAAGAAATCCAATCTCCAGCAGAGACTGAAAAACAATATCAATTTCTCTTCAACCAAGCATGTTGAAAGAGCCATAAAAGGCTCTATTTATCTTTTCTTTTCCCATCAAAATCCCACGCCTGGCAAATGTGGGATAAATTTACTTTTATTATTTAATTGCTTTATTTCCCACTTAATGGGCGCCATAGTACCTTTTTAAAAGAAAGGGGACATTTAATTTTTTATTTAACTCATTCCCACTTAAAACTTTATAATAAAGTTAAATATTTAATATAACTTTATAACTTTTAACTTTATCACCGGAATAATAATTGCCCATTAAATTAATCATTTGGATGATGAATAAAGAACACTAATAATATTGCCATCCCAAAATATACTTAAAATGCTGAGTCCTTGCCCCTGCACTGATTTACTATAAATAGTAAGTATGCGAAAACCCCATCAAATGACCTTGGATTGGCCTGAAATTGAAACTGCCTAGTCCAAATATCCTCAAGATCCCATCTGTGTCCTGGTTAGCCTACGAGACCATGGAGAAATAGGCTAACTGTTAATTTTTCATAGATCAGATAATATAACTGAAAGCACTTAAAATATTGCAACACATAAGATAATAAACACAACAAGATACCTTGGGAAAACCCTCCTCTTGAGGGAGAAAAACCTAGCAAATAATCCTCTTATATAATATAGGAATAAGAGCAGAAATCTGCTTACAACTCAGGCCCAACAATGGCCGAATTTGATACAACAAATAGTCGCACCTCTCCTATATGCAAAAGATACAAATGAATATGTTCTTCCTTGAAATCGGACTGCCGCTACACAAGTGCGAACTTCTTCTAAAGCTGCGGATTGCTTGAATGAACTTGAATGCTAAATGTACAAATGAGAATTTGTATATATATACAATTGAAGCACCTCTTCAATTAGGTCAGCTCTCTTAGAGAGAATAAATAAACAAAATAAGTGCCAAGGGGGTCGGCCCAATACAAAGCAAAATATGCAAACCTAAAGAGGGTCGGCCCTTATGTTAATTAAATCATTGACAACATAAATTAAATAGCCGAAAGGCTATCATTTAATTCATGCCTTCTTCTTGAAGTGTGTGCGCTGGAAGAACTGCCCTAAGCTGCTTATAACATCAACACTCCCTCTCAGCTAGGGATGATACTTTCAACTGCACACAACATATCACCTTATAGTGTTACAATAGCTTATCACCTCAACGTGAAAAGCAAATAAGATATCACCTCATAGTGACATCGGATATCACCTCATCGTGATATCAACCATCATGGCTACCTCCATAGATGGTATGTACAAGTGCTCATCACTCAATGTGATGTCACCTCAACATGACTTTCACCATGGCTCTCCCAGAGGGTGAAAACACAAGTACAAAATGTTGTCGTGGAGTCACACACATGGCATCCACCATGGCTCTCCCAGAGGGTGGAAACAAGGGCTTTCACCTCAAATCTCTCTCAATAGAGAAATGCATTAAACAGAGGATCACTGATACTGAGACTCCTTCTCAGTCAAGGCTACATTCTCCACCATACCAAGCTTTTCTCGAAAGTATACAAACTTGATCTTGGAGAGAGGCTTGGTGAGAATGTCTGCCGTCTGCTCATCAATGCTGATATACGTCAACTGTATAGCTTTCCTCAATACCATATCTCTGATATAATGGTACTTGATCTCAACATGTTTTGTTCTGTCATGAAACACAGGATTGACAGAAAGCTTCACACAGCTCTGGTTATCACAATGTATGATAGTAGGCTCCATTGATTGTCCAAACAATCCTGCAAGGAGCTTACGAAGCCACACTGCTTCACAAGCTTCCATACAAGCTGCAATATACTCTGCCTCGGCTGTACTCAATGCTACAGAAGACTGCTTCCTACTGCACCAAGATATCATAGCAGAACCCAAACTGAAGCAACAACTAGAGGTACTCTTCCGATCTGATACACACCCTGCCCAATCAGAATCAGTAAAGCCATGTAACTCCAAGTCCTCACCTGAAGAATATCTCAACCCATATCCAATTGTGCCATGCAAGTATCTCAGGATATGTTCAGCTGCAACAAGATGTATTTGCCTTGGTTCACACAAAAACTGGCTAAGTGCACTCACTGCATAGCAGATGTCAGGTCTAGTGTTAACTAGATACATCAATGAACCAATCAACTGCCTATACATCGTAGAATCCACTAGTTTTGAACTATCAGCAGCCTCCTTTAACTTGAGTAAGTTGGTCTCCATAGGTGTAGACATAGGTTTGTAATCAATCATTTCAAACTTCTTTAGAATGTCAATAGTATACTTGCCTTGACTTAGAATCATCTCATCTGGCTTTTGCCAAACTTCTAAGCCAAGAAAGTAATGCATGAGACCTAGATTCTTCATCTCAAATTTAGAAGCTAACTCCTCCTTACATTTTAGAATTAGGTGTTCTTCTCCAGTGATGATCAAATCATCAACATACAAAACCAGAATCAAAGCTTCACCATTTATTACCTTGAAATAGAGGTTAGAATCTGCATCATTCTTTGAGAAACCCAGACTCAATAGGTAACGATCAATCCTTTCGTACCAAGCACGAGGAGCCCGCTTAAGACCATACAAGGCCTTCTTCAGCTTGCAAACATGAGACTCCTTCCCATGTACCTCAAATCTTTCAGGTTGCTCAATGTAAACCTCTTCTTCTATTATGCCATTTAGAAAGGCTGTCTTGACATCCATTTGGTGAATCTTCCATCCTCTAGATGCAACAATAGCAATAATGGTTATGACAGAAGAGTATTGAGCCACGGGAGCAAAAGTTTCTTAATAGTCAACTCCCTCTTTTTGTGATAACCCTCTAGCCACGAATCTGCCTTGTACTTCTCAATGCTCCCATCAGCTGCATGCTTGATCTTGAAGAGCCATTTAGAAGACACTATAGATTTGCCTTTGGGTCTAGGAACTATATCCCAAACATCATTCTTAAGTATGGATTGATACTCCTCAGTCATAGCATCTTTCCAAACTTGTTGACTTGAAGCTTCCTCAACACTGGAAGGCTCTGACTCAATAAACTGACTCATCAAGGCAACATAACTAGAGAACTTGTGAGGTCTCTTGCTTTCTCTAAAGGCTCCTCTTGGGGCTGCAAAACTTTCTGCCTCCTGCATTGTCCTTCGAGCCCAAAGAGGTTTTTTCCTTCCAATCACAATGTCTAAAGGCCCATCAGTAGGTTCCAAAGGTTCAATTGGATCATCATCTTGATCATGAATCATTGCTTTAACTGCTTCCACAATAGACCTATTCTTCCTTTCAGCAATACCATTTTGTTGTGGATTATAAGGAACACTGAACTCCCTCTTAATCCCTGCTTCAATACAGAAATCACGGAAGGTACCAGAGGTGTACTCTCCATCGTTGTCAGATCTCAAAACCTTGATCTTTTTCCCAGACAAGTTTTCCACCCGTGCTTTGAATTCTTTGAATCTTCCTAATACCTCCTCAGATTCTTTAGATCTCAAGAAGTAGATCCAAGTCTTTCTAGAGTAATCATCAATAAAAATAATGTAATACAAGAAACCACTAGAAGATGCAACAAACATTGGACCACATAAATCAGAATGAATGAGATCAAGAATACATTTAGATCTACTTTCACTAGAATGAAACATATTTTTTGTATTTTTGCCTAGGGCGCACTCTTTGCATGTACCTTCATGTTCTTGGTTGCATTTTGGAAGGCCGGTGACCATCTTCTCCATGATAGGTAATGCACGAAAGTGAATGTGAGCCAATCTTCGATGCCAAAGATCACACATGCTAGAAGAATTATGCACAAGAGCTAGAAGGGGACGAGTGCATAGCCTGTAGAGACATTCATGTCTAACTCCAATTACCCGAGCAAAATTGAAGTTGGAGTTCCTTGCCCATATAAGAACTTTGCCTTTAGAAAATGCAACTTGATAACCCTTGTCTTCTAATGCTGAAATGGAGACAAGGTTTCTCTTTATGCCTGGAACAAATAGTACATCATTCAACTCCAATGAAATGCCGGAATCCAAGGGAAGAGAGGAGTTTCCAACTCCTTTCACATAATACCTTGCATCATCTCCAATAACGACTTGTTCACTAGAATCATTCTCCACCAAATTTGATAGATGCTCCCTGAATCCAATGATGTGATGAGAGGCACCACTATCAATCAGCCAAGTGTTGGTGTCGGTGGATACATTGCTTGACAAGGCTGAATATAACAGATATTCATTTGAGTCCTTCTGCGGGGCAGCTTCTTCAACATTTGCAGTGGCAACCTGTTGCTTAGGTCTGAGAGGACATTCCTTCGCAAAGTGGCCATACTTGTCACAACGAAAACATTGAATCTTGGATAAGTTTTGTTTCCTTTTGAAGGCAGGAGCACCATCATTTCCATTCTCTCGATTCCTCTTGAAGAATCCTTTCTTCCAACCTTTTCCTTTCTTTGACGAATGAGAGGCGAGAACATGTATCTCTTCATTCTTTGAACTTTGACCAATGCCTCTAGCCGTTTGTCTCGACTCCTCTTGAATGTAGTTGATCCTCAACCGATCGAACTTGGGAAGTTTAGATCTTGCACTGATTCCTTGAATAAACGACTCCCATGATAGCGGAAGACCATTGAGAGCAAGCATAGTCAAGTCTTTGTCATCAATCATGTGACCAATTGTAGAGAGCTGATCTCTTATCTCTGAAATCCTCATGAAATAAGTAATTACAGATTCTCCTTTCGCCATTTTCACAGGATGAAGTTGTTGCTTCAGTGCAAGTGCTCGACTAGTGTTGTTGATTTCGTACATCTCTTCCAAAGTGGTGAACATCTCCCTTGCTGTATCCAATTTGAAGACAATCGGTACAACATGATCTTTGACGGAATCAACCAACACTTTCTTTGCCCTAGTATCTTTCTTCCTCCATTGCAACTTCTCTTCTTCCTCCTCAGGTTCAGAACTTTTGACTTCACAAACTCAACCAAATCATTCTCTTCCAATGTGAGCATGATCCTGAACCTCCATGATGTGTAGTTAGAAACTCCTTCGAGTCTATCCTCGATTTTCAGACCATTCGCCATCTTGAAAAAATTAAAAAAAATAGACTGAAAAAGATTAAGGTGAGTGCTGCAAAATAAATCTGATCACGATCTTTTCAAACCCGCTCTGATACCATGTTAGTTTTTCATAGATCAGATAATATAACTGAAAGCACTTAAAATATTGCAACACATAAGATAATAAACACAGCAAGATACCCTGGGAAAACCCTCCTCTTGAGGGAGAAAAACCCAACAAATAATCCTCTTATATAATATAGGAATAAGAGCAGAAATCTGCTTACAACTCAGGCCCAACAATGGCCGAATTTGATACAACAAATAGTCGCACCTCTCCTAGATGCAAAAGATACAAATGAATATGTTCTTCCTTGAAATCGGATGGCTGCTACACGAGTGCGAACTTCTTCTAAAGCTGCGGATTGCTTGAATGAACTTGAATGTTAAATGTACAAATGAGACCTTGTATATATATACAATTGAAGCACCTCTTCAATTAGGTCAGCTCTCTTAGAGAGAAAAAATAAACAAAATAAGTGCCAAGGGGGTTGGCCCAATACAAAGCAAAATATGCGAACCTAAAGAGGGTTGGCCCTTATGTTAATTAAATCATTGACAACATAAATTAAATAGCCGAAAGGCTATCATTTAATTCATGCCTTCTTCTTGAAGTGTGTGCGTTGGAAGAACAGCCCTAAGCTGCTCATAACATCAACACTAACGACACAACCTATCACTTGTGCTAGAAAGGGGACATTACAAATAACGCTTATCTTCGGAGAAGAAAATTATCACCAACAAACCAAATGTCTGCCACACATGACCCTCTAACTCACAGTATTAGTCTATGAGGGTCAAACGATAGACTAACTCCTCGAGAAACTGAATCGAGCTATATAGGGGACATTACAGTCCACCCTCCTTGAAATTACTTGTCCGCAAGCAATCTCAACTCTGAATGCTGCAAGATATCCTCGCTCTCCCACGTAGCTTCCTTTACTGGTAGATCCCTCCATTTGATCAAATATTCCCTGATAACTCACCTTCGCAAATGATGCTCTCTGAAATCAATGATGGCCTTAGGTACTAATATCAATTTCCCCTCGTCATGAAGGGGTGATAAAGCTGTAGAAGGAACAATATGACGTCCTAATGCCTTTTTGAGGCATGACACATGAAATACATTATGTACCCTGCTGTCTGGCAGTAAGTCGAGCTCGTAAGCCACTTCTCCAACACGCTTGATAATCCTGAACAAACCATAATAACATGGCTTAAGTTTCTCGGCACCACTCTTCCTAAGAGTGGACTAAAGGTATGGCTGCAACATCAGATACGACATATCACCCACATCAAAAGATCGCTCAACTCTCTTCTGATGTGCATACTGGTTTTGTTGATTCCGTGCCTTATGAATATTCTGCTTCAGAGACCTCATGATGTCCTAGCTCTCCTGAAGAAGATCACTAGCACCAGGCACTCTATTGTCGCTCAACAACAAATCCAAAAAGTTGGATGCATCATACCGATATAAGGCCATAAATGTTGTCATTTGAATGGACATGTGGTGAGTGGTATTGTAGCAATACTCACATAGATGAATCCACCTCACCCAAGCCTTCTGTTGCCCTGCTATGTAATTCTGGAGGTATCCTTCCACCCATTTATTAACATTCTCCATCTGACCATCTATCTGTGGGTGGTAACTAGTACTCAGAGTGAGCTTAGTCCCACTAAGCCTGAACAACTCGTGCCAAAAATGACTCATAAACCTGCTGTCCCTATCACTGACAATACTTTGTCCAACTAGATAGACATGTTTGAAATCTTGCGAGTGCAAGTGATTGTGAATCCATCCGACACCATGACTTTGAACCCTTCAATCTCTTCAGTTTTGACCTCTCTCTTAGCTACTATCCCTTTGTCAATGAAATTGTGAGTTGCTTCTATATCAATTAGAGCAATGATTTGCTGTCCACAAAGAACTCCACGAACTGAAAAAGAGTTAATTCTTTTGAAAGCTAGAAAGTTGGGCAAATGTGCCCCCACTTTCTTGGTCCTCTTCCACCTCTCTTGGTGTCTTTTCTTCGTCTTTCTCTTCCAAATCTTCTTGCTGTTATGATATATCAGATGCCGATTCATCAACAAAATACACCTCCTTATAGTGCGCTTTGCTTGTTTTGAGGCAGTTGTGTCCTAGGGCCATGACTCTTTACTAGTGAAGCATAGTTTCATTCTTCGGAGTTCATTTCAGAGGTCATCATCCATCCGAGAAGGAAACTTCTTAGTCTGATTTGCATCTTTATGAAAAGGCCTCTTGTCCTTCTTATGTGGAAAAGACTTCGACTGAAATTTTGGCCTAGAGGCAGCCAACTCCATACTCCTTGCTTCTTTGATAGCCTCCAGTAGATTTGGTGGGTCAAAGTCCTTCATCCATCCCTTCAACAGTTCCAACAGCCCTTTAGTGAAAAGGACTACAAGCCTTCTATCTGTGATGTTGGGCACCATCACGGAAAGCCTCTGGAATTCAGAAATGTATGCATCAAGAGACCTGGGTTGTCTCAACTAGGCCAGCTCTCGAAATTTCACCTCAGGATCCTTATGATCAAATCTTTCAATGAGTGTGTTAGTGAACCCATCATAGGTATCAATACTTGTAACAAGTACCCCTGATTTTTTTCTGGAACTGTTTGCTGATTCTGATATATTGCTGATGTGTTTTGGTTTGTCTTTGTTTCACATGCTCTCATCGATGCATTGAATACATTGGAAATATTGCATAGAAAGGAAAATACCAAGAAATAACATTGCTTTTCACATTGCATTATAACATAACATATTGGCAAATGATTACAAATAAAACAGACTTAATGCAAGATGTTTCAGACCTGGTAATAATGGTTATCAGACCTGATAATAGTCTCTCATGGGCAGCAAATTACATACAACTCCTTGTGAGAGTCACCAAATGATTAAACTATCAATCCACAACACTCTCCTTCATTCGGGCCAACAAATACATATGAAAAGATACAACGAACTTGCTGTAGCAGACTCAGAAAGTTGCTGTTCGATTGAGAATGGTCTGAAAATGGTAACCCAGGAAATGTACAGCCCCTAGGAGGGGTGACCAGCTCCCAAAAATCAAGAATTCAACAATAAATTCTAACCAATGTTTGAAATGGGGCACCCAAACAAGAGGAATTCAATGAATCAATACCCAAAATGATTGGCCAAGCATGCATGGAGTTACAAATGGATTTCACCTTCAGCCACTATCAAAAAGAGAGTTTCCAGAATTTTGGAAATGCAAATCAGATCTCAGAAACTGCTCCTAAACACCTCCAAACACCTCCAAGTTGAAGCCAAGGCTCAAGCATGCCAAAACCTTTAAACCCACATCAAAAAAACAAGATCTTCTTCATTCCACCTCCAAAATGACTGAAATCATGACTGAAATCAGAACTCTGTTAGCACCCAATGCGATCGCTGAAGTAGAATCACTCTTATCCGGCTAGGGTGGATCTTTCACTACCGAAACCAGTTCTAAATGGTGAGGGTTTTTGTCCTCAATTCACAACAATAGAACTCTAGAAGCATTCCAACAGCATCCTGTTATGTTGCCAAATGATAGATACACAAATAAGAGCCAAAATGTTGCTTTACAGAAGTGAGGGAAATTAGGGCAACTTAATTTGAAATACTTTCCCTCCAAAACTCCCATGCCTATAATCTCCCCAATTTTATAAGTCAACATTGTAGTTAAATAATTAATTTAATGTTGTCGAAAAAGGCTAAATTAAAAAAAGACAACTTAAATTAATTATTTAAGTGGAGCAAAAGTAACTTAAGTTAGAAAAGTTAAGAGGAGTTACGAAGAGAAGTGAATAAAAGATTTCATGTCTTTGTTGCAGCTATGTTGGATTTTGGAATTTTGGGAGAAGTTTTGTGCTAGTTGAACGACGTTCATCCAGAACTTTGTGGGGATGAAACCCTTCACAAAGATTGTCATCTCTGGAGTTGAGAGATAGTCCCTGGATGATTGCTGATAGTTTCAATCAAAAGCTGTGTTGGTGCTTATTGGTGAATGATCTGTTTAATTTTTTGGGAATTGTGTTTTATATTGGAGTCTTTTCATTATAGCAAAGATCTTTCATCCTTTTGTTGATAATGAATAATATGCCAGTCGAGGAACAATAATCTGGAAAAGTAAAATAAATAGGACTAGACAGATATTGGTGGTTACAATGCTAATCTTGGAGTCAATTTTAGTTTCTAGCTTAAATTTGAGGTAGTCCAATATGAGGGAGCTGTGTTTGTAAAAATTAAAGAATATGAAACGATGCAATTTCTGAAGCTTTCTCCTTTCTGACGTCTGGCGTAATTTGTTAATAATCCTTTTTTGAACTGCGGTTGGGCAAGACGAGTGTTCTGAGTTTATTGTATGAATTGGGCAGTCTATTTTGAAATGCTGAGGAGTATTAAGAACCACGTGAGCGCCAGTCTATTTATTTAGGACAAGGAGTTATTGAGTCTTTCCTTCACAAGAAATTTAAGGAAACAATTTTGAATATAGAAAGAAGTCGCAATAAGATAATCTTGCTGCATCATCTTTGGCAGAGTCGGGAGCAATTCTGGGAGCCAATAAACGTGGTATGCTAATTCATAAACGCCTTTCCTGTATGTGCATCCTCTAGTGTTGAGTAACCACGAGTAGCTAGCTTCATCATAGCTAAGAGCCGTATCCTTCAAGAAACTGACTTGATTTAATATTACTGAGAGTTGGAGACAGTGCTTCAAAACAGGGGGACAACTGGTGATTAATATCATCCGATAGGCATTCCTTCAGGCCATGAAATTATGAACTGCAGTTGGTGTCATTATATGGTCGATGTGGAGATCTCGAATGGTTTAAATTGGAGATAAATCAGAATATGGAGAGTATGTTGTATTTTTAAGCTGGCCGAATCCTTGAGAAGGCAAAGACTCGGATTGGAATTGTCCTTTAGCGTTGTTAATGAAGTCTTGAATAGTCTTGGGAAAATAAAGGCATCTCATTGTCACTTCTAGAGGAGTCTGTTTTGTCTTCAGCTGCCTTGTATCTTGGCCATCATATTTCTTAAGCCATATTGTCTTCTATGTTGAGCTGTTGTGGAATTTGGAGGCTCACGAAGAGTCTACACCAAGCGTTGGTTGGTAGGAATACAATTGTTTCGATCTTTGTGGTGTAATGGGTTTGTGGAGAATATTATCGAATTAATTATATGATTCACAAAGACAAAGGAAATCGTGGCAAATTCAGGAACAAATAAATCATTCATAGTATAGTGCACTTGTTGGTCTCACATTGAATGACATGGAAGTTAGATTACACATATTGGGAATATTGGTGCCTAGTGTGGTGTTTGTGTGTTTTAAGGATTATCAGGTAGGTTAAAGGGGGTCGTGACTCCTCAGCTCTTATTTGGTTTGCTGCTGCGCTTTCTAAAGTCATTGCTTGTGATTCATGTAAGCCAAAGTATTATTCACCTATTTGAAGCTCACCACTTATGCCCATTGCCGGTTGGTGTAGTGTCATGGCATAGTAGCTGGTCAAGAAGAGCCTTAAGGAATTTTCTGAAGGGAACCACTCCATTTGCAGGAGACGTCAATATTGTGGTTGGTGAATAATTTCTTAAACTCCTAAACTGTACAAAAAAATGTTCAAAGATTTTCTCTGAATTTTTGGTAAATGTTATTCCTGAGTTGGATATCTTATATGTTGGAATGTTTCAATCATTATTTAGAGCTGAATGCCTAGCCTATGTTGCCTGAAATATACTTATATATATATGCGCCATATTTTGGAATTTGTGAATGTGTTATGCAATGTATACATTGAATCAAGACAACCTCCTACTTGATGAAACAAACTGAATTTAATACTCTGGACAACCAAGGGTCAATTGCTTGACGAAATGCTTGTCAAACTGTTTGGAATGAATAGTTGGTAAACTGGAAAAAATTGTTGTCAAAATTCCCAAAACAGGGTAGACCATTACAACGCCCCCCTCATGAACCTTTTTATTTTATTTAAAAATCTTTATATCTCCCTAGGGTGGTGTCCACCTTTTGAGGCTTAATATTTGGCCTTTTCAAAAGCAACTTTAATCAACTAGGCGTGACAAGGTACTTTTTTGATGACCCCAAGACCCTCACATAAGTTGTAAAGTGACTATAAAAATAACTTAAGTGACGGGAAAACACAAACATTATTTTAATCAACCTTAGATTCACAAACGCCCAATTAGGAAATATACCTTGTTGGCGTAACATAGGCCTAGACTAGTTGCCAAAAATACACTTACTATAAATAGCAACTACTAAAAATAATAAGTACTCCCAAACATCAAACTGACACGAAACCGAGATACCTTGAGACTTACTATAAATAGTAAGTACTGAAGTTGGCCACTGCTAAAAATAGAAAGTCCTACCAGAAAGCACCAAAAACCACCATAGAGCCCAACACTGGCTTCCAGTCTCATAACCAACTCCACTCAGCCTACGGGTACCCTAGAATAGGCTAAGGGAACTCTCCAAATGATTAGGTGCAAGAAGGGGACATTACACTTATGGCCAAGGGTAACCAAATCGTGATACCACCATTTATGGGAAGCTTCGTCCAAATGGAGAGTGGCAAATTTGATGGTGTCCAACTCCGGAATTGTCTTCAATGAAAGATTATTGTGTAACTTCTGGACGCAAACTCTAGTGGTGCACTTGTCACTTCCATCAAAATGTGCTAGAGTCACCTTCCCAAGAACTTGCTGATAGTCCCTTGGAGCCATAGGATCACAGTTCGCATATCTTCCACCAACTCTCTTCTTCTTTTGGTTTGTGAGTTGATCTAGTGTCAAAATCTCTCGGATCTCAACAGGTAGAGTAACATACTCCATGTAGCTATTCCTCACTTCATCAGCTATAGGAATTTGAGCTTCTTGCTTTGCTGAAGGTTCCTCCCTTTGAGTGAAGGTCAGTTGGAGAGGTCTAGGAGTGGATCCTCTGGTCACTTCAACAGTGTGACCACTCTGTCTCCCATTATGGTTAACCTTTGAAGCACTGGTCTCGCTATTCTGGGATTGAGGTATGGGAGTCACATTTTGGTTCATCTTAGCCAACAACTGTGATATCATGTCCATCATGACATCAAACTTCCTCTCTGCTTTGGTATCCAGATTCTCTAGCTGGGCTGGTCCCTTATCCCTTTCTGCCATGGTTTCAACTGCATTGTCATTGACAAGCTTTGGCTGTGGACTGGCTTTGAGAACTTCTGGGAAGGTTCCCTCAACAGGAATTGAAGGAGTCTGAAACAACTGTCTCTTCTGCTCACTGTTATAGTATCTGATTTCTCTATCACTCAGAGAATTTTTGGCAACTGAAAGCAATGTGAAGCACAGGCTGGCAGGATGAATAGCTCTGATACCATTGTAATATCCACCCCAACTTTTTTCAAAACTTCACTTGTTAGCATTAGCCAAATAATAATGATAACGACTGAAATAAGCAACCTTCCACTTTTTGATCAACCAGATCTCGATGTGGGGAAGGTGAGAGCATACGGTGGTAAGGTGAACATTGCATTAACTGGAAATCAACCACTTGTTTAGTGGGGTGAGTGATAATCAAACTAACTGAAAGCAAACGACTTCCACTTTTTGATCACCTAGATCCCGTTGTGGGTAAGGTGAGAGCATACAGTGGTAAGGCTTACAAAATTGAGCTTCTAAAACAAACCACTTCTTCAGTCGGGTAAGTATGTAAATCCAAGTGCATGAAATGAAACCATTCGCTTATTCAGCGAGAATTACATTAAAACAAAAGCACTTGGTGGCAATCCAACCAATCAAGAGAGATCCTCCACTTATTCAGCGGGTATAACATGAAAGTAAAGAAAGCTCATCCACTTATTCAACGGGAGCACCACTTATTCAGTGGGGTAAGAAATGACAAGAAAGTAAGAAAGCTCAACCACTTATTTAGCGAGAGCACCACTTATTTAGTGGGGTAAGTAGCAATAAGTACAAGAGCAAATCACCAATGGTACTACCAAAGGTGTTACAAGGAGCTTGTAGACAGACATAGTCGTAGTCGGCTGTAGTCAGCCGTAGTTATTTATACTTAAAAATAAAACTATATTCACATTGTAAATATGTCACATGTTGCTTGGGTAATTATTTCCGATTAGTTGAGATTAGCTGTTACGAAGCGTCACAATGGTTGGTTTCTCAACCACGGCTAGTTACTATATGTATTAGAGTTTGTTGTAATCGGGACATCTATGCTATGATGTTGGTGACATTATACTTTTGTACTTGCTGTGGAATAAATGAATAAATGCAGATTCTATTATATGCATCATGTGTTCATGAATATTCTGTACTTGTACTTGTCTATGTTTTGTGAATTACATCCCGTTTACTCTCGTAGTACATTGAAAGTATCCCAGTAAGTAAACAAAGCTCAATATAAAATGTTTCAGATTAACATCAGCTGCTGTTGCACTATGAAAATAATGCTATCTAGAAACTCAACTCTCCAAAATGATACCCCAACATGAAAATAAGAATTCCCCCACAAAATACAACAATAATACCTCAAAGAAGGATCCTTCGAAGGGTTGTAGAAGGTCTGATATGCTGCTGCTACAGGTCTGATGTAGAATTATCAGGTCTGATATGAAATGAATCGTAGACTAGAATGTCAACCAACAACTCCCCAATGAACACAACTTCACCAAAGCACCATAGAAACTCTCCTAAATGCTACCAAGCCAGAGTATATGCTAGGTGCCTTGCAAACTCCAAAACAATGATGACAACAGATTTCAGACAACCAAAATACCTGCTGCCACAAAGTGTACGGCCCAGCTAGAGGGGTGACCTACTCTAGAAAATCGTAGACATCCTCAAACATTCTAAAAACTTGAGCAAGGGGACGCCCAAGGACTAGGATAAGATTGGTCCTATACCCAAAAGAGGTTCTCCAATGCCCAAATCAGCATGAGTGAATAGGTGGTATGACTGGGCTATGGATAGGGTCAAACCAGCAACAACAAAGTCTGAAACAACACTCCAAAAATGCTCCTACTACGCTGCAATCAACACTCCACACCAAAAACATGTCTAGAAAACATCATAACGATAAAAAACTAAAAGAGAAATGAAAGCCATTACCAAATTTGCTCAATGATAACCCCTGCAATAGAGCTACTCCAACGTCCAACTAGGGAATGTCTTACAACTCTGAAATTGAAGCCAACCTTGAGGGTTTGCGTCCTCAAAGCCCAAGGATTCTCTCCACTATTTGAAAACACTTCATTATCATAAGATTGCATAACCAAATGATGCGAGCATAGAGGGAAGTATATATAGAAATTAGGGCTCCAAAATTCAAATAGCTTTTCCCTCCAAATGGGATGCCATCCTTGGGAAAAATATATTTTATTTAAATTTCATTTAAAACTCCAACTTAGGCGTCCACTTTAACAAAGGAAAAACCATCCTTTAAAAACAACTTAAAGTTGCCAAGGCTAGGCATGGGAGTCCAAGGGGCCTTTTTTAAACTTTTTAATTTATAACTCAAGTTACCAAACTTGCCTTTTCGAACTCCAAGGATGGTGAAAGCATTGAACTGCCAAAAATGATAGAACTCAACAATTGAAAATGTCACCCTTGCCAAAACTGGAAACCCAATATTGAATTGTTGCCAGAACCACTGCCAAAAATAACACTTACTAAAAATAGCATGCTACTAAAAATAGTGTGTCCAAACTCAAAATTAGCCCAATCTGAGATGCAACTTTGACTTACCAAAAATAGTAAGTGCTAAAAATAGACATTCTGCCCACCAAGGATCTTAGAAAACCTAGAAAAACCCAAAAAACTCTGGCAAACCTCTGCAATAACCCTTTGAAATGTTGACAAGAATCCTCCAAGAAACTTGGAATCCTATGAAATACCTTTGAATAGCCTACGGGACTCTAGAAATAGGCTAACAGTCATAGAAAAGCTTAAGATTGAGAAGGGGACATTACAATAGAAACATCATGAAATCGACACAGGTTTGGAATTTTGTGGATGAATGGTATTGAGTTTTTCAAATATTCCAAAAAAACCTCAATTTGTATTATGGAATGATATCCTCTACCTCTAGCTCCACTTCTATCTTTTCTAGAATAACTGCTTTCATTCGGTTAGCTGGATCAACTACATTTGGAACTAGATTAAGGGAATTTGGTTGATTTTTGTGGGTGGAGCCCATCACGATTGGATTCGCTCTGCAAAGGTTTGAGCTCGAAATGCTCTCTATTCTAAAGCCCTTCTCCCACACAACAATGCCATAGATTCACTTGTAAGCTTTCCTTCGTTAGAGAAAGAAATAAGCTCCAATCGGAGGCTATTGGGATGAATAGTATCTTGAAATATCAAGCAGTTGATTTGAATTGATATTTATTATTATAATGTTAAATTGTATACGAAATGTTTTAAAATTTTATAATTTAAAATAATTTAATAATTACTAATAAATATTAAAAAATAGTTTTAAAATTTAACCTAGCATATACTATATTATATTAATATATTACTATCTTGTTTATTAAACTGTATATTAATAATTATAGAATAAAATTATAAATTAATATTAATATAAAATTTTAAAATTAAATGAAAAACTTTTATATGTTGTACAACAACATTATAAATATTAATATATTTGATTTTAATTTAGTGTATATATTTATGATTTTTAATGCTCTTTGTATGAACGTACCCAGCCCAACAAAAAATTATGCTGTACTGGCATACTGTACCCACGCACCAGTATATGAACCTGATTCTGATTTGGCAATTTAGTGATTTTAAAAAAAAGTAAATGGAGCTGCCAATAAATATTTTAGAGCACATGGGACTCAACTCAAGCACATTGTATCCTACACTCAAAGAGACACATTCTTCTAATTCTATTTTCACCTTTGTTGTTATCACCAATTATACTATAAAGCATAGTTGACAAACTCGGACTCGACAATAACTCAGCAAGCCCAAAGAATTTTAATAACTCGAGACTCGGCAAAAACTTGGGAAAAAACTCGGCAATAACTCAACAATTTTATCGAACATTTTAAAATACATAAATTTTAAAAATATTCTTCAAAAACAAACATATTACTAATTTTGTAGAGCATATTGTTGATTTCCATCATATATAAATCAAAATTAGAGTTTAATACATATCATAGACCAAAAACCGAGTTCAATCTCTAAATGAGTTACAATGCCACTTCCACTAGCCATGTCATATGTAGAAGTTGCCTCATCTAAAGAGATTTTTGGCAAGTTGAGTAATAATAATGTCTAAGTTAGCACACTCAAGAGTTATATTTCAAATTTTCAAGTTCTCATCACCCCCTCACTGTAATCAATTTTCTTATTTGACAAGAGATCCTAATAACTAATGAGGATCTGGGAATGGAGATACCTATGGGTTTGAGGGGCAACGCCCCTAGTGGGGTCAAGCAGCAATGGCCCTTGTGGGGATTTGGGGGCAACGCCTCCAACGGGGTCAAGCGGTAGCACCCCTTGCGGGGGTTTGGGGGCAATGCCCCCAACAGGGTCAAGGGGCAGCGCGCCTTGTGGGGGTTTGGGGGCAATGCCCCCAACGGGGTCAAGGGGCACACCCCTTGTGGGAGTTTGGGGGCAACACCCACAACGGGGTCAAGGGGCAATGCCCCTTGTGGGGGTTTGGGGGTAACACCTCGAACAGGGTCAAGGGGCAGCGCCCCTTGTGGGGGTTTGGGGGCAATGCCCCCAACGGGGTTGAGGGGCAGCGTGCCCCTTGTGGGGGTTTGGGGGCAACGCCCCCAACGGGGTCGAGGGGCAGCGCCCTTGACACACTCCTTGTTGCAATACAGGGCGGGGTCAAGGGGCGAAGGCCCCATTGCCAAGCCCAAATTAAGGCCTTTGAAACCATAGAAACCTTCATTACTAGTCGCCATGTCTTCGCATGCCCTAAGTCACCAACCACGTGTGAAAATGAAATATTAATTGCGTTTTAAAAAAAAATTGTAAGCAAGTAAAAAAATTATATAAATTTTGATGAGTGATTGACAAAAACTCGTGCTTTTTTCCAAATACTCGCAAGTTTTTTTCAAAAACTCGTTGGCAAGTAACTTGCCAGTCTACTCGACTCGCGAGTACTCACAAGTTTTGCAACACTGCTGTAATGGATTAGAATCCCAAAGGGCAACCTATAATGTGAGATTTAAGCTTAAAAAATATTTTGAATATGTTTAATATATCTCCTTGTGAGGTGACCTTTGGCTTAGATGCCACAAACACGGGGTATCTCTTCCATCAAATTCACCGATGACTTGCTCCTGGCCTTATGCATTAGGCTATGCCACACTCAAAATTTGATGTAGTATTATCTGATTCAATGTTCAACATTTTTACATTTTTCGCACTTGTAACTTGTCTCCAGTGGATTTGAATAGAGGCCTCCATTGTGAAAGTCCTGCCATTTGAGCTCATTCCATTTGACTATGCTAGGAATATATTATTCAATATAATAGATTAACATTTAGTAGTTGATGTTACGACTAAAAGGAGTACATTTGATGTCTTTTCCAAAATCTTTATGTTCTACTTCTCATGTTTTTCCTTATCAACCTGTAATCTTTCTGTGTCTTATTTGTCTGCCTTTTGATGCAGAGGTAAAGGATCCTTTCAGAAAAAAATGGAAGTTCTCCGCAGATTGAGACGATTACTTTCACAGACTTCAATGCCTCCTGTAGAAATAGCTGTTCAAGCTGGGGTTATACCTGTTCTTGTTCAGTGCCTTTCATTTGGATCTGCAAATGAGCAGGTCAGCGTTTTATGATGATGGACCTGAATATTTACATTTCCCCCTTTTACCTGAGTAACAAGATATTGGATTCTCAGAACTCCAAAGAATGTATGGGACTTCATTCATAAAAAGATAATAACATAGGTTTTAACATTCTATATTAATAATTTGGTTTGCAACAGCTACTCGAAGCAGCTTGGTGCCTCACAAATATAGCCACAGGGGATGTGGAACAGACAAGAGCACTTTTACCTGCTTTACCATTGCTGATTGCACACCTTGGAGGTGAGTTAGAAGAGTTCACATTGCTAAATCCTTATCTCATATTTTCACAGCAACCTTGTATTATTATAACATTCTTTTGCACTAATGACTTTTATCCAATCACTAAATGTAGGCATTGACGCTGACCCCTTTGCCTTGTTGCATGCTGATTAGTATTTCTGATAAAGGAACTGTAGCTATGCCGTATAATGAAGTGTTATGTTATGATAAGTAGTTAAGGGTTTCATGAAGAGAAGGGATGAAGATTCAGAATGTGTAAACAGTGATTTTAAGTCCCTGGCAAGTGACTCGACAGCATTGTCTAAAAGGCAACCATCAAGACGACATAAAGTCAGAGAAGTTTGGAGAGCACCATGGTTGTGGAGGAAGAACCAAGTTGCTGATGTCATCATAAATAAAAAATTAGTTTCTGAAGCTGAGGTAGTTACACTATCTACTCAACTAGGACAAATTGAAGTGTCTACTAAAGGACTGTTAATAGGGTCAGATGCAACTTTAATTGCTGCAAAGGATAAAAAGCCAAGAGTTTATAACCAACAAAGAAAGAACAAATTTGACCAAGTAGGTCTTCCACAAAAGAAGAGGACTGCACAAATCAGTCAGCATCCCCTTATAAAGAGAAAAATGAACCCAAAGTGCTCTATGTTTCCAAACAAGGAAGGTTTGTAGGCAAGAAGAATGAAAACCCAACAAATTATTGCTTAAATTTGAGGATTACTGGAAGAAAACGGCTTCACTGATAAAACTTGATTGGAGCATTTTCAAGACAGTTTACAGAATTATGCTATTATATCCTATTGTCAGCTTAAAGATAATAAAAATAAAACATGGGGATAAGTCAAAATAATGTTCGATAATTAATTTAAGAAGAGGCATAAAGATGCCCAAATATTGAACAACCCGGCCTTCAGCATGGCAAATGAGGGTTTGTTATGATATTAAAATCAAAGATTGCTAAATTTGGTATGTTTGATAGATAACTTAATAGGGGAAGATCAATAGCATCAATATTTCTTATATAGATTATAATTATACCATCATCAAATTATCATGACACCTATAAAATGATTTTGAATACTGTACAACAATGATATTTACAAAAGCAAAATTTATATGAGGATGGGTCTCAATTGCAAGACATCACCATTCTCCTCAGCAAGAAAAATGAGAATAAAACAAAACAAAAAAACTTGGCCTGTGGCGTATACATGCTTTATAGGACTATTTGAAATTTACAACATAGCAGAATGTTTGTTTAACTTAAATAAACCCTAGGCAGATAATTAGGGTAGGTTTCCAGAACAAGCACCCTCAAGTGGTGGATATAGAAACCATAGAATTCCATTATTGAATAGCTAAAACAGCAGTGTTAGCAAAGGACCAGATCACATATACAGTGGCAAGAAAAAATGGCCTGGCATACAATATAGGAAGTGTAATAAATGGGAGTATTTTCCAAAGGAATGTAACAAACAATCAAAATCAGGTAGAAAGCTATGCACAAATTGTAGTTCTAGTGATCACGATGACAAAGACTGCCCCAATATGAAATCCACCAACATGGTGGAAATTGAGAGGAGGATACATATTTATAACTTGTGACAAGAGGAGCAAAGAGAAGGGTAGGATATGTTGGTTTGCAATCTCCACGTAATGTTTTTGTGCTCATTTTGGTGACCACTCCCTTAGGTGTGTTCTGGGGTCCAGTTGCCACTTCAGAAGCCATTTCCTAAACATTGGAGTGATATCCTTCTAGAATTAAGCCTTATCTCATCTATAAAACCTATCCTCGAATTTTCAAGTCAAAAATCCAAAGAGACAATTATTGTCTGAAAATTATGGTGTTTTGGACATGTGTTGAAATCCTGAGTTTTTAATTGTAGATCTTAATCTAACCTTGAATCCATTCCAAAAGCCATCCAATGATAAATTAGCCTTCAGATGCAAATAAAAGATATCATCACCTTTCCTATAAAAGCTCATGCTAAGTCATACTAATTTTTTGACATTCTGACTCATAGGTATTTTCTTCTGCAATATTCATACTATAACAAGTGTGGAGCTCATACATTGAAGATTTACCAGAATTGAGCATTGAGCCATCATCCATCAAGTCTTATACTCTTGCAGCTTGCACATCAAGTGTTTCCTTTCATTTTTATTTGTGTTTGTTTACATATCATCCCTAATCTATCCCAAGTGTTTCGTAGGATCCCTATTCTTGCCTGAATTTACACACCCTTAGATCCCTTCCCAATTAATCCATTGTCAATCATAACCCACCAATCCTCCCACATCACTCACACACCACTCCAACTTACCTTGCCTTCCAGGATTTCACATTGTTGGATCATTCTTAGCACACATCACATCACTCTGGCACCTTAGGATATCACACAACATATTTTCTGTATGGCTAATTGGAGGCTGAAAGATACCATCTAGGGGACTGAGAGGCAGCTTCTCATATAGCCGCCCCTTTCCTCTTGTCCCGCATTTAAAAGAACGAGATTCAGATTACCAAGGTTTCAAAGCTCTTATGTGAGGGTTTGTTTTTTGTTTGGAGACAAGATGTAGTGATTATTTAGCCCAAAAATTTGCAGAGTTCCAGCATTTATATGAACGCTAGTGTTGAAGTATCATAGATTCATAAGTGTCCTACATTAGAGCCTTTGCAAATCTCCCCTTTAGGAGCACTCCTACTAGGCATTCTTAAGAGGGCAGGAGTTCTATAGTTCAGCATAGGTGACCTGTTTGAGCATCCAGGAGGATTAGGAGTGCTTAAATTGGTTGCAGGTGTCCTATTTGGAATCCTGCAGAATGCAGGAGCACCCAGTTCTAGCACAGGTGTCTTGATTCAGTGTCCTAGACTCGAGTCTCACAGATGCACCCTCTGCAAACAAGGTGCCCTGTTTCAGTGTTTGTGCCCAATGCTAGTGCCCTGGAACACTTCTCAGTTTCCCAGTTTTGCAAGTTCCTTCATCAAACAGTCTTCTTTCAGCTTCTTGGGTGTGTAACAACCTTCTAACATTCTAGGGGCAGTTCTTTCTCTTTTCCTTTCAATTTCTAGTTTACATTTATTAGTTCTGTAGTAGTTTAATTCATTTCTAAATCTGAATTATATCTGAATTTATTTTTACATATCACAAGTTTTATTTCAGATTGCTTTGAATTAGATTAGTACATAGAAATATTAAATCCTAGGCTTGATAATATAACATCCAAAACCCTAATCAAACAATCTAGGGTTCCCTTTTTCAATCTTTCAGAAATAAACTGCCTTTTTACATAGGGAGGATGAGGGAAGTTACACCACCACCACAACTTGGTACATAAAAGCAAGTCAATATTTGGGAGATCTAAGACAAATCAAAAGACAAACTGATAAATTCACAAACACAAAAGAATATAAGAGTAAATCCTTTTAGCTCATATCTCTAGTTAATTGTACAAAGGTCACAATACCAGATAAGTTATTGGTGGACTGCTTACCATTACTGGCACATGCTCAGGCCTTGGCACAAGTGAAGGCAGATGTTCAAGTGGTACAAAGAAAAGATGAGGAAAAGGATATTCTTATGTTAGGAAATGATGAAATTTCCTATGTCACTATTGAATTAGGGAGCATAGTCTTTCCAAATCCTCTAATAGATGGAGTATCCAAAGTATACATTATTCTTAAGAAAGTATGGAAGAAACTAGTCAAATTGTTTTGATTCAAACATATTTGTAATCGAAATGGAAAACCATGTATATATAAATCCAATTGGCATCTTATTAGATCAAGAAATCACAATTTAGGGAAGTACTTAAGTATTACATTTTGTGATCATGAAAATGGAAACTGTGTTAGAACACAATGATACCCATTGTAGGGAGAGTATGGCTGGAGCAAGTGAAAGTTTCCCATGATAGGGAGCATATAACCATTGTTCTAAATACTAAAGCTTTAACTTAATGGTGGACACAATCAAACATGACATGGTTGTCATGCCCCTGAAATTGTAACACCAAATATGAAACATTTACTGAAATGTGCCAACCAATTTTTTCCTTGAATTATCACAACACAAACCAGCACTACGCCAATTGATTAGCGTTAGGTTCAAAAAAGAACCAACTGAAAAACACTCAATGCCAAGAATGCGCACACAAGACCCAATGTGGGTGAGGTGCTAACATATGGCGGAGGAAACTGAATTATAACTGAAAGTAAATACAACTGAAAACAAAAAGAGGAGGTGAACCAGCCATGAGAGATTTCACGCTACCACTTAAATTAGTGGGGGGAAAGAGCATTACAATTTCAAATTAATTCATCCGCTGCGGCAGACATCCACTCAATAGTGGGAATTCGCCACTTTTCAGTGGGTGATAAATGAGAGATTAGTTTGTTCTTTCTCCACATTGGCGGTAAACCATCCAGAGGTTACAAATATGTGAAAATTAACACTAAAATATGCAGCAAGTTAAATGATTGGAACAATACTACTATTTATAGTCTTACAATGAAAGACAACTGCAATTTTCAAGTGTTATTACAATCTTTACAAAGCACAATGAAATAGATGATCTACCACTTGATAATCTCTCAATTATTGAAGATAGAAACCAAAATCAGAAATTGAAATAAGTCTGATATAAAAAACAACAATCTGAAAAAGCATTACCAGCAACTATGCTATCACCAAAATGTTCATTGCATCCTCAAAACTCCTCCGAATGACCTAAAATAAATTGCAAAAGCTTTCTAGGAGGATGGCATCCAATGTCCAACACCAAAACTGTCTCAAAAGCTCTCCAAATAATTAAACACGAACTCCAAGGCAGCCCCAGGCAAGGTACGACCTCAAAAAGGGGCGAACTTCATTTAAAAATTAGAAACTTCAAATTAAAATCTGAAATTGCATGGAAAGGGGTGCCCATGCCATAGAAATCCATTGCTTCAATACCCAAAAGCAAATAAAAATCATACCAAAAGCTGTATATGAAAATCTTTTTCAACCAAACAATAACCAACAACATGAAAACTGGAAATATCTCACCAAAACTCCACAGTAATGCTTAAAAAGTACTTCTAGATGAAGTACACTCTCAAATCACCATCTAGGGAACCATAGTTTCAGGCCCGAAGAATGGAGTAAATTTGCTAAGCTTTCCCTTAACCAGATTTTGGATTTCAAACCAGTAGCATAACTTTACAATATTTTCCCAAGATGAGAATGAATGAGCAATGCATCAATAAATAGACTCTTCAGTTGGAAAATGAATCAACTCGAAACTCCCCCAAGGAACTCTTCAATTTCCTCCAAGGGACGCCACTTCTCAAGCATTTACTTTATTAGAATTAATAAAAACATTACTTATCATCCTCTAGGCGTCCACCTTTAAGTTACACAATAAAACATTTAATATAAATATTAAATGCTCAAATCAACCCCTTTATGCCCCCTTTTTAAAAACGACTTGAAGTCATCAAGCCTAGGCATGGGGTACAACTTCAGAACATAAAATTGACTAAGTATAAAACTTAGTCCAAAGAGGTAGCCAAGACCAACACCCAAGTTGTAACTGACAAACTGCTAAAATTAGCAAACTGATGTTTGCCAAGTTGAACCAAGCTAATGATGATGCCACTGCCATAAATGGACTTACTAAAAATAGCAAATGCCAAAAATAGTAAGTTAACTTCAAAACCATCAGAAAACCAAACTGATCAACCACATTGAATTGCAAATGATTGAGTTGCTGCTAGAATGATACTGCTAAAAGATAGACTTACCAAAAATAGCAAATTGCTATAAATAGTAAGTTTGCAAATCTTCCTTTGAACACCAATTGAGCAATATCATGATTTAATATAAATAGTAAGTGTTTCCAAACGCCTTTTGAACACAAACCGGAAAGCCAACATGACTTTCTATAAATAGGAAGTGCCTGAAAAGGTTGTCATATGGAGATGCATGTTACACCATTCTGAAGCTCTCCAAAAACCCAGAAAGCTCCACTAGACATGCATCAAAAACTTTCGCATGAAAGCCTTCAAAACTACATTTGAAACCTCTTAAAAAATAGGAAACCCTAATTTCCAATTCTACTTAGCCTACGAGTTTCCGAAAATAGGCTAAAACCAATTGAAGAGCGTAGGGCTAAATCGGGGACATTACATTTACAAATAACAAAATGGAATGTGATGATGTTATAGTAGTGGGAGATATCTTTCTCTCAAATTTAAAAATGATGTATAAATAATACCAAGGCAAGTCAGACTTGCTATATATAATAATTTTATGAAGAGTCACCTTGTTTCTTAAAAGAGGCCAACCCAAATGAAGAGTCACCTAGTTTTTTATAAATACAAGATGATGATCATTCATTTGATCATCAAGTTCATTCATCATAATTCACATTCCTAGAAGAAGTTCATATTTGAGCAGCAGATCATCATTTTGTAGCAGTAGACCGATTTCAAGGAGAAACATATTCATTTGTATCTTTGCATCTAGGAGAGGCGCTATTATTCATTGTATCAAATTCGGCATTGTGTTGGGCCTGAGTTGTAAACAAATTTCTGCTCTTATTCCTTCAATATATAAGAGATATATTTGCTGGCTTTTTTCTCCCTCGAGTAGGTGGGTTTTCCCAGGGTATCTTGTTGTGTTCATTGTCTTATGTGTTGCATTTTCTGATTGCTTTCATATCTGATCCTAAATCTAACAGAATGAATATCAAAATATAAATATAAGTAATTGCCATTTAAGTATTATTATTATAATTATAATTATCAAGATAATATTATAATTATGAATATAAATATTGTTAATATAAAATAAATACTTAATATTATATGAAAAGAGATAAAAATAATATTAATAAAAATACATCAAACAAGAAATATTTAAGCAAAATATATTATCAGAAAATAAAGTATATACACCGAATATATTAACTACATGTCACTGAAATTATAAACATCGAATATATCAAGATACAAATACCAAATCCAATAAACATCCAAGTATGAGTAATAGCAAATATTATTATAACATTATGTTAAAAAGATGAGTAATTGCAATTCAAAATAACATATATTGTAGTAATGAATCTGATTATAATTTGTGTAATACGTGATATAATAATATATCATAAATATCCTATATTGTAAATAATAATGGATGATATAAAACTATATTCTAAACTGCAAATAATATTTGATTACTATAAAACGTAGAAAGAACATTGCTAGATGAACAAGTATGAAATGTAAAATATAGTTAATAATAAGGAGCCAACCACTTGTTCCAAACAATACAGTGCCTTCCTAAAAGGACATGCCCCTTGGTCGGGCCATAACCGGGAGGTCCACGTAAAATCAAAAGGTATCAAGGAAGAAGCATCTGAAAAATAAGGAGTAAAATACAATCTGCATATGCTCGTGGCATGTACATCAGATATTACGAATTGTAATCTGCTAAGAATATAAAGTAGGTTAATGGGTAGGCATGTTTATTTCTGTTTGTTTATAATTATAATGTGTGTCAGAATTTGTGGAGTAGGATCCATAGATATATTTACTATTGCTGTTTACAATCGTAATATATTCAGAACTTCTAGAATAGAACAATAGATATATTTATCATTACTTATTTCTAATTGTAATATGTTCAGAGTTTATATAGTAGCAGTAGTAGGTGTATTCATATTATGTTCAGAATTTATAAAGTAGAATCATAGATGCATTCATTATTGTTTATTATTCATTATTATTTATTACTGTTTATTATTCATTGTTTATTTCTAGTTATGATATATTCAGAAATTTACATACATATGTACACTGTTAATCTGTTTATATTATGATATCCATGTTTCACCATGGTAAGAAAGAAGGATTACAAAGGGAGAAACTATGCAATGGAGTCTCCTAGATACATAATAAGAAAGACTAAACTGGGGTAAATAATAAGAAAGACTAAGAAAGATTTCAGCTTGGTCTAAGAATGTCAATCCGGGGATCGTAAGCTTGCGAAAGGTGTTGCGGCAGTATACCTAAGGGAGGAAAGTAGTGAATGAAGTGGGGATGAGTACACACAAAGGAGCACCTATAATGAAAATCTGGTTCTTTTGTTCTGCTCTATTTTATGACAAAAGTGACAGGAGCTGTTACAGACTGCAAAATGACAACAACAAGCTCTCTTATAAATCCAATATATAACTCACACTTCATGCCTCGAATAAACACTTCAACATTGACGGAGTATCAATACTTGGAATGGCTGTCCAATGAAAAATAGTTGTTAAACCAGATTGTAAATAAAACGCTACAGAAAATTAAATCATGCGGAAATAAATAATTTCAGAAAATTAAATCACATATTACTGAAACAATAAATTACAGAAATCACTGGTGTTATGAGTAGTGGGCCCTGCCTCCTCAATCCGCGAAATGCTGAAATAAAAATAGCGTTGCTCTTACACGGTTTTGTTCATGCAAAAGATTTTATTTATTTATAAAAATGGTACATCGTCCCCTTTCGTTGTTGCCTTGCGCTACTTATATATGCGCAACTTATAACAACCTACAAAGATTTGTTTGTTTTGGCATGCAGCCAACAAGCTAAAAGAAACAAATAATATGGTTTGGTAACCATAAATCTATTTGATAAAAACAAACTATAAATTGGCAGCGTATAATATTTAGTCTTCTCGCATTTTGGCAAACACATCTCCGTACAGTTGGAAAACATAGTTGTTATCATAAAGTTTATTTCTGGGAATGAATCCACGTGAATGAAAAATGTAGGTAAAAACACCAATGACAAGATTTCTCCAACAACGTGACAGCAGAAAGCATGTGGCGGATTTGATAGCCATGTGTGACTATGTGTATTGAAATGGCTGAAGGAAGGCCACTGTTGGATGCACAATCAACACTAAAGAGGTAGTCAACGCCACTACAAAGGCTGATATCACCCACATAAAATAAGAATGGAAAACCGTGAAATGTAGTTGAACAAAGACAAGTAAAATCCACCACATAAATTCCTGTCCAAAAAATGACAGGGAGATTTTCTGCATAAAAGGTGACAGGATGTTACTATGGTCTGCATGCTGCAAGCTTTATTTTCCAAGGCTTGAAATCTCAATGCTTATTAGTAAAGACAACCAATCATTAATTTCCATATTTTATTCAAAACTCTAGTAAATATCGCTTATATATATTTAATCACATGCAACATAAAATGACAAAATAGTATGACATGGAACGAAAATGGAATGTGGGAATGGATATGAAGGTATATGAAATAGGGTAAAATATGCCATAAAATGGGACATAATTGGCTCTCGTCAGGTGGGACATGATGAGCCCATGAGGGCCAAGGGGGTACTTGCCTCCTGATATATTCGAGGGTACTGCCCTTGGGTCTAGTTCGATTATGGGATTAACCACTGTAATCTTACCTTCCTACCATAGTGTAGCATGAGGGGAGGATCAATTAGGAAATGTTGGTTATGATGCTTAATATAGATCTACTCATACTAAATTCCAATTTTCAATATGGAGTACTAACATTCTAATTGTAAACTAAATCTTGCGATTGGTCTCTAACTTGTATGTAGGAACTAAAACAAGCTAAGATATCCTCTAACCGTGGATTGGAGGTTGATAATTTAGAGTGAACTTAGCATAATTCCTATCAGGGACATCACTCGTAGAGTGAATTTAGTATCATTCCTATTAGGGACATTACAATGGTCTTGCTATAATGTCCCTTTCTAGAACATTCTTGATTTTTGCCTTGAAACAATAATTCCAACTTAAAATGAAAATTGCACTATATTAATAAATAAAACTTTATATCTAAAATGATCAAATTTTACTATAATATTTAGATTTATAACTTATGCCTGAAAATAGAACTTATCTCGATTTTCTACAATCGTTCTCCTTCAAACTATGATGATAATGGCTTTGTCAAATATTATAAATTTATTTTAATATTCAGATTAATAATTCATAACATAAGTCTTAAAATAAATCATATCTTGAAATTCTTTAGAAATGCTTTCAAATCTACTGAATTAGGGGTTTTCATCCCTAACTCAACAGTGGCAATATGTAATGTCCCTATTTTAGGGTTCTCTTGCTTTGCAATTGGAGATGGTTTTCTAGGTTTGTATCTACTTGATCAGAAGGGTGATTTGATGTAACCAGTGAGCTCAGATGGTTTAGAAGAGTTAATTGATGCTTTTGGATGTCATTTTTGACTTCTAGTATGGGCTGTAAGATTCTTGGAGGGAGTTTCTATTTATAGAAAACCGCCCGATTTGCTTTGTTTGTCATCATTCTTCATTAGGATCACTCCTATGCAATTAGTTTCCGATTTTGACGCATTCTAGCAATTCCGCAAAAATGAGCTGATTAGTGGTTATATTTTAATTAAATTACTAAGGTTGCCAAATATTAATAAGATATTTAAAATAGGCTTTAGTATTATAGCTCAATGGAACTGGGATGAGATGCTTTAAATCTTGGATGCTTTAAACAGGGACTTTGCGTGTCAAAATATTATTATTTTAATGAAAAGGTCATTTTCGGAGTAAAAAGGGGTGTTTAAATTAAAAAAGTGCATTTTAAAAAAAAGAAGCTTTTGGAGAGTTTGGGAAAAAAATATAAAAAGAGGTTTTCGAGCTCATTTGGTTATTCTTGGATATTATTCTTGTAGACAACCATGTTAATAAATAATTATATTAATTAAATAAATGTTGTAGTTGGCCGTACTAGGAATAGATAATAATAGTTTAAATAATACATACGTAGTTTAAAGTAAAAGTTGGATTAGTTGTTGGGCGAGTAGTTAGAAAGGGTTGCCGATGGTTGGTATCTCAACCAACCTCGACCATCTATATATGTACCTTGTCATTTGTAGTCGTGCGATTATACTGTTGATATACTTCATTAATGAAATCAATCCATTGTGTTGTGCAATTACTCTTACGATTGTTCTATGATTTATATTCTAGTACATGCATTATGTTTGTGAGTTATCCTCATTTACTCCTGTAGTACGTTGACCACTACCCAGTGAGTAAACATTTGGCGCCGTTGCCTAAGCGATTCCGGTAAACACCCAGACAGGGGAATGGCGTCGCGATGGGGCAGCCGATTGAAGGGCCGGTACAAGAAAACGAGGATCATGAAGACACTCTGACGAAAGACCTCTGCAGTTTGCGGGAAATCTTGTTAGAGGACCACGTATGGAGGGAGGCTCTCAGACGAGAGATCCCTCAGTCGGTCATTTGGGATAGACTACATGCCAACCAAGAGGTTGACCATCTCCTTACCAGACTGCCGAGATTGATAACGTGCCACTACATTATCCTACAAGATCTCTGAGCCGAGAGGGGTCAGGAGTAGAGAAGGCAACAAATATTGTAGTGGTACGAAGAACGAACCAAACGGGAAGAGGAGGAATGAGACACTAGCCGGAGACGTACTCTCGACAACCAATCATCGCGTGAACAATCTTTAATGCCCGTACAACCTAACAAAGACAAGAACCGACTACCAATTGGGCATGAAACTCAAGAAGAGAGGGTTCGGCGATCACTCAAACTTCAGGAGCAAGAAAACGGGTGACGAATACTAAGGCAAGTTGATATGGAATTAAATGAAGATCTAATTGAAATAAACCAAAGTATTAGAAGAGCACATGAAAATCTTGAAGAAATAGACCAATCTATCGGAAGAGCACATGAAAATCTTGAAGAAATAGACCAATCTATCGGAAGAGCACATCAAAATTTTGTTGAAGGGACGAAGGACCATTCAGCACTCCGTACGTAGAAAGGTACAAAATCAGTGAAAATGAAATTGAATAAAGTGAAGAACTTGATAGCAGCATCCGATGCATTCGCGAGTTGTCCATATCGGACGATGACGAAGGGCTAAGGATTGGAAGATCTGAGCCCAAGACCCTAGGGCAGAGGGAGTACTAGAGTGAACCCTAAGAGACTCGAGGTGTCAAGGACGTTGATGCAGGACGTGGGAGAGATTCATACGTGGCTGAGAGTGCAAGTGAAGCACCAAAATGTAGCGAGAGAACCGGTCCAGTGAGGTACAACACACGAGGAGGGCATTGGGGAAGGATGGTGACTTCGCCAACGAGCGACAAAAGCTATCGAAATTCACGAGGAATGGGTTAGAAGATCCAATATGGCATTGTAAAACATTTGAAACAATTTGGATAGCAAATGGACAGATGATCCAGATCACTGGTTGAAAGCATTTCCAATAACACTAAGAGATAGTGCCATTGACTGGTACTTAGAATTGGACCAAGCACAAAGGGCATCATGAAAATTACTCAAGAAGGCCTTTCAGGACGAATTCAAAATCTTGAGGGATGACAACAAAATTGTAGCAGAAATCTACAATACGAAGCAAGGGAAGCACGAGAATGTTCGCACATACAATCGGCGACTCAAAGACTTGTTGGGAAAATTGGAGGTTCAGCCGACCGACGGGCTAAAGAAGCGATGGTTCATCGAAGGCTTGCTTCCGTTGCTGAGGAAGAAGATGAAAGTCGTGCCTATGTTGTCGTACGTTGAAGCATACAATTGGGCGATGGATATAGAAAGCGAAAACGAAACATCCTCCTGAGGGAAAAAGAAGACGGACAATGAGGAGAGTACGAATTACAGCGACGGTGAATCCAAGATGGTGCAACACTCCGGAAGGACATGCTAAGGATGATGAAAGAATCAAAAGCTGACAAGGAGAGTACTAAGGAGGGCAGGGAATTGTGGTGTATAGACTGCAATGGAGAAGGTCACACGAAGGCAAATTGTTTGAAGAAGCTGTTCTGCGATATTTGCCAAGTGATGGGACATTTCGTCAAGGAATGCCCATACAACTTAAAAGCTAGAAGTGCCCAAGTACTCTTTGCTCAGGGTGAACTGTCGACACCATCGAACACACCATCAAAATCCCAGAACACTTCCAATCCGTTCCTTGGAGGCTATCGGAATAACCGAAGGGGCAACAATAGTACCCTGCGAAGCAAGATATAGTATGATGCAAAAGAAAAGCCCATGATACAATGTAGGAAGTGCAACGAATGGGGTCACTTCACCAAGGATTGCCAGAACGACGAAGTTTCGGGAGGAAGATCGCGTAAGTGGTGTGGACCAGGCGACCATGAAGATAATGAATGCCCCAAGCAGAAGGGTATCCATATGTTGGAAGTAGAAGAACAAGAGATATTGGAGATCATCAAAGCGCAAGCAAAGAAGGCAACTTATCTAGATCCACGTACGGAAAAACAAAGGATGAAGGAAGCAAAAGCCGAAGTGGAACTGGTGATGGCGAAGGAGAACAAAATAACTCTGGAGAAACCAAGAATCTCTTGACGGTCGAAGGCGGAAAACAACATCATACGGTAGGTACTGTAGACCACCGTATCGATCAAAGTAACTGACCTTCTCCATACCTTGCCGCAGTTCGGATTGGCAATGACAAATGTCCTTGGGGATGGCAAGCAATCGCGAGCGAAGGACGAAAGGCAAGAATTGGTACCAGAACCGCTACCGTACGGTGAACAAACCATTGACCCCGTACTACTCATGACGAACATCGAGAAGATGCCAATAGTTGTGCAGATGGAGATCGGAGGGAATATCTTGACAAATACTATCGTCGACGGAGGATCGAGAGTCAATGTACTACCTGAAGACACATGGAAGAGCTTTGGGAAGCCAACACTCTGGTCATTGACATTCCAACTCATCGGTCCCGATCAACATGGCAGCAAACCGTTGGGAATGTTGATGGTAGAGAAGGTGACGATTGGGACACAACCGTTTTTGTTAAATTTTGTCGTCATCACATTACAGAGGAAAGCATACAATGCACTACTTCGGACATGATGGTTGATAGCCGCGAAGGCAAATCATAATTGGAAGAGGAACATGCTCTCGATCGAGAACAACGCGTAGAAGTATGTCAATGACTTGAAGAACTAGGTTGTGAGTGAAGAACTGGCTTCCTCCAAATCAGAATCGGATGAAGGTGAGTCGAATGTCGACAAAGGAAGGCAAGCGATGGAACTGAACGCCGAGGGTGTACTCGAACTCGAGAGTTTCTCAGAGGACGAGACAAGCTCACTGAATGGGTTGTTTCATTGGCATATTGAGGATTATGAAGTGTTTCATCGAGAGTGTAACATGCTACAGATCGAGGAAATCAAGAAAGAAGAGAAGTAGGGCATGTCCAGCCAGACACTTCCGACCGAGTACGGAGAGTACAAAGAGAGTATTAATATTGGATGATACACCAACCGACAAGTTGGAACGTGACAAAGTAAGAGGTAGTGAGAGAAAGTCAGAAAAAAGAGAAGGGGAGGAGAGAAAATGAAGATGAAAATTATAAAAGGCAAAAAATCAATAAGGTAATGTTGAAAATTAAAAAAATGAAAGTAAAAGAGTTAGAAAATAGAAAAAAAGAGGAAAGTGGAAAAAATGGAAAGAAGAAAGTAAAAAATTCAAAAATTGAGAAGAGAGAAAGAATGAAAAAGGAAAAAGTATTAAGTGAAGAAGAAAATATTAAATTGGGAATTGAAAGAAGTGAAAAATGAAAAGTGATGTGGCCAATTAAAGTGAAGAAAATAAAAATTTGTCAAGTCCCAGCCATCAAGGTCATACGACCATTTAAAGAAATTGCCAAGAGAAATACAATTCGGTGAAAAATTAAAAGCATCATAGTATGGCCATTCAAAGAAATTGCCAGGAGAAATAAAGTTTGGCAAAGGGGTAAAGTCAAAAGCATAATCATATGACCATCTGGAGAGAGCAAAAGTTCGGCGAAAATAAAAAATTGCCGAGAAGACACAAGGGAGAGAAGTTGTACGACGTCAAAAGGGCTTGAGGAAGGCAAAGGACGAGATCACTACACAGAGGAAAGGTAGAAACAAGAGCGAACCATACAAACCACCAGAATCGTACGAAATTGAAGAGAAAGAAAAGGTAGCATGGCACAATACACCCCAGCAAGAGGTTGTATGACAAAGTGAAGAGGGAGAAGAGGTCGTATGGCAAAGTGAAGAGGGAGAAGAGGTTGTATGGTACAACACATCCCAGGAAGAGGCCCTATGGCGCACAAAACCACATGAAGAAGCCGTAAGGAGTCAAGGAGGAAAACCTCAGAGGAACGTATGACCAAGTGGGAGCATAGTACGACCAAGAACTCTAGCGCAGTTGGCAACAGATTCCAAAATCGTACAGCTTGAGCAAAGAACTATAGTACAACTGGCAAGGGGTTTGAGAATTGCACGTCATCCATTCCTTCATTATGTAGTACGGTAACATCAAATAGTACGCCAAAACCACATAGTACGACAGTCAAGGGAGCAAATACACGTCAAACCCTAGTTAGGCAGTTATAGCAACTGCCTTTTTTGGCAACAAATTAATTGCCAGGAGAAAAGAAATAAAGAGGATTTGAATTGCCGAAAAGATATCGAAATGGACAAAGGAAAGAAAATAATGTAGGGCAAGCCAAGGTGGCATCGACAATCAAAAAGAAGATGAGTGCAGATGAGGATGCCATGACATGGGAGAGTTTGACTGGCAACGAGTGTAAACAATGGTGCAGAAGCACAACGGATGACCATACTCTGAAAATTGCACCGAGGCACGCTCGGGTGGACAAGGCAGTGGTCCTACCATTTTTCAATGCTTGAGAATTCGAGCCTTGGTTGAAGGCCATGGTTGAAAATTATTGCCATCATACACAGGTCTATTTTGGACTATAGGGGGTGCGCAGTCATAGTTCCATTTTGGTTGCAAGATTTTGAATGAGTGTTTGGCATCCTAGCAACAGGGGCAGGGGTAAACAAGCCCAACAAAATGACTAGGCAACACAAGGAAATCCTTATCAAACAGGTTTGTTGAAGTGATATGATAGCCGAAGAAAAGGACAGTATATGGAATACAAGCAATAGAGGGCTGCGTAAACACTACCTAGCCACTACAGAATGGAAGTGTTTGCTAGATTTGATGAAATCTAGATTGATAGGGGCAAGTCGGGCATCCGACATCGCCATCTAGAAGGTAGACTACATGGTCGGCCTGAGGATGGGCAAGGTATACAATTAGGGGTGGCTACTTCAGAGTGAATGAGGGAATTCTTATCACAGAGGCACAAGGCATTTTACATGACGCAACACGCAATCGCCTTATTCCTCAATGCCATTCATATGCAGGTTCCAAAGGGCAGATGGGGCAGGTTGTAGCCACTCAGTTACTTGGACCTAGGGTTGCCGACTGCTTTCTACTAGACGGAGTTAGAATTGAAATTAGTCGGCGAAAACTCTTTGCAAGTGGGGAAGAAAAGGAAGCGCAGGGAGGTATCGGTGGAAAATGAAGCATCAGCCAAAGAAGCATCAACAAAAAGTGAAGAAGAGAAGCGAGAGGAGCCGATAGATCTATCCTCTTCAACATTGGCTGCCAGTTCGTTGATGGATGAAGAAGTTTCCGTGGCCGTGGGCGCGACACCAAAGATGATGGTAGATGAAGCCACAACAATATCACCCCTTCAACTTGCAAGCTTCAACCTGCCAACATCGCTAGTTTGCATCGGGAGCCTATTGCCAACAGTAACGTTTACCTTCCTAGCATCACCCATTGGTGTTGGGAGGACATTGAAGGTGGCAGCTTCCGTACTAGGCCCATTGCCAGGTTGGGCACCGCTAGCACGAGATTTGGCACCGCCAGGAGTTCCAGTAGAGCCGTTGCTAGATTTGGCAGGAGGGGAGGTGTCGCCAAGTTTGACAGTAGGGGACATTAGTTCAGCGATTTCAGAAGAGACACTGCCAGGTTCGACGAATGCAGGAGAGGCATTGCTAGGTATAGTCGTAGGAGATGAGTTACCAGGTTCGGCAACTTGAAAGGATACACCGCCAAGAACCTTGGTCACTGCCGTATCACCAAAAATACCAGTGATCAAGACCCGAGGAACAATCACAACATAACAAGTTCCCCTTGTTACATTGCTAGGAGCACCCAGAGTGGCACAAATAGACAATTGGCTAGGGTCGGTGGGTCTCACACTGGAGGTGGTAGAGCCGCCTGTATAGAGCCCTTCAAAGGGTGTGGTTGGGGGTATTGATGTGGGAGGTTCAGTTCTTCAGACCCAGCAGAGTGATTGTGAGGTTGGCAGAGGAGGTGCACCAGCAACCGCCAATGACTACAGGCGAGATAGAGATAGATGGAGAGACAATAGCAGTGGTACAAGAGCATAAGGAGCAAAAATTGAGGGAGACGCCTGTGGCAAATGAGGAGACATCGTTAGCACCCGACGAAGAAGAGGATGACTCTGATGGGTCTAGCGGTTATGTGGTAGAGATATCATAACCGGATCCATCAGATCCTTTGGGGACTGTGCAAAGATATGTAAAAGAGCTCCAACACATGGGACGGGTGATGATGCAGGTAGGACACATCTCGAAAGAGCTCAAAGTTGGTTGTTCCCCACTAGTGGGCCAGGAGGTGCAGTAGATCCGAGGATTCGTGCAGATGGGGTGCAAGTGGAGTTTACTCGTATCTTCACTAGCTAGGGATGGCCGGCAAGTGAGACCTCGACAATGCTTAGAGCATGGCGGGGTAAACCACCGAGGATGGTAGGAAGGGATGCTGGAGTCTTGGAGAATCTCTATCACATTGAGTTATCCTTTTGTGATGTTTTCTATATCGTGAAGAGATAGATGCTGTCCATTGAGCTGGCAGTGGCAGGGAAGGTAGAAGCGTATAGGATGTTGCAGAAGATCAAAAATGAGTCGGCAACAGCTATGAAGAACTTTCAAACTTAGTTGGCAGAGTAGACTTAGATAGCCAGTGCTAAGGAGACTCAGGTAGTGGCCTTGGAGGCCAAGGTGACCAGTTTGGAGGAGGAGGTTTGGCAAAGGGAGCAGGCATGGGAGTAGAGAGTCAAAGAGTTGGAAGAATAATTGGCCACTAGGAGCATGGAGGCAGACAAGGCCAAAAGTCAGCTAATGGAGGCAGCTCGTATAGTGAGAGCCACCAGGGAACGGGAGATCCTCGCCGATCGCCAGCTATGCATGCGCATAGAGGAAGTGAGGCGATTGAGGGAGTAACACTCTTTGGCAGCCACCACGACATCATCAATTCATCCAAGGACGTCCTCGCCATAGTTTGCGGACTCTGTTGGACTCACCGTGGACTCGGCAGATTCGGGAGTCCGTTGGCCAGCCGAGTCGACTCGCCACAGACTCGAGAGTTGAGTCCTGGGTTAGGAGTCCCGACCTAGGACTCTTGCGCGGTTGGGCGTCAAAATGGGTTAAAATCCATGTTTTTTTTTACTTTTTACTTCATTTTAACTTGAGTGTTTGTGATTTTTAGGTCTGCAATTTGATTTTAGGTTGAAAGAATCTAGGAGAACGAGCTAAAAAGATCAAAATAGAGCCAGGTAAGTGATCTAACAATTCTTTTTTTTTGTTTTCTTGCATTCAAAATTTAAAATTAAAAAAAAAAAAAAGGGGAAACGCTGCCAATTTTTTTTTCTATTTTCCTTAATAGCCGAATTCCTACTATTTCTAGCTTGGTTTTGCATTCTTTTTTTTTTGTAAATGTTTGAAACTTTGAATCACATTTTTTTGCTGATTTTTTAGCAAACCCTTGTTGAATTTTTTTTTTCCATGTTGAACTTCAAACAACAATGTTGTCATCAAATCCAAAGGGAACGAGAAAAGATCCTGCATGGAAGTATGGAATACCAGGAAATAAAAAAGGTGAAGTTACATGTACTGAATGCCAGAAATGGATGACAGGAGGAATAAACAGATTAAAATACCACCTTGCAAGAATACCTGGGCAAAATGTCGAGGGATGCACCAAGACAACTCTTAAGATTATTAGAGAGATGAAGGCCCTTCTTGCTGAATATGAGCTTAAAAAAGATGAAAGACAAAAAACAAAGGATCCCCTAGCAGCAGCGATGAGTGGATCCCATTCTACACCATCTATGCCCCATGGTGCTGCAAGTCCAAGCATCTGTGCTCCACATTCATCTTTTGGTGAGAGTCCTGAGGGTTCCTTTTCTACTGCTAGTGCTAGCGAAGGTCCTTCATCAAGACCAAATTATTTTATTCCACGTAATGTTCCAGGAGCACAACCTTCACTTGAAGGTATCGGTTGGAATAAGGAAAAGCATCATGAAGCTAGCTTGGCTGTTGCAAACTTTTGGTACTACAATAATCTACCTTTCAATGTTGCAAACAACCCATATTGGGAAGCTTTGGTGAACGCCCTTACAGTTGCAGGAAAGGGGTTTAAGACCCCATTAGCTAGAGATTTGAGAGGGCCATTGCTAGAAGAAGCCGTGAAGAATACACGGCTTGTGATTGATGAGCAAAAGAAAATTTGGCAAAGAAAAGGTTGCAACATTTTATCTGATGGGTGGACAGATGGATGAAGCAAAACTCTCCTAAACTTTCTAGTGGCCTCCAATGGTGGATTGGTGTTCCTAAAATCAATAGATGCCTCCCAAGAAGTAAAAAATGCTGAGACTTTATGCAATCTATTACATGGGGTGGTCTAGGAGGTTGGAATTGATAATGTTATCCAAATTATCACGGACAACGCAGCTGCATATGTAGCTGCAGGTAGGCTACTTATGGAGAGGTATCCCACAATTGCCTGGTCTCCGTGTGTTGCACATTGCATGGACCTATTGCTAGAGGACATTGGGAAGATTTCATGGGTCAAAAGAGTGGTTGAAGATGCAAAAAGTGTTACAAAATTTATCTACAACCATACTTGGGTGCTTTCTTTGATGAGGAAATTCACAAATGGCAAGGACCTTGTGCGATCTAGAGTGACACGATTTGCTAGCCACTTCCTCACATTGCAAAGCATTCTTGGTGCCATTGGTCATCTTAAGCAAATGTTTGTGTCCGATGCTTGGAAGGAGTCCTCATTTTCTAATAGAGCTGAAGAGGAGTTGATGGGGGTAAGTAGCAATCACAAAAAAATAAATTATACATGATAATCTATTTGCTGTTTTTATTTTTTGAGGGGTTAATTTTGTTATAATTAAACATTTGTTTTCATTTTTTTAGGTGACAAAACCTTTGGTGAGGGTTCTTCATATGATGGATGGAGATGGCATGCCAATGGGTTTCATCTATGAGGCCATGGATAGGGCCAAAGAGGCCATATCAAATTACTATGGCGGCAACAAAAAGAAATATGAAATCATATGGCGCATCATTGATCGGAGATGGACAAACCAACTCCACTAGCCGATTCATGCCTTTGCCTACTTCTTGAATCTGAAGTTCTACTTCTCAGACACATTTAAGGTGGATGAGGAGGTCATGGAAGGTCTTGTCACTTGCATTGATAGGATGGTGCTTGATAGTGAGTTGAGAGATAGGGTGCTTGATGAGTTGGAGGTGAGATTTGTTACATCTTATTTATGAATTTGCAATGTTGAGCCTTGACTATCTATGAATTTTCTATATTTGATTTACTTTTTCTTTTATCTATTCAAGGTTTACAAGGGTGCAGAGGGGAGACTCTTTTCCTCCCAACAAGCAATTGAAAGGAGAGGAAAACAACAACCAAGTAAAAAATGAAATTAGAAACTTGATTCTTACATATAGATTTTTTACTTTATTTTTATTTCTTAATACTTATATTTTTTAAACATGTTTTTGTAGATCTATGGTGGGAGAACTATGTTGCTAGCAGACCAAATCTTCAAAAGCTAGCCATACGTGTCTTGTCGCAGCCATGCAGTGCTTCTGGGTGTGAACACAATTAGAGTTTATTTGAAAACATTCACACAAAGAAAAGAAACAGGTTGACTCAGCGGTGCCTAAATGATTTAGTTTTTGTTCGATACAACCTTCGCCTTCGAACTAGAAAGGTGGAGGGTGTTTCACACGAGTCCATCGACTTGGATGACATTGATCCATATGGTGAATGGACTATTGATGAACAAAATGATGAGGCTGATGAGCATCTTGCTGAATTGAGAGAGCAGCAACAAAAGAAGAAGAAGCAGCAAGATTGGATGCCATGGAGGACGACGAAGACACATTTGAATATCATGTTTCCCTTGCTCAATCTCCTAGTCCTCATTTGGATACTATAGCATGAGCACCTTCTAGTTCTAGGCCTGCAAAATTGAGTACCATTGGGAGGGGAAAGAGGAGGATGTAGATTACATGTGGTTGTTAATGTTTTCCTCTTTTTGACATGATTATATGTAAACATTTATAAACTTATGATGCTGTTATACATTGAAACTATGAGTATTTGATGACTATGAATGATTAAATTTCAATTATTGAGTGTTTGATGATCATATGACATGTGTAATCTTTGAAATATGAGTGTTTGATATTCAAATTAAGCTCTTATGTTCTCTAAATGCATTAATTTGTTCTTGTTTTTTTGTAAAACTACGGTTTTTTTTTTGCTGAGTCCTTGCTGAGTCTTTTCCCGAGTCCGTCCCTAGTCCCGAGTCCGAGTCATATTTTTGGGCTGTTGAGTTTGCGGTGAGTATGAGTTTGCAAACTATGGTCCTCGTTTCCCCCTTCCTCTCATTAGCTTTCTGTGCAACATCATTCCCTTTTTTTTTTTTGGCTTGTCATGTCGTTTGGAAGATGACTTCTTTTGTGGGGGGGATGATGTAAGCCGTCAAAATCTTTAGTTGTAGTCGGC
The DNA here is from genome assembly GCA_007115665.2 of Sequoiadendron giganteum. Lineage (NCBI taxonomy): Eukaryota > Viridiplantae > Streptophyta > Pinopsida > Cupressales > Cupressaceae > Sequoiadendron > Sequoiadendron giganteum. Next base: position 447,273,457 of record CM021100.1, read on the forward strand.
CGTAGCATAGTCGGCAGTAGTCGGCCAGTTGTTTATGCTTAATAAAACTATAGTTGTAGAATGAAAAATTAATGTAATAAATGTCATGTGTACTTGGGTAACTAAGTCCCGATTAGTTGTTATGAAACGTCGTGACGATTGGTTGCTCAATCATTGCCAAGTGTTATATATATCGAGTTCTTGTAGTCGGGAAATATTATGATTCGTACTGTTGAGAGCCATATGATTGTACATGTTAATATTTACTGAAGATGAATAGAAGCTTTCCATAATTCAAGCATTGATGTTCTGGAATATGCTATACTTTTCTATGTTTTGTACGTAATCTAGTTTACTTTTGTAGTACGTTGGAATACACCCAGTGAAGTAAACAATTCTCACTTTCATTTTGGAGAGATTTTCGAAAGCTTCTTTGGTCTGTGGGTGTGGAAACCCTAGGGCACAAGTTTCGGTAGTGAAACTAATCTACCCTAGCTGGATTGTGGAGGAAGTCGCTCAGGCTTTCTACAAGGACATTTTTGCAATTTGGTGGGTCTCTTTTAGAAACCAAATTGGAGAGAATCGATTGTGAACAGTATTGGTTTTGTGCAGGGGTTTCTTGAGCTGGGCGAACATCTCTACCTGGTCATGTGGCGTCATTCCTTGTTGAGGTTTCTTATTCTGTGCTGGGCGTCATTAATGAGGTTTGCTGAGATACCTTGTGAGTCATGGTACCTTGCAAGGGCATTTTATGAGTTGCAGAGATAATACTGTGCAAGGACGTGGTATTGTGGAAGTTTATTCTGGTCAACCTGAGGGAAACAAGCCAATACAAGGCTTGTGGCAGTACTGCTAATCTCCTGCAGCAGATAGACAAGGTGCTGAAACCCTAGTAAGGTGTCTGGACCTCTTTTTAGCTTTACGTGGGACTGCTATGTAAGAATCGCTGCTTTCTGTGAAGGTATATGCACACACCCTGTGCTTGTATGCATTCTATGAGGGTCGTCTGGGATGGAGCTAGTGTTCTGGGCAGTTGAGAAGGTGCTTTCTGTTGTTTACAGTGATTTTGAGCCTTTCCTGTGGCAGAACAAACTCATTCTGAGCCTGTAGCAGCGTTCTATCCAGGTCGGGGCACATTTCATTCATGTAATATGCTAGTTTGCTGGACTGTGAACATATATTCTGCTAGGGTAATGAGTCTATAGCTAGCTGTAGCAAACTGTAGTTGCTGCTCAAGAGTTTCAGTTTGTATTATGCTCAGAAAATGCCATTGAATCTGAAAATAAAGGTTTGATAATACATACTCTAAGTCTGAGTTCTGAGAAAGAGTTGCATCTGCTGTTACTGGGTCATATTAGTGCATATCATATGTGTAATCTGCTCATTGAAATATCTGAAAGTCTGTATCTGCCTGCAAGTAAATTCTGAGTATTAAATCTGCTTCTTTTAGCACTGTTCTGAGCCGGTGAAACATTGTATTAAGACTGAAAGTTTATTTCAGAACTTGCATTGTAATTTCAGTCCATCATAAGGTTCTGTGTTTCAGATTTGCTATATCAGATTTATGTTATCCTTGTCTTTCTGAGAAGATTAATATGCATGAAATGAAGTAGTTTGGTAAAATGAAACATCTATCAAACTAGAAAAATCACAAAACTTTACACCTCCCGAAAAGGAACATTACAGTGGTATCAGAGCCATTGATTTTGCCAGCCAGTGGGGTTTAACGCCATATTTGCATAATAGAAAATTCTGATCAGAAAAGTGGATTCCAGTTGTTTGCATTTCCTTGAATCCGAAAGTTGGGTTAGTTTACTTTTGGTTTGCTAGTCAAAGTCAAAGATGTGAAATGGAAAACAGAGAAGAAATGGTCCAAAAATTGACGGGGTCACTATGGATTCAAGTTGGGTTGTTTGGATCATCCCCGAGTTTGTTCCTGACAAACTCACAGCTGTTTGCCTGCACCCTGCTTGAATCCATAGAGGGACTGGACTAGACCGCAGATCCAGTTTGAACTGGACCTCAATCAGGTCGCTGAACAGGTGGATCCAGGAACATAGATGATACCTTGATTATGGATTTTTTAAAATGTGTTCCCCAAGTCTGCATGCCAAATATTTGTCATCCAACTGGACTTCTGATAATTCCATCAGACACAGGTCCAAGGATTTGCTAGTTATTTCAGTTCTGCAAAAAATTTCACACAAGTAAATGCAGAAGGAGATCATGCTCTATGGTGGGTCCTTTGCCAGAGGTCACAGTATAATCATCATTGGCTTGTGCTACATCAAAATATGTTGTTGCCACTGTCAGTTGGAGAATTGCTATTCAGACATTTTGGAAGCTAGTTGTTCCAGTTTCTATGCTGCTGGTTGTCTATCTTGGGAGTTTTTATGGCCAGAGACTTTGCGGATGGTTTCTGTTTAAGCTTTATAAATGTTTCAATCAGGTATACTAGTCTATGTGATTCCCTCTACTATGTCTATGCTCTGTCTCTATGTTTACCTTTACTTATTTATTTGATTACGACATTTTATCTTTGCATTGTTTGGATGTGGATCGTGTTAGAGGATAAAAATCAAGCTCTTAATCCTATGTTATATGCTTAAGCATATGTTGGATGATGTGATTATTGCATAGTATACATGTATTAATCATGTCATTGTCACATTGGATTACTTGGTTAGACTTAGCAACTACCATTTTATTCTAGTTATGGGGTTCTTTCCATGTATTTATTATGTATGAGACAAGTATATGAATATTTGGTGGTGCCATTCTTGTGCACCCACTATATTTATTTCTCATGTTAATGGTTTGTGTGCTTTTAAATCTATACAGCTATATAGATCATGCATAAATACAATGCTATCTGTTTATGTTGTGCTCATAAGCAATAAATAGTGATCTTTGACTTTTGTGATGATGCTTAGGTAATGAAAAACATTTTTTGAGATTTGAATTAATGCTTAGGTATCGAACAATCTGTTTGAGATTTGAGATAATGTCTACTTTCTTTTTAATATGTTTCACATTATTTTGAACAGAAAAGAGCTCAATACCTGTGGCTGAGCAGTGTGCATGGGCTCTGGGAAATGTTGCTGGTGAAGGAGAGGAATTTCGGGACATTTTATTAGCACAAGGGGCATTGCCACCTCTTGCACGGTTATTGTTATCAAACAAGGGTTCAACATCAAGAACGGCAGCTTGGGCTTTGTCGAATCTCATTAAGGTTTTTGCTTTAGTACCACTTTCTGTATCAAAGAAGAGATCTTTTGTTTCCCATTTGTTTGTCCCAGGGTTCCATCATAGTAACTTTTTCAAGTGAATGGCGCAGCCAGTTGCTTATTAATTAATGCAGAATGATTTTATTTGGACATTAGTTCACATGCTGTTGCCTATGTGATTTTTGGATTTTAGCATATCCGACAAGGTTCCCTGCATTTTGTAATCAGCACAAAATGGATTTGTAATATTTTGTAAGTTTATGGTGCTGTTTATTTTGTTAGTTAAGTTGTCGGCTTTTGGCTAGTAGTTCATGTTTCATTGTAGTAGTTCCCAATGGCTTTGTTCTGTGACAACTGTTGGCCCCCCTTTATATCGAATTATCATAGATAGAGATAGTTTCTGATCTTAGCATGGTATTCCCTGATCTACATGTATGTAAGCAAACTCTATTTGAATAAAGTTTCTATTCTGTTATATATTGTTACTGCATCATTGAATGCAGTCAGAACTTTAGTCATATAATTGTAAAACACATTTGTTTGGAGAAAACTTATAGCCAATAACATTTGAGGATTTAGATGTTTTAAATTATTTTACGATTTTCTTCCTAGAACTTTCTATTGTAAACTGTTGTACACTTGGGTCCTGCTAACCTACTTTTCATCATCTGTGGACATTAATATAATTTATTTCTTTCTTTCTATATAAATATTTTAACATAGTTTATATATACTATTTTTAATTATATTAATATATATTTATTAAACTAATAGTAATTGATAATCATTAATACATACATTACTATATTATATAAACTGTAAGATCTCATAAAATTTAATTAGCAAATTCAATGAACATTGTGTTTGGAGGAATATAGATTGGTTGGATTTTGGTAGGCTTGTTTGGTAAAGGAGTAGCAATGGGTGTGGGATGTTATTGTGGTTCAAAAGATGTTTGTCTAATGATAGTTTTGTTGGTTGTTATGCTTTGATCACCTGCTTGGTCACTTCGCGCTCATGTAGTTGTTTTGTCTTTTCTGACCAAGGTGAGTGGATGTCCAAACACCTCAATTGGCTTGGACAAACAACTTATTAGCCATGGTCATTCCTAGACAAACGATATTTCACCTCCAAAGAAGCCATTGTAAATCACTTGCTTTCTAGGGGGATGGACAGATTTTTTGATTATAAAAAGAGTTTTACATGGTTTTAAAGAAAAAATGTTTTTTGTGAACTACAAATGTTCTTTTTTGACGGTATGGTTTTTGCAATTGGTGTTGCTAGGAGCGAGGCGATGTTTAGACTGTTGTGGTTTGGAGTCTGAACCATTTTAAGAATCAAGATACAATAAATTGTGAAAAATGGTTTAGTATAGCTAGAAAACTTGGATGGAACATTTGCCAAGGATCCACTAAGAAGCAAATTATTGTAACATACAACCCGCTAGTGTACACACTTTTCTTGTATTTCTAGGTGTAGTATGTCAACAGAATTGTACACCCTTTTTGGACTTGCCATATTGTCTGCTATATATTTCTAAATGTATCTTGGGAATTCCTATTGGCTTACACTTATACATTGACAACAATATGCCCAATGCATCTTGCTGTTGTATGCACCTTGCAATTAGCATAATTAGACCCTGTTATATTTTGTTAGTTCATTGTCGGCTTTGACTATTATGTTAGTAAATTGTTATGATTAGTTACTGACAAATGTGGTCTAACTAATAATAGTTGGCTCTTCTATAATAGGACTTTTGTTGTTAGGTAAGGGGGCTGAGTTGCGAATGGTCCTCGATCAACATTCATTGTAAGCAAGCACTACCCTCAATGAAGCATCTCTTTTGTAATTATTGTACAATCAGTCTAACTTATAATAGTTGGCCCCTCTAAAAAAGGACTTTCGTAGTTAGATAAGGAGGCTGATTTGGGAATGGTCCTTGATCTACATTCATTGGAAGCAAGCACTAACCTCAATAAAGCATCCTTTTTGTAATTCTTGTATAATCACATGAACTATTTTTTATCTGTATATTATGGTTCTGGTAGTGTAGCAAGCAGGTAGTTAACATTTGGTGCTATTGTCAAGTGGGAATGCTCATCACTACTATAAGCTATCAATGTACTTGATCTTCTAAGTAGCAAAAACTGCCAAAACTTCCTAGTGATGGATTTGAAGATCTTGTCTGATACAACCCCCAAACTGGGTAAATAAATTTTTTCTACTTTCACAAATAAAATACAAGGAAAGACATACATAATGATAAAGTAAATAAACTTTTCTTTTCTTTCTATTGCAACATTTCATTCTAAAGAAATAATTGACACAATACATCATTATTTTCCTTTCCAAGTAAATAACAGAGTATGCAATTCATCATTACTTTTCTTTCAAAAAAATAACAGAGTAAAAAATCTTACAAGTAGAAAACAGCTCGGAAGCTTTTGAGGAAATAGGAATAAGACGGTCTAGGTTCTTCCCTTTCAAACCTTGGTTCATTAGAAGTCTACTGTGGAGGAGAAACATCACTCAGGTGCTTTTCTGCCAACCACGGACTTATAATGCGGTCCCCCGCACGTTTATTGTTAAGTAGACGACCCTCCCTTCTACGAAGAGATTGGTTGGGTAACCGGTTTTGTATGACCAACTGAGCATAGTGTGAAGTCCTACATAACTAAATCCTTGTAACCCCACAATCTCAATCTAGTATGTATTCTGGACTATGGTGAACTAATAGTGTAATCGTTTCATAGTCTAAGTGGACGTAGGTGTACAACACTACTTTGGCCAAAGTGTTTCGGCTGTATTTAAATTGTCGGTCATCTATCACATGCACTAAGTCAGGTTCAGTTTGACTTGAGGCTATCTTATCCTATGCATAGGCTAAGTCCTTACCATGGGTAGTCAATCACCCCAGATCCCCCTACAACAATCTACCTAATTTAGGGAATGAAAAGTAGTCAACAAGTGCCCCTCAAGTAACTCCTATCTTGGAAATCGTTATCGAAGGAGTACATAGCTTTCCTAGTTAACCTACTAACTTTTAAGCTTTAGAATAACCTTGTTACTGGTTTCATCCTCATCCTAGTATTTAAATAGCTAGTTTCCTCATTTCCTTTATATAAGGAGATCAAGCAGTATTCACATAAATGCAATTCATCAAAGTAAATGCAATTCATCAAAGTAAATTCTTTTTCCCAAATTGAAGTGGAATAAATAGTTTCCCCTTTTCCCTTACTTAAAATTGCACACAAGCTAATTCTATAAAATGCATTCAAACATTCCTTTGTAGTTCGGAGAAGCTATTCCTTCATAAAGCAAACAAGCTATTTCTTTTAGCCTATGCAGTCATACACATAAAACTGATTTTCTCTTTTACTTGATTGGTCTACTTATACTACAATATAATTTAATGCACAAAGTAAACATGCAGCTCCATCTATTTATAAATTAAAACAGAGATACTAAGAATAAGACACTCATGCCTGTTTCCTTAGCTGGCCTCCTTGCTGCTTGTAAATACTTCTGATACAGTTAGTAGTAGGTTGACAACTCCCTTCGTTTCTTCCTTTATTAAATTCCTCAATCTCACTGCTCCTTCCAGATTTAAATCTTTAAGCTAAAGCTCAAAATGGCAATGGAGTATAATTCTGGAAATGCAGACTATTTCTCATTCCCAAATTGCTTCCTACAGCAAGTGCGCATATGTATGTATGCAACAAATGATTTTCTCAAGCTTTGAACAATATGGCAATGGCAAATTGTGGCTCTATAAAAGCAAATTCGGATAGAGCAATGGCAAGATGTTAATTCGTGAAAATGACAAGGAGAAGAGCTCAATTTATAGGATTCAAATTCTCATGCCATGCTACAATTTTGGCATGAGAATCGACACCTTACATATTTGAAAATGTCAATCTTTGCAGTGGCAATAGTTTAGTTACTTACTCAGCAATTTCAAGATGAGTCGACTTTTATCTAGGGAGAATATTTCAACTATCACATGGTGAAATGCAATTGAGAGACACCTACAGGCGTCCTTAGCAATGGTGTCCAAAAATGGCGAGTTAAACATTTATTGCAAGAAAACGTCTTGGCATAATGTGCCCCACCTGGCCTAAACTTCGGGCTTCCCTACGCATTTCCAAAATGGCGTTTTAACAAACCGCGACCTGGTTTCTGTGTGTGCGCGTATTCGCAACAACACTTCTTATTTTCCATTTTCAAAGGTTTTGACTTTTGCCTTTAATAAATATTTTGAACTGGCGTATTTTCCTTTCTTTTCCACGGTGAAAGAAATTTGTAATACTTAGCTTTATTTCAATGTTATAAAACATTCGATAAACCTCACATGATTTCCAATGTTTAAATCATTTATTTCCTCATGGTAACTTTATTCGATATCTTAAGTCATTTATTTCTCATGGTAACTTTATACGTTATTTACCAAGTGACTATATAAATCTAAGTCTTTTATTTCCCAAAGATTTTATACATTTAAAATATATAAATTCCTATATACATATATTATGTATTATATTATATATAATTTATTATAGTTTTATTTCCCAAAATAAATATATATATATATGTATATTTAAATGTTTAATATTTAAATATACCTTTATATACATTTATTTCAGTAAGACTATAATAACATATATATTTAATATAATATTAAATATATATATATATATATATATATATATTCATTTGTATATTTACACTTAAATATACATATACACATTTGCATAAAATCATTCAAATACGTGTATTGCGAGCCAGTCAACATACTTACAATATACCTATTTGTGCAAAAATGTGTATATATGTTTAACTGTAAATTCAAGGCAATATAATAATGTTATAGTTAAACATCATAGATAGTGTGTATATGTTTATAGATGTGTATAATCCATTTATACCGTCATGTGTATGTATGCCATGTTGACACATGCGTATGGCATAATAATTGCCCATCATACGTATGTATCGCCATGTCATACATATTGATACGTACATATGAGTAATACATGTATTCACATATACATCCTGCCTATATATCAATTCACGTTTCACATTCAATGTCACAAAACAGTAAGTCAGTTAACAAGTAACACAACTCACAAAGCACAAAGAAGTAATCCAAAACTCCTAAGCCTAAGGATGACTTATCAAGACAAAACTATATGACTCAGTTCCCCAAAACCCTTAGTGAAATGTGTGTATGCTCAACTGATTAACTTTACCGGTTATTCGACCAAGCCCCTCTCCCGAGTGATGTCTCCCCTTCGCTTGGAGGAATGGTTCTTGTTCTTGCATCCATTGGCACAAAACCACGGTAGTTACTTGCTCATAACATTTTGCAGTATATAAATCAATTATAAAAACAAGACTAATTATCCTTCTTCTTGCTTTGTTTTATCCAAGAATAACATCAATCAAGAACATAGAATGAGTCAATCATAAAATGTAAAAAGATTCTCAAATTGATAACAAGGTTCAACACTTTTTATTCATCCAAAATCTTCCTTACAAACATAATGCTCTAAGTATTGCTAAAATAGTAGCTATACAATTTCGGGGTGTAACATTGTCTGACATTGCAGGATGTGTATTACCATTTGGATCACCAATGGGCAGACAAACGAGCAACATTGGTTGACATGCCTACCAGCCACTCTTCGAGGAGTGGTGATTGATTGGTACATTGATAACCTAGATATTGAGAAATCAACATGGGAAAGACTTAGGAAGACATTTGAGAAAGAATTCTGACGCTTGACACCAAAATTGTTTTGGAAATCTATAATACCTGAGAAGGGGTAAACATGAGAATGTGTGACATTGTAATAAGAGGCTCAAAGAACTATTGAGCAGGCTCAAGAAGAAAACAGCCAATTGTCTCAAGTAGTGGTTTATTGAAGGGTTGATATCTTTTGTTATGAAAGAAGATGAAGGTAGTCCCACCTTCAACTTATTAGAATGGATATATTTATGCAATGGATATTGTCAATTGAAAGTGAAAACAAGACATTCTTGCATTCTAAAACGAGTGAAGATTAGTCCCGTTTGGGTCAAATGAAAGTGAAGTGGGAACTATTCAAGCTCTTCAAAGGGAAATCTTCTTCCCTAGTTCATCCATGATATTTTGCACTTTTTTGCAGGCTTGTTAGATGGGACTCGGACTTTTCTTTTGGGTGCAATGATGTAATAAGCACAATTAGACCTTATAGTTTTTTAGTACTTATAAGGCCAACTGATTTTGTTAGTTTGTTGTTGCCTTTGGACAGTATGTTATAAATAGTTATAAGTGGTTACAAATGGTTGTGGTCTAACAACCATTGGTTCCTTTAAATAGGATTTCCATAGTCAGCGAATGGGGCCTGATTTGTGGACAGCCCTCCCTGATATACATTCATTGCAAGTAAGCACCACCCTCCATACAACATCTATTGTGTTATTCCCATACAGTCAAATCTGGTATGAACTGTTTCCTTATCTATATATTATTGCATTGGTAATGGTAGATAGCACACTTCACCTGTATTTCAGTTGCTGCATGTCAACACCACAATACATCATTTTGCATTTGTTGTATGTCTGTAATTATTTTCTGACTTAAGTTTCTAATTGCTATTGGCATATGCTCATACTCTGGCAGTCTAGCTGTTGTATAGCCACTGCTTCCTGCTGCCATAAGAGCAATATCTCAATTTTCTCAAATGCTGGGATTGTTAGAATTTAAATGCTTGAAAGCAAATCCTCAAATCTAAAATTGGTGCGAGTGCTGTAGGCAAATGACAATATCTGAATTTGGTTGGAGTTTCAAAGAAATTAAATGCAGAATTAATTCTAAAAGATAAATGTACTTAACCACAGAAGTTCTTTTGAATTGGAAGCAAACATGAAATTAATCTCAGAAAATAAAATGGGCAAAAGATATCAGGAATCTCACCATCACTATAGGAATAAGCTATATCTGTATCAGAAAGTTCATGAACTGAAGAGGTCTCCAAAGAAGAAGATTGATTTACCTGATCAGGATGTTTTATATTCTCGTCCAATTCACCAATGGACTTACTGATCCATAATGTTTCACATCAAAGAAAGAAACTTGTTTTTTGAGCTTTCTTCTGTTCATGTTCTTTCTTGAGCCTAGCATTTTCATCTTGCAACTCATTTTGACGATTTCAACTTTCAAAACACTCATTTTGTTTTTGAAATAGTGTCTCCTTTTAGCAATCACACTTATGTTTATTATTGAACAGGTATCTTTTTTGTCATGTCTGCTAGACTCTGCTCTCTCATGCCTGCTTGATATAGTGTCATGTAACTATAGAATTCTGCCTGCTTCTGAAGGTTGTTATCACTTCATATGTTCCTTCTATTTCTGCAATAGACTCCAGTTGTGAACCATCTACTGGTTTTAAATGTTCATGACCAAACTTTGACATGCATTCTGCCATTTATAAAGCCCAGCTTCCTTTTTTCTTATTGAAATATTCTAATGACTAATATCTGAAATTTTTGCTGAAACATAATATGATGAAGGACAAATAAATCTGATCTTTATCAAATATGCAACCAAAAGGTATAACAGGATGCGAGAAAGAAGAAGAAAACTTTATCTTTGAACAATTCTTGTTTGCTGTTCAATGAATACTGGCTTGATAATGATAATATTACAATATCTACTGACACAATAATTTCTGTCATCTAGTTGCCTAACAATCTTCTGTTACTAACTACAGCTGACATTCATAGTCTGTAAAGAAACAACTTATCTGCACAGATCAGTTTGGCAGTATATCAAATAAGATTCCATCTTCATATGCATACAAGTAGAAACAGAGGTAAAAGTGATTGTTCAAATGTCAATTGCTGCAGATTCCATGAGAAGTCATTAGAAAAAAGTAGCAAGCTCCCAGACAAGGGGATGTATGTTTGGAGCCTTTGGTAAAGTCTTCAGATTTCTAAATTTTGTGGAATCCTCTAAAATTTGTGGTGGGAGTTTGGCAGAGCCTCTGAATTCAGTTGCAGTTTGGTAGAATCTTCAAAATTGGAAAAACCAAGGACCAAAAGTGGAAGAAATATGGAAATTTTCTCAATATTCAAAGTTTAGCTTTAACTAAATGTGACCTCCAGAAAAGGCTATAGATTGTTTTAGTTTTTCATAACTTTGGCATGATTGTAAACCTAAAATCATTCATGATTCTTCAACTATTTTAAATCCTGTGGACTGTATTTGTAGATCTCACAACAGGACTGATCACCCTCACTTTTTGTGGTTCCAGATGTACTGTTAAAGGACTCACATTTCGCACTGAGATCTCTCATAACATCAAACAATGAATTTCCCATTTCACTCTGCTGATTTATCCTCATGCTCGTTGCAGTATTCATTTTTAACTAGTAAATTGTGGGCTTTTCTAGTGCCACGAGTCACAATTCTAATAGTGATATTCACTTCAGATGATTCCTGTCTTTATGGGAGCAGTTTCTTTGAGCTTTGAGATGAATTTCAAAAAAAATATTGTCTTCTATGTTTGTTTCACTAAAATGGGAGCCAACTTAGACATGCTTGCTCTTCTTGCCAAGGTAATAAGAGGAAGCTTTGCTCTAGAGTGGTTCTTTACTATTTTATTGTTTTTATGTTAAAATGACTTTTGTTGAAAAGTAAAGTGTTTTTTATTGGGTTACAAATCAAAATAGTAATATTTTCTACAATTTATTGGGGGCCTTGACATAGACAAGTTGCAATGACATAAATGATAAAAGTAGTTCTAAAAGCAGCATGTCCCATCACTTAAATGTTAAAACATAATAGGTAATACAGATGAAGGCTATGAGAGGAAATCCGAGAATTTATGATAAAGTATAGATGTATAAATACTCAAAGGGAAAAATGAAATAAGGAAACCCTTATTTAGTCATCCTTGATTCCTTAACATCAAAAATAGCATCTGTATCAAACACTATCAAATGCTTCTTTGGGATGTCACTTGGAGTGTGTTCAGACCAATAGAAATATGTGGAGCAGTTCTTGTATGTATAAAGGTAGCACCAGCAGAGAGATGAAAGAATCTGCTATGTGCCCAAACCTCCAGAATCCTTAGTTGAGGGCTATATTTTGATGGCATTGGACAGGGCACAGGTATGAGTAACTCTCTGCCTATCTTGTAAATGTGGTCCTTTTTCATTAATAATAGTTCATCCAAATGTGTGCTACAGTTTGTATATGGTATGACACCTGTAGATGTTCTAGACTAGGAGTGCAAATTGTGGAATGTAATATGATTTTTTTGAATTATCAAATTTATTAAGTGTTCTTGCTTCTCAAGAATTTCCATTCATTTCTCATTTGTAATATTTACTTGAGTTTAAGGGTTGGACCATTGGCCTATATATATCAAACATCTGTGGTTATTGTATAAAACTCACAGGCTGTAGTCACTCCACATATTGAGGATATTTATTTTTGTTCACAAATATGTTATTTTTGTGAGTTATGTAAAAGCTGATTGTCTCATGGTCAAGCGTGTGCTTTGTTCTTTAGGGACCAAAACCAAAGGCTGCTACAGAGTTGATAAAGATGAGTGGCATACCTGAAGCTATCATTCGGCACATGCAAAAGGGGTAAACTAAGACAGCTTGTTTACTCTTAGTAATTTCTTACATTTGTAATGTTCTAGCCTTTGGAAGCAACACTTCGATAATTACATTGCATGTTTTATTATATGGCTGGTCCAACTCATTATTTTATTCTTCTTTTATGACTGCTTTACTACTAGTTTTTAATATTTGTTGTGATATCACTTTATACTTCAACAGAAATGGTTCATCCTACTAATTGCTCTATATATTCTACTCTTTGTTCTTGGTCATTGCCATCTACTATTGAACACAACCAATATACAGTTTGAGAGTATTGCCCTATACTCTTCTATTTCTTCAAATTGTCTGCATCAAATAGTATTTTGCATATAGAAAAACTTTCATAATTCGTTTCTCATTACCATTTTCTTCAGGTTACATTTTGGTGGGTGATTGTTAGAGTTAACAGGCTAGTCACTGTTGGTTCAGATTTTAGGTTAGTACTTAGTTGTGGTTGGTAATTATATTGCGTGTTTTGGGAATACTGTTGTAATATTTTGCTAACAAACAACTGCCTAATATTCTGGCATTGTTGTTCACCAATGGAGATCATGAGCATAGAAGATTAATAATTTAAATGAGGATCATTTAATGCAACAAACACACAGGAGGATACTTCATGCTTTCATGGAAGGAAGTATTTAAAGAGCATGTAACACAAGAGGCTGAAGACATATATCAAACTGTGAAGAAAATGGACAATTGTTATTAGGAAACAAGTTTAATTGTTTTATGCCTTTCTTTTCAGAATTATTTATGTAGGTTCATTCAGATACAAGAAGAATGTAGGCCTGCACAGAAACAAGAGGTAAAGCTATAAATATCACACATGTAGATAAGAACTTTGTAAAGATAAGTTTATAACAATGTAGAAAGGGCTAAGTAATAGCTAGCAATCTAGCTTGTGTTTGAAGATACAAAGTGAGGCCCAAGAAACAAAGTTTTGGTAAAGATTCACAAAAATAAGGTGTGAAGAAATTTCATAGTATTTCTAGTGTAACATACCCAATGTTTACTCTATAGTTTTCACCTAAGATTTAACTTATGAAGTGAAAAATTCAATGTTTCCAAAAACATGAAAATAAATTTTTTCTTTTTCAATAACATAATTTGCATACTGCATAAAGATCTTCATATAACATTTGCATAATTGAAATATCAAAACTAAACTTTAAGTGAATGAAACTCATCTTTTCAAATACAGTTTATAAATAAGAGTCATGATCATATACACAATTTCATGATTTATAAGAGATCAAGGTCAAGGTATCCTTATCTGGATTACTTCTTTTGTTTCAGAAGTCTCGGCATGTCGTCTGCAAGAGGGAAAGCATCACCCAAGCGCTTTACCTCCAACCACAGACCAATTGATCCCCGCACACCTTCCTACTAGAAGTGGCTCTACCCTTTGATGGAGAGCATAGTATAGGAACCTCTAGTATTGCCTATCTGAGTATCTAGTGCTGTGTCCTACATAACATGTACGGTCATACAACTATAGACATTCTCTAACCATGCATGACCTTATTGACAAGTTATGTAAACCTGGAGCACAGTGAACTGACAAAGTGTAAGCAACGACTTTTACATTTACTTTGGCCAAAGTTTGATAAATATAATCAATCCACTTTCTAAGGAAGTAGTGTTGTAAGTTCACCCGCCTCTAGCTCGACTTGGAAATCCCACTGACCTGTGGTTAACTCTTCTTTTGGTTTGACCCAAAGGTTAACTTAAACAAAATCTCTTTCAATAGTGATGACTCACTAATGTCTATTATTCAACCAAATGGGTTTGACTCATTTATTTTGAATACCTTGTTACATACTTGTAACAATCTGAGTTTGACAACTGCCTCTTATTCAAGTATTTACCTTGACACAAGGGAATAAACTATTCTCCTATATGTTGATTTAAGATAGCTTCGGTCAGATATAAATGATGATTGCATTCATGCATTATCATCATTTATATTCATAGTTGCCGCAAGACTGGTACTGGTACTGGTACAGGAAATTGGTACCGGTACCGGTATGCCTTTTTTTTGAAAATAGGAGACGGGGGTACTTGGAGACGCCAATTTTTTTAATATAAATAAAAAATAAAAAATAAATAATTTATAGAAATCTGAAAATAAATTTTGTAATTTATAGAAAATCTGAAAATTTGATGACATTGAACTTTCAAAACAATAATTCAATCACTCTTAGACACGTCAAATACATTATGCTTTAATTTTTAAAGTTTCAAATGTTTAAACTTTAAAGTTTTTTTAGGTATTTTAGTGGGAGACGTCATTTTTTGCAGCAGGAGACGGCAGGGTACTCGGGAAACTTCAATAGAAGTCTCTAGCCTCTTGGAGAAGTCTCCAGAGATGGTACCGGTCTCCGAGGGGGGGGGGGGGAGACACGTCTCCCGACAACTATGTTTATATTCCAAACTGTTCTTAAAATATAAAACCATCAAATAAGTTATTCGAATTTCAAATGATGATGATCAAAATTTGCAAATGGATAAAAATCGGAATTCATATTAGATGATTGATGTTTGTTAAATACACGCATCTTAGTCTATGGATAACATCAAATGGTTTCAGTTGTTAAGGGAACCTGCGTGCCCAAGGGACACGTCCTCTCATGAGACGCGTCTCTCCTTGAGGCGTGTCTCCCTCATATAAATGGGACGTCATTCCCTTATTTGCAAGACATCGAAATTGATAAATGTTCTGCAATCAACACATTTAATATAAAAGAAATAAATCTGACTTAGAATTCTTGAACAAAATTTCACACTTAGAATTTCCATAGGTCTTTTAGGCTCCGAGTTTGATAAGATTTGATTAACATTTACATGGTATCAGAGCCAAGTTGAGTGAATTGAAATCAAATCTAGATATCAGATTACTTAGGAAAAATTCGCATTTTTGAGAAATCGAATTTACATCTCATTCTTCATAATGTCAATTGTGATCAGATTTGAAGATCGCCTTGAAGGAGCAAGCAACTTCACATCATGGAAATTCAGAATCATGATGATTCTTAAAGAAAACAAGTTAGACTCATTTGTGAGAGAAAACAAGAGGGAACCTGAGGATGATCCTGAGAAAACTCAATGGATTGAGAACAATGAAAAGGCCATGAAAATCTTAGTAGATGTAGTTAGGGATAATATAGTACCCATCCTAGCAAAACATGAAACTGCATATCTAATGTTCAAATCCCTTGAGAGCACCTATGAGATAAACAACACCAGTAGGACTCTTGCATTAAAAAGGCAAATCAACAATGTCCAAATAAACAAAGGAGAAACCATTAATGCATACTTCATGAGGATCATAGAACTAAGGGATCAATTATCTACAAATGGATATCAAATTGATAGCAAAGAGTTAAATCTAAGTGCACTAGGAGGCCTTCCAAACTCATGGGAGTCATTTGTTCAAGGAATAAGTGTGAGATATAAACTCCCCAAATTTGATAGGCTAAGAACAGACTGCCTACAAGAGGAAACACGACTCTCAACAAAAGAAAACAAACAAAAGAACATAGATGAAGACATTCATGTGCTCAACGCAACATCTAATAAAAGGAGTAAGAAAAACTCCTACGGGAAAAAATCATTTAAAAGAAAGAGAAATTCCTATGGAAAATGATCTTCCAAGAAGAGGAAAGATATCTCTCAAGTACAATGTTTTAGATGTGATCAATATGGCCACTATGCAATGAAGTGCCCTGACAGATCAAAACAACAAGCATCCTTTGCTAAAGTACGAAAGTCAAATTCAAACCATGAATCTGAGAAATTTGTATTCCATTCAACCTTATCTAGTCAAGTATCTAACAACAGCAACAACTGGGTAATTGATAGTGGCTCTTCAAGGCATATCACAGGGTTCAAAGAACACTTAGACACTATGACTGAAGAGAATGATGAAGAAGTAACCATTGGGGATGATTCTGCACAACCTGTAAAGGGAGTTGGAACTTGCTCCATCAAATTGAAATCTGGTCTCTCCCTTCAACTCACTGGAGTTTTATTTGTACCTGAAATAAAAAGGAATCTAATATCCATCTTTGCTCTTGAAGACAATGGATATAGAGTTACCTTTATGGATGGGAAAGTTCTGGCATGGCCTAAGAACTCAACTATAAAGAAAGCCCAAACCATAGGTATAAGACAAGGTTATCTTTATAAACTATGCACTGAAGTCAAGCAAGCCCTTACCCTTGATACTTTTGATTCAAATGAAATTTGGCATAAAAGACTAGGACACCTTCATTTCCGTGCCCTACCTTCTTTAGAAAAACTTATAACAGGATTACCTAAGTTAAAACCAACTCATGAAGGAACTTGTATAGGTTGTGCCCTAGGAAAGAATACAAAGGGATCCTTTCACAATAGCTTGAGTAAAACCCTAAATGTCTTAGAACTGGTTCACTCTGATTTATGTGGACCCATGTCTGTACCTTCCAAGGTAGGCTTCCTATACTATGTCATATTTATAGATGACTTCTCTAGGAAGACCTGGATTTATTTCCTTAAGTGTAAAGAGTCAATAGAAATCCTTAAAAGGTTCAAGGAGTTCAAAGCTCTTACTGAAAACTTCTTTGGGAAGAAAATAAAAATTTTAAGGACAGACAATGGGAAAGAATACACCTCTGAAATTTTTAAGGAATTATGCATGAATGCCGGGATTAAGAGGGAGTTTGTAGTAGCATATAACCCTCAACAAAATGGGGTTGCTGAAAGGAAAAAATAGAACCATTGTAGAAGCTGCAAAAGCAATGTTGCTTGATTAGAACATAGAAACCTCCTTCTGGGCAGAAGCCTCTAGAATTGCTGTCTACATTCAAAATAGATGTCCTCATTCTCATCTAGATAACAAAACTCCTGAAGAAGCTTTTACCAACATAAAACTTGATATTAGTCATTTTAGGATTTTTGGTTGCCCTGTCTATATTCATGTGCCCAAAGAGAAGAGATTCAAACTAGAATCTTCCAGAAAGAAAGGGGTATTTGTGGGATATAGTGAAACCTCCAAGGCCTACAGGATATTCATACCCGGACAAAAACAAATTGAATTGAGCAGAGATGTCATCTTTGAAGAAGACATTGCATTCAAAAGGGCAAGAAGTTCTAGTGAGATAGAAACTTATTCCACTAAAGTATTAGAAGTGGAACCTATTCCTGAGATTCAGAGGGAGTATCCTGAGGAAATGCCAAATGAACCTCAATCTATTTCAGATGAGAATTCAAATGACAATGGTAGAAAGAGGCCACTTTGGGCTAGAAAGATGATCAAAGAAGCCAAGAATCATGCAACACCCAAAGGAACGTTTAGGGAAAGTAAAAGACCCAAACGGTTCTCAAGCTATGTTGCTCTAATGAATAACATCATAAATTCAGAACCTGACAGTGTTACAGAAGCCTTCAGACATCAAGTATGGAAAGACACAATGATGGAAGAATATCAGTTCATTCTAAAGAATGATGTATGGGATATAGTGCCTAGAACAAAAGAGAAATTTGTTGTCTCTTCTAAATGGCTCTTTAAAATCAAACATGCTGCTGATGGCCGTATAGAAAAACATATGACACGTTTTGTGGCAAGAGTTTTTTCATTGAAGAAAGGCATTGATTATGAAGAAACATTTGCACCTGTTGCCCATTACACATTTGTGAGAGTAGTGTTAGCCATTGCAGCAGCTAAAGGTTGGAAGATCCACCAAATGGATGTGAATACTGCCTTCCTAAATGGAACCATTGAAGAGGAAGCCTATCTAGAACAGCCTGAAGGTTTTGTGATACATAAACCTGACTTACACGTATGTAGACTAAAGAAAGCACTCTTTGGACTTAAACAGGCTCCCAGGGCCTGGTATGAAAGAATTGACAACTACCTCTTGGGACTAGGATTTTCCAAGAATGACGCAGACCCAAATCTTTACTTTAAGGTAATAAAAGATGATATGTTAATAATTATTTTATATGTTGATGACCTGCTGATAACAGGAGAAGATCACCACGTTGCTCAAGGAAAGAAGGATCTAACTTCAGAGTTTGACATGAAAGACTTGGGCATCTTACACTACTTCCTAGGTTTAGAAGTATGGCAGAAATCAGATGGCATCATACTAAACCAAGGGAAGTATACTATTGATATTCTGAAGAGATTTGGAATGTTGGATTGTAGAACCATGTCTACACCTATGGAAACCAACCTTTACAAACTAAAAGAAGCAGCAGCAGAATCTAAGTGTGCAGATTCCACTCTATATAGACAAATGATTGGATCTTTGTTGTACCTTGTTAACACCAAACCTGATATTTGCTATGCAGTGAATGCCCTAAGCCAGTTCATGTGTGAGCCAAAGGAAATTCACCTTATGGCTGTGAAACATATATTGAGATATCTTCAAGGCACTATTGGATATGGCCTTCTTTACAAAAATAATCAACTAGATCTACATGGATACTTTGATTCAAATTGGGCTGGAAGTGTAACCGATCGGAAAAGCACATCGGGATGTTGCTTCAGTTTGGGATCGGCTATGATCTCTTGGATCTGCAGAAAACAATCTTTAGTAGCTCAAAGCTCAACAAAAGTTGAATACATTGCAGCCTCTATGGGGGCAAGAGAGCAGTATGGGTCCGGATTTTGCTTGTGGGACTCTTTGGTGAGCCCTTGAATCCTACCATCATTCATTGTGATAATCAGAGTCGCATCAAACTCTCTGTAAATCTAGTATTCCATGATAGATCTAAGCACATTGAGATCCCCTACCATTATGTAAGAGACATGGTAGAAAGGAATGTGATCCAGTTGGAGTATATTAGTACAAATGATCAAACAACAGACATTCTCACCAAACCTCTCTCCAGAATCAAGGTAGAACACTTCAAGAAGAAGCTTGGTATGGTTGAAATGTAATTTGATATTATGTTTGAAATTCAAAATTGTTTAGAAGTTGTACTAATATATCTAAAGATGTTTAATGTGTAAACTCTTTTGTCATGTGTGTGACTCCATGACCTTATGGGCCCGCTCCCCTTGTGTACATTATTGAAAGGTGACGATCTTTCTAATAATGAACACTTGTATGTGACATTGTAAAGTGATGACTCTACAATGATGAGTTGAACTATCATGATAGATATCATGTGACTTGATATTTGTGGACATGTCATGATAGTATCTCTTGGACACCTTGATGGATATCATGAGACTTGATGTCATTTGAAGATCATTGTGATCCTTAAGAGATAATCATGGTGGATAATTATATATCTGTGGATATGCCATGAATTATTATGGTAGACATCATGTGACTTGATGTCAGTGCACATACCATAATGAAGGTGTGATTATGAAGAATGCCATGTGACTTGACAATATTGAGAAAACATATCATATCTTCGATATCACGTGTGAAGGTGATATCTCCACTTATTTGATTTGGAATATCTTCCCTAGCTAAGAGGGAGTGTTGATTTAAGATATCTTCGGTTAGATATAAATGATGATTGCATTCATGCATCATCATCATTTATATTTAACCAAACTGTTCTTAAAATATAAAACCATCAAATAAGTTATTCGAATTTCAAATGATGATGATCGAAATTTGCAAATGGATAAAAATCGGAATTCATATTAGATGATTGATGTTTGTTAAATACACGCATCTTAGTCTATGGATAACACCGAATGGTTTCTGTTGTTAAAGTAACCCGCGCGCCCAAGTGACACGTCCCATGAGCGGACGTGTCTCCACACGTCTCTCCTTGAGGCGTGTCTCCCTCATATAAATGGGACGCCATTCCCTTATTTGCAAGACATCGAAATTGATAAATGTTCTGCAATCAACACATTTAATATAAAAGAAATAAATCTGACTTAGAATTCTTGAACAGAATTTCACACTTAGAATTTCCATATGTCTTTTAGGCTCCAAGTTTGATAAGATTTGATTAACATTTACACTATATTTAATATCTTTGAGTTTCTAAGAATGTAAGCCCTCTTCTCAAGAATAAACTACCATGCATAGGTAATAATAAAGACTCTTGGTATAATATATAAGATGATAACATTCAAAATATAATAAAGACGTATTCACTTCAATATGTTTTCAGACCCTCTTATTGAAATGCAATAAAAAATTTTTAGAAAACATTATATGTAAGACATTGTCTTATTGGGATAAGTATCATATTCCCATACTTTGTTTTTCTTCACTACTTTGGGTTAATAAGCTGGTTGTTTTGGTTAAACACAACTTTAGGGAGAGTCTTCTCTTTTCATTGAAGCTCTCTCACAAATATAAATATTAATTCAATATTATGTAAATCAAACATGATTTGAAGTTTTAACAATGCATTTTAAAAGAAAACTACATTGATATAACCAACTGGTTTCCCTAGTTCTCATTATCGCTTTGCATTTTTAATTGGCACTGTGCATGAATAATTAAGCTTTTCGTATATGCATTCATATACTTTTCTAAACAGCCATACTTTGCACATAGCAATGGTAAAAACGAACTGAGATAAATAAAGGAGCTTTAACCAGAATTTGAAAGAGAAGGAAACAGAACCATTTTATTCATGCCTAGAATAAAATATCCTGGCTTTGATTCTTGGTAATCCTTGCTTCAAATCTGCACAGTTAACTCAGCTTTAAACTTCTTGTCCTCTCAAATTCTAGCGCTCAGCACTATTCTTGCACCTCTTTCTTACTTCCTTACTATTAGTCTGCAGCTATCAAGAAATATAAATCTGATACCGACTATCTAATCTCACACTTTGGCATATTCAAAATGCAGATTTCAAATGCTCTTCTTACTAAACTTAACTCTTCTCTCAAACTCATGTATGCAGCTATATTAAGATTGCGAAAACCATGAACAACCAAACAGTGAGCAGCTGCTCCCAATTTATGCTAAAAATGGTTTTCTAATAATAGAAAACAGTTAAACTTAGGGCTCGAATAGCTCTCCAATAGCTGCCATCACTCAAAATCTCTGCCAGGCGTGAGAATGAACCAGTCGACTAGGCTCTTGGAATGCCACAACTGGCTCTTGAATAAGTCAAACAATGCTATAAACTCATGTTGAGATGCAGCTTTTCCATAATGCAGATTTCAGTTTGAAAAGACATAAAAAACAAATCGATTTCCTCTTCTTATTGCCATTGTTTAGTTGGGCGACACAGTATTTTGTTGTTGGCATTTCATTGTTGCGGAAATAGTCTCCAAAGATGGCACGTTGGCAGTCAAAATGCTTGCAAACTCTTCTACTTACCGTTTGCCCAAGTCATGGGCTCCCATGTTAATAGCAATAGATGCTCAATACTCTCTCATTCGCCACCTTCATGTGGCTGTTAAAACAGTTTCAAAATTGCATATACTCAGCCACTATGTGGCAGTATTAGTAAATTAATATATGCATATTGTGGCGCCAAAACTAGGCGACCCCATTACTTATTGTTATAACAACAATAGCCTTGCATAGGCGTGACATTATAGCCACTTAATATGGCTTACTAAAATCAATATATATATATATATATATATATATATATATATGTTCCATTTTTACTTGCACATACATGTATGTAAGTATGAATATACATTGACATATTTAAATATCTACACATATTCATATTTACATAGATAAAACTATATATGTATATGTATACACGTTCCATTTTTACTTGCACATACATGTATGTAAGTATGAATATACGTTAACATATTTAAATATCTACGCATATTCATATTTACACAGATAAATCTATGTGCATCATTTATTATATATATGTATACATATATATATATATATTCGTACTTATTAACAAATATTGCAATTCAATGTAATTTAATTAAACGGTCAAGGAGGAACAAAGACGACAAAAGCATCATTTTCCCTAATGACTGTAGTCAGTTATAGTTGGTCGTCAGTAGTAGTCAGTCATAGTCGGCCGTAGTTAATTATATTTAAATAAGACTATAGTTAGTTTAATAATATTTCATATACTTTTGTACATGTTTCGGGAAGATTAATTCCTGACTAGTGATTAGTTGTTGTCATGAAGTGTCGTGATAGTTGGTTCCTCAACCGCTGCCAGCGGCTATTTGTACTTGAGTTAGTATAGTCAGGGGACATTGGGTTGGTACTTATGATATTATATTACATTTTGTCACATTCTAGTGTTGTATGGCTAATTGTACCTAGTCACCGCGAATAATAAGTGAAGTACTATTTTGCTGTGCAATATGCATTCATGATTGTTCGTACTCGACTATGTTCTGTTAATTCCGTTTACTCTCATAGTACATCGTGAGTGCTCCAGTGAGTAAACAACGGCTCACAAGCCTATCAACTTAGGCTCAAGACTTACCAATATGAAGCTTAGACTGACTCGACAAGGTTCCACTAACCTATACATGCGAGTGTGTGCTTCTACTTAGATAGAAATACCAAATGTTCCAATACCAAATCTCTTTTCCTGGGTGATACTCTCCCTCCACTAGAGGGTTCAAACTTTCTTGCATACAACTTAATGCAACATGTTCGTAGTTAGTTGATAACATATAAATCATATTCACAATATAGCTTAAGCATCATATAAGCATTTAAAAGTAGTTTCATCATATTGCATATTTATTCATTTCATTTTAACCACCAAATACCATAATGACATAATTCATGCATTAATCCACATTTGAACATATAGGTTAAAGTAATTGGGTAAATTAACAACAGGGTGTAACATGTAAGACATGGCTATGGAGATAGCCACTCAAGATCAAAGAACTTCAATGAAAGCAAAAAAAACCTAAAATGAAAGAATAATTCTATTCTCTCAAAGGATGCAAAAATAAAATGATTCTAGATTGATTGATTTGCTCATATATAAGAGTTGCAAGTGGGTATATATAAGATACCCCACCAAGATATGTGAATGTACAACCAATGTGGGATAACGGAGATGTAGTTGATGAACACATGATTATACTAAGGGCGGGGAGCGGGAGAGGAGCGGTGTTGAATCAGTACAATACAATCTTTTTCAATTAAAACTTAATCAACCACAACAATAACAACCATGCAAGATCTAACACTTAGGAACACAATAAAATTGGTAAATTTACATGGAAACCCTTAAGGGAGAAAACCATGGCAAAATATTGCTTTCATATAAGTCTCTTTTACAATCTTCATTCTACAAATTTCGTAGGCAACAACCTACTAGACACACCAACCTCCAAAGTAAACAAAGACTTTCCCCCTTCTGTAATTGCTCTTTCAACAAATGATATACATATGATATCTTCACAAAATCTTTACAACTCTGCTCTATTCTTCTTCTCTAATTTTATGCTTCTTCAATGGATGATAAACTCTTATAATGTCTTCATTAAAAATGATTATAGATACTATTTCTTTCACAACTTTGAATGCAATGCTTTCCTTCTCAAATCTGATTTCAAACAAAGTTCTTCATGAATCTGATTTCAAATCTGACTTTGAATAATACAAAACTTTCTTATCACAAATCTGATCACTTCCCAAGTAATATCCTTCATCCAAAGATCCAAATCATGCACAATCCTCTTTGACAAAGCTGATCACAAATATGACAGTATCTTCACATAAATTTCTGCCTTAAGCTCTGTTCTAACTTCCCTTAGATATCTGCTCTCAAGTTGTGCATCAAAACATTAGAACTCTCTTCATATATTCAGATATAAATATGAGTTACACTTCATATTCTCTACTGTAGACTTGCTTGAATACTTGACTGATTTTACTTTTTTTTTAATCAAATGTTCTCCATGTCTTCCTTATATATCTTAATAAACTAGTGAAAGGTTGCATCTCTTGTAAGAGAGATATCACCATCTTTTCATTTTTGCATATTCCTTTTTCAAATCTGCATACTCATATATATACTTGCTGGTGTATGTATGATTTTTCTCTTTTTAAATTCATACTCATTCTTCATGAAATATTTCCCTTAGTTTTTCTTTGAATTTTAGTACACAAAACTTCACCCGTTAACATTAGCCCAAGAAAGATAACAAGTTGAAAGCAACCCTTCACGTTCTGATCAGCCAGATCCCGGAGTGGGCAAGGTGTGAGCATTTAGTGTAAGGGGATTTGATAACAATAATCTAAAAAGCTGAAAGTACAATGCTATTGGTGACAAGCCACCTCTTCCACTTTTCAGCGGGCTACAAAAAAGGTAAATAAATTGTAAAATGCTTAGGCGGCAAGCCAAACTCTTCCACTTTTCAGCGGGTAACAAAATAAGAAAGTAACTAGGTGGCAAGCCATCCTCTTCCACCTTTTAGTGGGCAAGGTGAGAGCATACAGTGTAAGGGGATCTCATAACAATACTTTGAAAATTTGAATGTACAATGCTATTGGCGGCAAGCCAGCCAATAGAGAAAATGTAAATGTTGAGGCGGCAAGCCAGCCTTTTCCACTTTTCAGCGGGCTACAGAAAAAGTAAATGAATTGTAAAATGCTTAGGCGGAAAGCTAGCCTCTTCCACTTTTCAGTGGGTAACAAAATAAGAAAGCAATTAGGCAGCAAGCCAACCTTTTCCACCTTTCAGTGGGAATGAAAATACAAGTATTGGAATGAAGAGCTGATAAGTACTATTGAAAAGCATTACAAAAATAGATGTGTTTTACAATGTATCATGAGATAATTTAGCAATATGAAAGCTTGAGAGTTAGATAATCATCTCGATGATAATTACAAAGATAAGCATCAAGAAATATAGACAAAATACTGAGAAATACCAAGTCTGATATGCAGGAGAAGAAATCTGGTTTTTCTGATCAACAAGCCTAAGAAACACCAAAATGCTCGTATCTTGACAACCACAACTCCGATTTGTCTTAAAACTTGCTGCAAATGAAGAATACAAGCTAGGCGTCCCAATCCAAACAACCAAACACCCTGAAACTGTCTCCAATCCTCGAGCACGGATACCAATGCACACACAAAGATAGTACGACCTACTTTGGAAGGGCGATCTTGTCTTAAAATTCCCAAACTCCACCAAAAATCAAAAGAACTTGAGCATAGGGTAGCCTAAGTATGAGGAAAGCATAGAATCAATACCCATAACCAATACTCACCTCCTCAAATTGGTGCAAGTCAAAATGTGCTTTAGCCATAACCCTAAACAACAAATTGAAAACTGAAAAGAAACACTCCAAAAAGAAACAAACTGAAAGCAAACTCACTACCACACCAAAAATTAGAAAACACCAAATGAAGCCATCACCATTGCAGCTCAATTGCACCCTTTGAATGAAGGAGCACCAACAATCCAGCTAGGAGCTATCTTGCAAGCCCGAAATTGAACAAGGCTAGGAGGTATTTCAACCGCAAAGCAAGAGTCTGAATAAAATTCAGCAGCATTTTGTTATTATATGAATAATGGATACCAAATAAAGAGGCAAGGCATTGTATTTATAGATTCCCAAGCCCAGAAGTTCAAATCTTCTTTTCCCTCCAAAAGGGATGCCCAAGAGAGGAGAATAAAATATTAATTTTAATTTGCATTTTTGACTTGACTTTGGGCGCCCAAAAACTCTTAGCAATTTAAACTTTATGAAAAGCAAATATTTCTCTAATAGGGACGACCACATGAGTATCCCACTTAAAACACAACTTAAGCTATATGTCTAGGCGTTGGGGGGCCAAAAAGCACAATATAAAAATATAACTAAAGTTACCAACTTTCCAAAACAGGCTCCAAGAAATCTGAAGAAGCCTCTGCCAGAATTGCCCTACCAGAAATAGACAGAGTGCTGAATTGCTCCCAAACTACACTGCAAAAAATAGCACTTACTAAAAATAACATCTTGTTAAAAATAGTGACTCCAAACACCATTTGAGCACAAACCGGGCAACCATCATAACTTACTAAAAACAGTAAGTCATAAAATATCCAAAAATAACTTACTAAAAATAGCATATTATTAAAAATAGTAACTTCAAACACTGTTTGAGCACAAATCGGACAACCATCGTAACTTACTAAAAATAGTAAGTCCTAAAATATCCTCTGTTGAAAATGCATGTCACATCCTTCTGAAGCCCTCCAGAAACCTAGAAAGACCTAGAAGACAAACTACCAAATTCCTACTAACAATCCCTTGAAAATTTGAAAGGAACCTTCTAGAAAAAAGGAAACCCTAATTCTGCCTCCGATTAGCCTACAGGCCTCGGAGATGGGCTAACAGTCATCAGATGGAACTATTGTTGAGAAGGGGACATTACAGGCCGCCGTCCTCTAGATTGCTTGTCCTCAAGAAATCGCAAGTCTGGATGTTGCAAAATCTGCTCATCCTCCCAAGTAGCATTCTCAATTGGCAAATCCTTCCACTTCACCAAATACTCTTTGATAGACCTCCTCAAAGAGCGCTCCTTGAAATCAATAGCTGCCTTTGGAACCAAAACCAACTGTCTCTCCTCATCCAATTGAGGCAAGTCTGATGAAGCTAGAACATTGTGCCTAAGCGCCTTCTTGAGGCGTGACATGTGGAAGACATTATGCACCTTGCTACTCATTGGTAGCTCTAACTCGTAACCCACTTCCCCAACTCTCTTGACGATCTTGAAAGGCACATAGAAATGTGGCTTGAGTTTCTTTACTCCACTCTTCTCGAGAGTGGACTGTCTGTAAGGCTAGAGCCTCAAGTAGACCATGTCTCCAACCTCGAAAGTGTGCTTAATATGTTGTTGATCAGCATACATCTTTTACTAATTCTGTGCATGGTGAAGATTATTCTTCAAGGATCTCAAAATGTCCTGACTCTGCTGCAACATATCCCTTGCTTGAGGGGCTCTACTATCACCAAACATCAAATCTATGAAGCTAGGAGCCTCATATCCATACAGAGCCATGAAAGGAGACATTTTGATAGACATGTGGCTGGAAGAGTTATAGCAGTACTCTCCCAAATGAAGCCATCTCACCCAAGCTTTTTGCTGTCTTGAAACATAATTCTTGAGATAGCCCTCCAACCACTTGTTCACAATCTCTGTCTACCCATCAGTCTATGGGTGATAACTAGTGCTTGGAGTGAACATTGTACCACTCAATTTGAAAACTTCCTGCTAGAAAGTACTTAGGAACTTGCTGTCCCTATCATTCACAATATTTTTTGGCAACCCATGCAATCTGAACACCTCTCTGAAGAACAAATCAGCAACCTGAGCTGCTGTAAATGAGCTGGTAATGGCGAAGAAATGAGAAAACTTCGTTAATCTATCCACAACAACATATATGCAATCTCCCTTGCACCTTTCACAACCCAGTGATGAAATCCATTGAGATATTTTCCCATTTCTGATTGGGAATACGTAAGGGCTGCAAATACCAGATGGTAAAGTGTGCTCATTTTTATTTTATTGGCAGATCGGACACCCCTTAATGTAGCGAAGGACCTTGTCCTTGAGTCCTTTCCATGAAAACCTTTCACGAATCTGCCTATATGTCTAGAAATGCCCTTGATGACCAGCCAATGGAATGTCATGAAATGACTGAAAAATTTTCATCTTAAGCTTAGATTCAGGTACCGAAAAGATCCTACCCTTATACTGTATCAAATCATCAACCAACTTGTACCTTTTATCTTGCAAAGTGCCATCAACTAAGCTGATAGCAAACTAATTTTTGGCGTACTCTGCAATAATCTACTCTTTCCAATCAGGAGTAATCTCAACCGAAGAGCTCAAGTGTGGCCTTGTAGACAAAGCATCTTCCACAATGTTATTCTTCCCCTTGACATACTCGATGTCAAAATCGTAAGCCTGGAGCTTACTTATCCACTTCTGTTGCCTTTCGTTCAGATCCTTCTGATGCATGAAGTGTTTGAGACTTTGTGATTAGTCTTCACCATGAATTCGCTTCCCACCAAATATTGTCTGAACTTGGCCAAAGTGTGCATGATAGCAAGCATCTCTTTGTCATAGATTGAGTAGGTTCTCTCAACACTTCTCATGTCTCGAGAAATTGAAACACCAAATATGAAATATTAAAGTACAAACAATGAAGTCAAATGAATATTAAAATATAAATATGAGTAATCACAATTTAATTGTAATTATCATAGATAACATTATAATCATAATATGAATATCCTAGTATGAAACAAAATAATTAACATTAGTAATTATAAATATCATAATAATAAAAATAATATTCACAAGAATATAATTAATACAAATATCATAACAAGTATATATATATTGCAATTCATATATATTATAATTTTAATTATCTTGACTCATAAATACTATTTATTATAAGAATTATTAAATATTATTTATTTTAAAGTATCATAATAATAAAAATAAAAATAATAATTTAAGACTATGATTAATAAACTCGACACCACATAAAGCAGCGATCATAATTATTGACACCACATAATACAGCGATCATAACTATTATTGACACTATATAAAACAGCGATTATAAATATTTGTTAACAAAAGCAGCAATTAATAAACTTGCAAAAGTCACGATTCTTGGAGAGACATTGGTAAGGATGACATGGAAAGCCATGTCTCTTAGAATCAAACATATAAAAGGCAAGCAAGCCCAACTAAAGAGGCATGGAATAAAAGGAGAATAATATATCATTGACGTCTGAAACAGAAATCAGTCAAGTGCAGATCGTAGTCATTGTTTTGTAACAATTAAGATATTGCAAGTTAGAACTGCTGATAATATTTAAGAGTACCGATAGGGTAGAAGATCAATTCATAGTTTAGTCATCTTATTACTTGTCTCCATTCATAACATGTTCAGGAATTTGTTTATGAATTTATATATGCACTGTTGATATACATGCCTGTAACCAGTCAATTGCTTGTATTATGATGTCGATGTTCCACCATGGTGGGAAGAGGGATTGCAAAGGGGAATTCAGCAATGGAGTCTTCTAGATACGCCACTTGGGGGTGGGGGGGAACATGATGAGTCCACATGGGCCAAAGGGGTTCTACCTTTGGGATCAAAGGGTACTGCCTTTTGGGTCTAGGTTGATCTCCACTAGATATGCCACTCGAGGGGGGACGAGATGAGCCCACATGGGCTAGAGGGGTTTTTCTTTTGGGATCAAAGGGTGCTGCCTCTGGGTCTAGTTTGATCATGGGATTAACCATTGTAATCTTACCTCCCTACCATGGTGTAACAAGGGGGAAAGGCCGTTCATGGGAGATGATACAAGGATGATGACAAGGAGGTTAAGAGTCTCACCAGGTCATATGAATGGCATGCGCCACATGAAGAGGGGAGAGACCGAGACATCCTATCATCATCCTCATTTCGTATGATCCATAATTGAGCAAACACAAAGTAGGAATAGTTAGTTCATTATGAAGTTGCTAAGGTTAAAGATATAATTTAAAATAGAGTTACTCATGTTTAATTCTAATGTTCAATGTGGAGTATTAATTGTTAGGCTATTTTTGTGATGGATTTCTAACTTACTTGCAAGGACTAAACCAATTCAAAGTATCCTCTAGGACCCATTGATTGGGAAATTGATAATTTGGGATAGATTTAGGCTAACACCCCTCAGTTTTTTGCTCTCGAAGACAATAGGATGCTTTTCTTGCATTAGGACAGCTCCAAATCCTTCCCTTGAAGCATCACACTGCAACTCAAATGTTTTGGAGAAGTCGGGTATGGCCAACACAGGACATGAACTCATGAGTTGCTTGAATCTATCAAAGACCACTTGTGCTTTTTCTGACCATGCAAATGCCCCCTTTTTGGTGAGATCAGTAAGAGAGGCAGCCATCTGAGAATATCCCTTCACAAACCTCCAGTAAAAGCCACAAAGTCCCAAGAACCCCTTAGAGCTGGTCACATGCCCAATGTAAAGACCCTTGCAAATTTGGTCTTATTTTTCAGTTTTGGAAGTGCAGGAATTTTGCCGAACAGTTTCCTTGCAAACTTGTCCAGCTGGTGTTTTGATGTTCTTTTTGTATTTTTGATGTATACACTAATTTCAAATGCATAAAAGACTTCTAGTTGCAAACACTAATTACTGAAATGAAGGAAAGATGCAATGCAATGTTTATTTTGATTTTCCAATTTATAATAAGGCTGAATATTCATGCAAGTATGCTGCTATAGTCAATTGCCCTTATGACAAACAGTTGTCATACATCCAATCTCGTTATGTAAACTGATTACAAACAATATCCTGAAGATGATAGCTCCCAATAGGAGAAGCAATTTACAATGCACTTCAATATAGCTTAGTCCTAATGATGCAATGCTGTTATGACAGCAATGATATGCAAATTACAACTATGAAGCAGCAACTAATAATGCATTTATAATGATTGTTGTAGATGACAGCGACTCTTAGACATTTTAATATTTTATCATATGAGAAGATAAATACAAATGCTGAATGACAGCGATACAATGTGATGCAAATGGATTCTACAATGCAATAGAGGAACCTGATTTTGACGCCACAGTGAGATAAATGCAGTCACTTTAAACTTGATCAATGCCTCCTACAATTATCATATCTTGACCTCCAAAAGCAGTGCCTCTCCTCCTTAGTGAATTGCGACTCTTCTCCAGGCTTGGACGAATTTATATTTGCCTTCAATAACAAATGTCTACATGCTGCATCCAAAAATTAGCCAACATCTCCCGAACTTAGATCTTCTTCCCAAAATCGACCACCAGGAAATGACGCCTATGATGCCACAGGAGCTGCGATTTCTCCAGCAATGAGAATGCTTTGAATATTAGACTCAATATGATTTGTCTCAATCTATATATATTTTGTCTTCCTCAATAAAGTCAACATTCCCTAGCTGTGCATCAGCTTTTTCTCACGGTTCACGATTTTACCTTCAAATAAAAATCTCAACTGTACTAATTGACAATTCTTATTTTGTCTTATTTGACAACTTGATTTGTCTTTTGCGTCTCCAATAATGAATGAGCCAGCAATAATCAAACAAGATTAAATACAAGAATATCTGAAGAATCGAACTTGAGCTACTCACTAACTGAAATCGATCTCACCAAGAACCAATGTATCTTCAAAATCGATTTTTCCTCCTTGACTGGAAAATGACTAACCAACTGCAAAATCATATTTTCTTCTAGACTGAATTTTGACTCTCAAACTGAAAACGATTTCCACCAAAGTTTGCAAATATACTCTCCAAATATCGATTCTCCTTCTCAAAATTTGGTCTTATGACCATTAAATTTTGACACAATTAAATCAAAAAATAATCTTCCTCAAGTGAAGTGATGTTTGCAACAATACCTTAGTTGCTGCAAATAAATTCCTCCTCAAGTGTGATTACAACAATAAACTAGCTGCTGCAATTGATCAATGCAATAATAAACCAGCTATTGCATCAATTTAGAACTCCTGTCGGAAGGGCAATAATACATCAGTTATTGCACCTATTAAAACTCTCCAATGAAGCACCTGTAGAAGCCCTGGATGGATTCCTCAACAATTC
The DNA here is from genome assembly GCA_007115665.2 of Sequoiadendron giganteum. Taxonomy (NCBI): domain Eukaryota; kingdom Viridiplantae; phylum Streptophyta; class Pinopsida; order Cupressales; family Cupressaceae; genus Sequoiadendron; species Sequoiadendron giganteum. The sequence goes on from CM021100.1 coordinate 447,305,867, forward strand.
TAGATATAGTTGATCTTTCACAACCAAAACCGGTACTCTTGAGTCTTCAAACCCTTGAGCAAGCAAAGCATTTAAGCTTCTTACCAAACTGGTAATGAGAATAGAATTCAAGACAAAAGCATGCTCAAATGCTAGGCCAACAACTCTTTATAAAGATTTCTCAATGAGTTTTCAAGAAGCTTCTAGAAATAATATTACTTTATTCCCTTAAGTGACTTTTATAACTTATTATTTTATTTTAAGTCACTTTATTAAATTAATTAAATATAAAGTTATCTTATGATTTAATTTATTGAAATAACGTTATAAATAATTAATTTAATACTTACTCCCTTATTTCTCCCGTTTAGCCTTCGGGAATAAATAAAGGCTAAACGATCCTCAAGGTGGATATTGAAAAGGGGACATTACACCCAAGGTAAAGTAGCTCGGTCATTGCAAATTGACATTTGGACTCCTTAGAAGTGTTCCATAGGGATGCGTCCCCCCCAAAAAACCTCGCGTTTCCTAGATGGGGACATCCATCAGTGTCGCTATCTCCAAGACGTTACTAGGACTTCGAGGTTGCTGGGGTGTCCTCAAGATGTCTAGGGGAATCTTAGTTGTCTCCAAGATGTATAATTCTTATAGTAATACATCTCTTTATAACTGTTTTTTCAAGTACTATATGTATTTTAGCAGCTTGCCCCCCCTTCGCTCGTCGCCCCTAAAATTAGACCTCTTGTCCCCGCGTCCTCGAAATGTGTCCCCTGCCATCCCCTCGTCCCCAACCTCGAAACCCTATGGAACACTGCTCCTTAGCAAATAAACACTCCGACTCCAGGATGCTAAGCAGTTCCTCCAAGTGCTTGAGATGCTCTTCCCACGACTTGCTGTAGATGAGGATATTATCAAAAAAGATAAGCACAAACTTCCTCAACTGTTTCTGAAATATCCAATTCTTACAGGACTAGAAGGTTGTAGGTGCATTAGTCAACCCAAAAGGCATGACTAGAAACTTGAAATGCGCAAAGTGGCATTTGAAGGCTGTCTTCTCAATATCTAATTCTCTCATCTTGATTTGATGATAGCCTGATCTAAGATCTATCTTGGAAAAGTAGATAGCACCATGTAGTTCATTTATGAGCTCATCTATCCTAGGAATGGGATACCGGTTTTTGATTGTCTTTTGATTCAAGGATTGATAATCTACACACATGCACATAGTGCCATCCTTCTTCTTGACCAAAATTATTGCAGAAGCAAAGGGACTCTTGCTTGGGCGAATGTGACCCATGTCTAAGAGTTCTGTGATGGCCTTTTCTATTTCATCTTTATGCTTCTTCGGGTTTTGGTATGGAGTGGTAATGACTGGTCTGGATCCTTCTTCGAGCTCTATGACATGCTCAATCCCCCTTTCAAGAGGTCTCCCAACAGGTATACTGCCAAACATCTTACTCTTCTTTGTGATCAAGGATTGAACATTATGATGGTAGTACCTCTTATCCTCTGTAGGATTGGATGGCATGATCAAACACTCAGCTGCCCACTCAACTTGGTCATGACGAATCAGCCTTCCCATCCTCTTGAAAGACACAATACGAGGGCCTCCATTTGACATCCCTCTCAACACCACCTTCTTCCCATTTGATGAGAACTTCAACTCCATGGTTTGCAGATTCAACGTGATCTTTCCAAGAGATCGCAACCATTGAATGCCAAGCACTGCATCAGTATCTCCAATGCCAACAACATAGAAGTCATCCTTGACTTCATAGTTACCCAATTGCATAGACAAATTGGAGATCTTTTGGTTGCATGAGATAGTAAAACCATCGGCCACCATTACCTTAAAACCTTCAAACTTTTCCATTTTGAGGCCTCTCTTTGCAACAACCCCTTTGCCAATGAAATTATGTGTTGCTCCAATGTTAATTAGAGCAACAATTCACTGCCCTCAAAGCACTCTGAAAGAATCATTTTTCTGAAACCTAGAAAGTTGGGAAAATGCACCTCCACTCCCTTGGTCCTTATCCAACTTTTCTGGAGCTCTTTCTTCTTCGCTGTCCGCATAATCAAACTGCTGTTCTGATATATTAGATTCTGATCCATAGTCAGAATATTCCTCCATGTGATGGAAATGACCTCTTCCAAAGCACTTGTGGTCCTTGCTCCATGGTTCTTTGCAAATGCAACACAATTTCTTCCTTCAAAGCTTTTTATGAAGGTCATCATCCATCCGAGAAGGGAACTTTTTGGTCTGATTTGAAGAATGCTTCTTGTCCTTCTTGTGAGCAAAAGTCCTGGACTAAAATTTTGGCCTTGGGGCAGCCAACTCCATACTTCTAGATTTTTTGATTGCTTCATCTAAAGTTGGTGGATCGAAAGCCTTCACCAACCCCTTCAACGGTTCTGTTAGTCCTTTAGAAAATAGGACTACAAGCCTCCTTTCAATGATGTTGGGCACCATCACAGAAAACCTTTGAAAATCTGTAATGTATGTGACAAGTGAACCATGTTGTTTAAGCTGTGCAAGCTCACTAAACTTGATGTCAGAATCCTTGGTATCAAACCTCTCAATGAGTTTGTTGGTAAACTCTTCATAGGTGATAATAAGGTTATGGTCAAGAGTGACGAAACCGTGATTCCACCACTCATGGGCAGCCCCATCCAAATGCAAAGTAGCCAACTTGATGGCATCTTGTTTTGGGATTGGTCTTACCGAGAGGTAGTTATCAGGCTTTTGGACCCATGATCTTGCCAAGCACTTATCACTTCCATTGAAGTGAGCCAAGGTAACCTTCCCAAGAGTTTGTTGGAAACCTCTTGGAGGTATAGGAGCACAATTCTCAATTCGTCCACCTCCTCTTCTCTTCTTTTGATTCATGTACTAATCCCAGGACAAAATCTCACGGATTTCAATAGAGAGGGAAACATATTCCATGTAGCTATTCCTCACTTCATTTGGCATGGGTACTTTAGGCTCAGCAGGTGGTTCCTCCCTTTGGGGAAAGGTAGGAAGTAGAGGTCTAGGGGCTGATCCTTTAGTCACCTCAACATGTTGACTGATAGGTCTCCCTCTTGGATTTGTATTAGAGGCATTGGTTTCAGTCTTTCGGTTCTGCTACACTGGAGTTACCTGCTGATTCATCTTAGCAAGTAACTGAGACATCATGTCCAACATGATATCAAACTTCTTCTCAGTTCTAGCATCTGCATTTTCCTCATGGGCTGGTCCCTTCTCCTTATCCACCATGGTTTCAACTGCAATATCTTTGTTCCTTAGAACCTTTGAAAAGGTATCCTCTATAGGAATTGACGAAGTCTAAAATTGTTCTCTTCAACTCTCTATTGTAGTATCTGGTTTCTCTATCACTCATCTATCAATTGAGACACAGGCTGGCAGGATGACCAGCTATGGTACTACTGAAATATCCCTCTTAGTTTTTTTTTTTTTTTGGAATTTTAGCACACAAAACTTCACCCGTTAACGTTAGCCCAAGAAAGATAACAAGCTGAAAGCAACCCTTCGTGTTTTGATCACTTAGATCCAGGAGTGGGCAAGGTGAGAGCATACAGTGTAAGGGGATCTCATAACAATAATCTTAAAAGCTGAAAGTACAATGCTATTGGCAACAAGCCAGCCAATAGAGAAAATGTAAATACTGAGGCGGCAAGCCAGCCTCTTCCACTTTTCAGTGGGCTATAGGAAAAGTAAATGAATTGTAAAATGCCTAGGTGGAAAGCTAGCCTCTTCCACTTTTCAGTGGGTAACAAAATAAGAACGCAACTAGGTGGCAAGCCAGCCTTTTCCACCTTTCAGTTGGAATGAAAACACAAGTATTGAAATGAAGTTCTAATCAGTACTACTGGAAAGCATTACAAAATAGAGGTCTTTTACAATGTATCATGAGATAATTTAGCAATATGAAAGCCCGAGAGTTAGATAATCATCTCCATGAGAATTACAAAGATAAGCATCAAGAAATATAGACAAAATACTGAGGAATACCAGGTCTAATATGCAGGAGTAGCAATCTGGTTTTTCTGATCAACAAGCTTGGAAACACCAAAATGCTCGTATCTTGACAACCACAACTCTGATTTGCCTCAAACTTGTTGCAAATGAAGCATACAAGCTAGGTATCCCAATCCAAACAGCCAAACACCTTGAAACTGTCTCCAATCTTGGAGCACGGATCCCAATGCACACAGAGATAGTACGACCACTTTGGGAAGGGCGACCTTGCCTTAAAAATTCCCAAACTCCACCAAAAATCACGAGAACTTGAGCATAGGGTCACCCAAGTATGAGAAAAGCATAGAATCAATACCCAAAACCAATACTCGCCTTCTCATATCAGTGCAAGTCAAAACGTGCTTCAGCCATAACCCCAAACAACAAACTGAAAACTGAAAAGAAACACTCCAAAAGGAAACAAATTGGAAGCACACTCACTACCACACCAAAAATTAGAAAACATCAAATGAAGCCATCACCATTGAAGCTCAGTTGAACCCTCTAAATGAAGGGGCACCAACAATCCAGCTAGGAGCTATCTTGCAAGCCCGACACTGAATAAGGCTAGTAGGTATTCCAACGCCGAAGCAAGAGTCTGAATAAAATTCAGCAACACTTCATTATGATATGAATAATGGATACCAAATGAAGAGGCAAGGCACTGTATTTATAGATTCCCAATGGCAATTCTAGAAGTTCAAATCTTCTTTTCCATCCAAAAGGGACACCCAAGAGAGGAGAATAAAATAATAATTTTAATTTACATCTTTGACTTGACTGTGGGTGCCCAAAAACTCTGAGCAATTTAAACTTTATGAAAAACAAATATTTCTCCAATTGGGACGACCACATGAGGATCCACTTAAAACACAACTTAAGTTATATGTCTAGGCGTTGGGGGGCCAAATAGCACAATATAAAAATATAACTTAAGTTACCAACTTTCCAAAATAAGCTCCAAGAAAGTTGGAGAAGCCTCTGCCAGAACTACCTTTCTAGAAAGACACTGAGTGCTAAACTGTTGCTAAACTACATTGCCAAAACAACACTTACTAAAAATAGTAAGTGACTCCAAACACCGTTTGAGCACAAACCGGGCAGTCGTCGTAACTTACTAAAGCCCTCTAAAAACCCATAAACACCTAGAAATTCTCAGAAAACAAATTGCCAAACTCCTGCAAACAACCCCTTGAAAACTTAGAAGGAACCTCCTAGAAAAAAGGAAACCCTAATTTTTCTTTCGAGTAGCCTACAAGCCTCCAAGATAGGCTGACGGTCATTAGATGGAACTACTGCTGAGAAGGGGGACATTACAATTCCCCATATTCCATAATCACCTTTTATGTCTTCACGTCTCTATGAAGAGAGACATCCTTTTGAAGAGAGATGGCTTTTTGAATGAACATGTCCTATTGTTAATATATTCCACTATGCTGCCTTTCACTTTAATATTGCCCATTCATAACTTTTAATATTGCTTTAAACAAAACTTAATCGCTCCCTTAATATACTTGAGCGCTGCCTTATAATAAAACACAACCTCTTAGTTAAACTTTCAATCGCTCACTTTGTAATGTGAATCATTAATAGTCTTTAACATTGTTATATATTTTAACTGATATGAATCACTACTAATAGTCTAGTCTTTATGTGACTTGCTTCTCCTTAGGAAAATCGCTGCTCCTTTTTAACTTATATTAATCACTGTTCATTGTTTGCTCCTCTTACGATTTCATTTGTTCTATATGACTTTTGTCTTTTTCTTAATTTTGTCTTTTGTGACTTTATCTTTTCCTTATAACCCATCACACCCTTTGAATCCTTTAATTGTTACAATTAAATATCTTTTAATTGCTGTCTTTTAAACAAATATAAAATGCTGTCTTAAATAAATATGGATCGCTGCATCTTAATATCTCCTTCATTAATCTTGGTCGAACTATATTCTTGGTCAGCCCATTAACATAAAAATTTAATTTAATTTTAATTAATTACACTATTCAGCACTGTCTTTTTATTAGTTTTTATCGTAGTCTTCAATAGTCTTTAATAGCTTCCTTTAATCTTCGCCCATGCTAGTATTAATCGCTGTTGTTTTGTATACATGTTGATCTCATGTTTATATGTGCTTTTCAGAAATAATAATTGCTGTTATCTTCAATTTAGTCAATGCACATTAGCAACATTTAGTCGCTGCCCTTTACTGGTCTTTAACCTTCATTGTTTGTATTTTATCATTGCTATTTGTCCATTAGAATATCTAATGATATGACCTGCCTTGGATGTGAACAATGATTAGTAGCCTTTGGCCTTCATATCTTCATGCAACCTTTAGTATCAATATTATGCCCTTCTCACCTTTGACATCAAAGACAATATTATTGAATAGCGAATCCCTTCTATAGTGACTTTGACATCAATGACAATAATTCCAACGATCTCCACATTAAACTCTTTGGCATCAATGATGCCCTTGTCTACCTTTGACATCAATGACAAACATTCCAATAGTAGTCACATGTGTGCACAATATCTCTACCAAATGAGGAAAGGGCAAGTCACGTGATGCAATTACAACATAACTAGATACCTACTTTAGCAAGATTATCCTTTCCTAGGTGCATAATATGCAATAAAGTATTTAAATAAAATGCATAAATAAAACAATGTATTGATAACTCCCCATAAATGTAGCCTAGGTAGATAGAAAATATACAATGGGTCTCAATAATGTGTAGTCATGTCAGGTACCCATGTACAAAATGTGTCCCTTAAGAAACTAGGAAGGATAAAATCTCATATAAGAGAAAACTCCCCCAAGAGGGAAGCCCCTTTCCCAAGAAAGGAGAGAGAAGCCCCACCAAATAGAGAGACCATGAAGCTTCCTATAATGTCCTCTTCTTTGACCTAGGTGTGTAGAGAGGGCTCTTTAACCAATTTCATTCCTGTAGGCTAATTTGGGGATTTCGCAAGGGAATAATTTAATTAATTAAATGAGGTTGCTTCAATTAATTATCCTTTGGGCAACTTGTATTTAATTATGTTATTTAAATATTATAAAGTGACTTTAGTGGGGCCAAAAATAAAATAATATTAAGTCACTTTATGAGGAGTTATAATGTTTATTATTTAAAGTAAATAAAAATCACGAGCTTCTCGAAAGTTTGCAGGTAGGATATAAAAGGAGACGTGAAAGGGAAAAAATAAAATGTTTTGGTCATTTCATCTTTCTCATTGTGGAAGTTGGACATTTTTGTTTATCTCAAACCCTAGGATGAAAACCCTATAGGAATATTGGCTTCTGTTAAGAAATTTCTCCCTAGCCAATTTGGGTGGATTCAAACAAAGTTCACAATTGGGCTAAAAGTTTGCAGAATAAGAGTTTGGAACAAATCAATTTATCTATAAGAGTTTGTGGGAGCAAAAAGCAAACCACTGTTGCTCGCTCTTCCACAGAGGCAGAATATCACGCTACAAGGGGGGTTGTTTGTAAGGCGATATGGTTATGTCGCATTTTGATAGGTATGGGTGTTCCTGATACAGGTCCTACCACTTTGTTCTGTGACAATCAGAGTGTGTTGAAGCTTGTTCGCAATCAAGTGTTTCATGAGCGTACCAAGCATATTGAGGTTCAGTGACATTATATCCGTGAGCATGTTCAGCCATAGTTACCAGACTCGCCTAAACTCAACAAGTACTCGTGAGTCTCGAGGCGAGAGAGCTTGGGCAAGTCTGACAAACTCGGCAACTAGGTACTCACCAGACTCGCCAAAACCCGACGAGTCCCGACCCCCAGACTTGGCCATTTTAATGAATTTATTTAAAAAAAATTACAATCTTTCAATGCTTGTTTGGTTTATGACATGCCCATCTAGGATTTACAAAAAATATGAAAATGGTGTGCGTTGCCCGAGACCTCGAGAGGGGCGCTGCCCCCAGACCCCAACAAGGGGCATTGCCCCTTGACCCCACTGGGGGCGGTGCCCCCAAACCCCCGCAAGGCGCACTACCCCTTGATTCTTGTAAGAACCCGACTAGTTCTCTACTTCTATACTATTTTGCTACTGAATGCACTGTCTCAATTTGTTTTGGTGTTTTGAATAGATATATCGTTTTTTTTGTGTTTTGAGGGTTTATTGACATAAAAAGCAAATAACATAAAACTGAAACTTATTACAATAATCTGAAATTTCTGAAACAACTGATCTACTGCTGCAATTAATCTTTATTTCTCGAGAGAATGGAAAATTACATTATTTTCAAAATAAAAAACAATGGCAACAACATGGAACCTGATTTTTTATTTGATTTTTGCCTTGCCTTCAACTAGAACTGAACCATTTCACTATTCATGACAGCACTGTAGCATTTTACTGTTCACGTGTCACTATTCACGTGTTACTATTCACACGTCACTATTCACGCATTACTGTTCATGCAGCACTATTCATGTGACACTATTCACGCGTTACTATTCACGGCCGTACTGTAGTAGCAGGTACAAACTTTAATAAGCAAAGGATTAATCTTTAAATATTCTGATCTGCAATGAAACCCCTATTAATCTCTGAATCTTCTTCACAACTGCTGAGGCACAAATCAGAGTCTCTGTATAAAACTCTCTAGATACCAAATTCGCTGGATATTTCACCAGTTCAAATGGAGGCTCACAGAAGAACTACGTTCTTCAATGGCAATGGCTGAAACCCTTCTCAGAGCACAAAACTTGTTTTCAAAATGATAGCAATAACAATGGATGCCGAGAATGAGCTCTTAAGTCTCTTTTTATTCTTTCCTTAGGAGAGCTCAAACACCTTCCTGGCCAATGTGGAATAAAAGATTTATTCCCACATTAAATTATTCACTTAACGCACTTTATTATATTAAAGTGACTTTATTATTATAAAGTTACTTTATAATTTTATAATAATATTAAAATATTAAATAAATCACTTAAGTCACTTAAATTTTAATATCTTTTGATTTACTTGTCTGATTGCTAAGCCGTCTGAGCCAGGAGTCGAGAGACTAAATCCACATGTGACTAAACTGAGATTCTAAAAATAGTAGGGTGCTCCCATGACTTACTAAAAATAGTAAGTCTAGCCAAAAGATGTCCGATTGACCTTGAACGAAAGCCAAGCAAAGAAACTCCGCTAACCGAGGCTGAGCCATGGCTCACAAGACCTCCTAATCTCCTCATTAGCCTACGGAGGTCGCATAATAGGCTAACTCTACACTGCAAAGAGATGTCAACTAGAAGGGGACATGACAGTCCGCCCCTCCTGAAATTGCTTGTCCTCAAGCAATCTCAACTCCGGATGCTACAAAATCTCCTCGCTCTCCCACGTAGCATCCTCTATAGGTAAATCTCTCCACTTCACCAGATATTCCCTGATAGTCCTCCTGCGAAGCTGTCTTTCCCTGTACTCCAGAATAGACTCAGGTACTAAAATCAATTTTCCCTCATCATCTAAGGGAGGTAATACTGCTGAAGGTACTACACGATGTCCTAACGCCTTCTTGAGGCGTGATACATGAAAAACATTGTGGACCTTACTATCAGCTGGGAGCTCTAGCTCGTAAGCCACCTCTCCAATACGCCTGGTAATTCGGAAAGGACCATAATATCGTGGCTTGAGCTTCTCTGATCCACTCTTCCTGAGAATAGACTGTCGGTAGGGCTGTAGCATGAGGTATACCATGTCTCCCACCTCAAAAGATCTCTCTGTCCTCCTCTGATCCGCATATTGCTTCTGCTGATTCTGTGCCTTAGCTATGTTCTCCTTAAGAGCCTTTACAATGTCCTGGCTCTCCTGTAATAAGTCCCCTGCACTGGGCACCCTACTGTCGCTCAGAAGCAAATCAAGAAAGCTAGGCGCCTCATAACCATACAACGCCATGAAAGGGGACATTTGGATGGTCATGTGATATGTGGTATTGTAACAATACTCACACAAATGTATCCATCGGACCCATGCCTTTTGCTGCCCTGCAACATAATTCCTGAGGTAACCTTCCACCCATTTGTTCACAATCTCCGTTTGACCATCGGTCTGCGGGTGGTAACTGGTGCTCGGGGTAAGCTCGGTCCCACAAAGTTTGAACACCTCCTGCCAGAAGTGACTCAAGAACCGACTATCCCTGTCGCTGACTATACTCCGTGGCAAACCATGTAATCTAAAAACATCACGGAAGAAAATCTCTGCTACCTGTGTAGCTGTGTGAGTGGTGGTGATCGGGAAGAAGTGAGCATATTTCGTCAACCGATCCACAACTACATAAATACAGTCACGTCCTTGGGCTTTCGGCAAGCCCGTAATAAAATCCATCGACAGGCATTCCCACTTCCTATCAGGAATCGGAAGGGGCTGCAATAATCCTGCCGGAAATGTGTTCTCCTGTTTGTTCTGCTGACAAACAGGGCACTCACGCACATACTGAAGAACATCAGCCTTAAGGCCTTTCCATGTAAACCGCTCTCGTACCTGTCTGTATGTTTTAAAGTAACCCGGATGTCCTGCTGTAGGTACGTCATGGAAAGCTCGCATAATGGTGTTCTTCATCTCAGAACCTGGGACCAAGAAAATCCTGTTCTTGTAAATGATCAGCTCATTTACAACTGTGTACCTGGTGTCTACTATGGACCTCTCAACAATACCTGATGCCCAAGTGTCCCTGGCATACTCTGCCACAATCAAATGCCTCCAATCCTCTGTAATGTGTACCATAGAACTTAGATGAGGCCGGCGAGAAAGAGCGTCAGCAACAACATTCTGTGTTCCCTTGACATAGGTAATGTCAAAGTCATATGCCTGTAACTTGCTCACCCACTTTTGCTGGCGGTCATTCAAATCCCACTGTCCAAGGAAATGTCTCAAGCTATTGTGATCAGTTTTAATGCAAAACTTGTTGCCTACTAGGTATTGCCTGAATTTGGCCAAGGCATGCATTATGGCCAGCATTTCCTTATCATATATGCTGAAAATCCTCTCTGGTCCTCTGAGTTTCCTGCTCTCATAAGCTATCGGGTGCTTGTCTTGCATTAGCACCGCTCCTATGCCCTCACCAGAAGCATCACACTGAAGCTCAAATGGCTTCGTGAAATCAGGTAAAGCCGGTACCAGACATGTAGTCATAAGCTCCTTGAACCTCATAAAACACTCCTATGCCTCAGGAGTCCAAATGAATGCACCTTTCCTCAACAAATTCGTCATAGGTGCTGCATGGCAAGAATAACCACTGACAAATCTGCGGTAGAAACCACACAACCCAAGGAATCCTCGCAGTTGTGTAAGGTTCTCAGGAGTAGGCCAATCTATGATAGCACGAATCTTCTCAGGATCCATCCACACTCCCTCTGCACTGATGATGTGGCCTAAATATAATAACTCAGTCATTCCTAAGTCACACTTGGATTCCTTGGCATACAAGGACTCCCTATCCAAAATGTTGAGTACAGTCTCTAAGTGAGCTAAGTGCTCCTGCCATGTCCTCTATAAATCAATATATCATCGAAGAAGACGAGTACATATCTCCTCAACTGAGAGTGGAAGACCCTGTTCATGGTGGACTGGAAGGTAGCTGGAGCATTGGTTAGCCCAAATGGCATAACCACAAACTCGAAGTGCCCACAATGACAACGAAAGGCGGTCTTCTCAATATCCTGCTCACGGACTCTGATCTGATGATAGCCCAATCTCAAATCTATCTTCGTAAAATAACAGGCTCCATAGAGCTCATCAATAAGCTCATCTATACGGGGTATGGGGTACCTGTTCTTAATTGTTCTCTTATTCAATACCCTGTAATCAATGCACATACGTAGGGTACCATCTTTCTTCTTCACTAGAACAATTGAAGAAGCAAATGGTGACTTACTCGGCCGAATGTGACCCATAGCAAGCAGCTCCTTGATTGTCTTCTCTATCTCATCCTTAAGCCGCTTTGGGTGCCGATAAGGAGTAATCATGACGGGCTTAGCGCCCTCCTCAAGCTCTATGATGTGCTCTATCCCTCTATCTGGAGGTCTCCCTGGTGGAATGTCACTAAAAACCTTATCATACTTAACCCGCAACTGCTGGATGTCAGGATGATACTCGGTCTTATGCTGTCCCCCCTGTGTAGGCATCAAGGTACACTCTGCTGCCCACTCAATCTGGTCATGACGAATGAGTCTCTCCATCCGTCGGAAGGAAATAGTCTTAACACTACTGTCTCTAATGGCCTTCAATATGTGAGTTTTTCCTTCCACCTCGAACCGAATCTCCATGTCTTTAAGGCGAAGTGTAACCTCCTCAAGAGAATGGAGCCACTTCATGCCCAAAACTATATCAAGATCACCCATGTTAACCACATAATAATCAGCCTTGAATTTATAATTATTCAAGCGCAAAGGGAGATCCTTAATCATGCGGTCACACTTGAGAGTGTAACCATCAGCCACCTTAACCCGAAGACCCTCAAACTCTTCGGTCATTATCCCACGCTTCTCCACAAATCTGGCATCAATGAAATTGTGGGTGGCACCTGTATCCAGAAGGGTAATAACCTTTTGACCAGCCAAGACTCCGCGGAGTCTAAAAGATCCCTCCTGCTGAATGCTAGACAGCCGTGCCTCCTGGAACTGAAACTCTGTCTCACCCTTAGGCTCTGAAGCCTCTGCCTCTGCCTCTGACTCCTCAGGACTCTCCTGTTGTTCGGAATTTTCAGAATCCGAACCCTCATAGTAAGCCCACATAACCCTGTTGGCCTTTCCTTTTGGCCTCAAAGGACAATCGTGATTTATGTCATAGGGACCCTTGCAGTAGAAGCATAACTTCTTCCTACGTAAATCGTTAAGAGTTTCTCGGTCTAAGGGTGCTGCTGATTTACCCTTAGAGTCACTCTTAAAATCAGTTTTTTCCTTGTTCCTATTGAATCCTTTGCTGTCCTTAAAAGAAGAAGAACTCCTAGAATTGAACTTGCTAGATGGGGCTGCAAGTTCCATGCTACGTGCCTTCCTCATAGTTTCCTGTAGTGAGGGAGAATCAAAAGCCTTAATCCAACCCTTCAGCGGTTCCGATAAGCCCTTAGTGAATAGGACTATTAATCTCCTCTCTGAGATATTTGGCACCATAACTGCCAATCGCTGAAATTCACTGATGAAAAGATCCAAGCTTCCTGTTTGTTTCAGCTGAGCTAAGTCCCGAAAGTAAACTTCTGGATCCTTCTTATCAAACCTCTCCACGAGCCTATCCACAAAATCCTGATAAGCTGTCACCTGATTATGCTGGAGAGTGATCATCCCATGAGACCACCAATCATGTGCTACTCCCTCCAAGTGCAAGGTGGCATATTTAATAGCTTCAACCTCTGTCACAGGTCTCAATGCTAGGAAAGTATCAAGCTTATGAATCCAAGCTTGAGCAGTCATCTTGCCACTACCATCGAAAGAAGGCAAAGTAAGCTTGCTCGTAGCTCGCTGAAGTTCACTGTTTTGATTCCTGGGCCTTCTATCTTGTCTAACTAAACGATAGTGTTCTCTCCTCTGATTCACAAACCTATCAAAAGTCATCCTCTCACACACCTGTGGAGTTAGTAATTCCCATTCATCATTCACAGCCATAAGGACATTTGCGAACGCCTCCTCACCTGCTTCTTCTACTGGGGCTACCTCTGGCTCATCTCTAACAAAGGTAGGACGAGTTGGCCTATCTGCTGTCCAAGAACGAGTCCTCTGGCCTCCAAGTGAACCCGCTGCACTCCTGTTATCCCCTTGATTTGGATTTCGTCTATCCTGTGGATTAATACATTCAACCAAGGTAGTAAGTGCCTGTATAGCTTGAGCCATCTGCTGCTGTCCTGTAGCCATTGTTCTGAAGAACTCTCTAGTTTCTTGTTCCTCATCTCTGTTCCCTCTAGGTGGATTGCCTGCAAACCTGTCACCCATTTCAACTGTTGGTACCTCTGTAAATGGATTGTCTTCTCTCCAATCCCTTTCCTGTTCAGCTCTTCTGCGGGTGTAATACCTGTGAGGTCCAATTTCTTGTGGCTGCATATGAAACCCAAATCCCTCAGGCTGGCTAAAAATCGCTCTGATACCACTGTAAGAACCCGACTAGTTCTCTGCTTCTATACTATTTTGCTACTGAATGCACTGTCTCAATTTGTTTTGGTGTTTTGAATAGATATATCGTTTTTTTTGTGTTTTGAGGGTTTATTGACATAAAAAGCAAATAACATAAAACTGAAACTTATTACAATAATTTGAAATTTTTGAAACAACTGATCTACTGCTGCAATTAATCTTTATTTCTCGAGAGAATGGAAAATTATGTTATTTTCAAAATAAAAAACAATGGCAACAACATGGAACCTGATTTTTTATTTGATTTTTGCCTTGCCTTCAACTGGAACTGAAGTATTTCACTATTCATGACAGCACTGTAGCATTTTACTGTTCACGCGTCACTATTCACGTGTTACTATTCATGCAACACTATTCACGCATTACTGTTCATGCGGCACTATTCACGCATTACTGTTCATGCGGCACTATTCACGTGACACTATTCACGCATTACTATTCACGGCCGTACTGTAGCAGCAGGTACAAACTTTAATAAGCAAAGGATTAATCTTTAAATATTCTGATCTGCAATGAAACCCCTATTAATCTCTGAATCTTCTTCACAACTGCTGAGGCACAAATCAGAGTCTCTGTATGAAACTCTCTAGATACCAAATTCGCTGGATATTTCACCAGTTCAAATGGAGGTTCACAGAAGAACTACGTTCTTCAATGGCAATGGCTGAAACCCTTCTCAGAGCACAAAACCTGTTTTCAAAATGATAGCAATAACAATGGATGCCGAGAATGAGCTCTTAAGTCTCTTTTTATTCTTTCCTTAGGAGAGCTCAAACACCTTCCTGGCCAATGTGGGATAAAAGATTTATTCCCACATTAAATTATTCACTTAACGCACTTTATTATATTAAAGTGACTTTATTATATTAAAGTGACTTTATTATTATAAAGTTACTTTATAACTTTATAATAATATTAAAATATTAAATAAATCACTTAAGTCACTTAAATTTTAATATCTCTTGATTTACTTGTCTGATTGCTAAGCCGTCTGAGCCAGGAGTCGAGAGACTAAATCCACATGTGACTAAACTGAGATTCTAAAAATAGCAGGGTGCTCCCATGACTTACTAAAAATAGTAAGTCTAGCCAAAAGATGTCCGATTGACCCTGAACGAAAGCCAAGCAAAGAAACTCCGCTAACCGAGGCTAAGCCATGCCTCACAAGACCTTCTAATCTCCTCATTAGCTACGGAGGTCGCATAATAGGCTAACTCTACACTGCAAAGAGATGTCAACTAGAAGGGGACATGACAATTCTGCTAGGGGCGCTGCCCCTAGACCCCCACAAGGGGTGTTGCCCGTCGACCCCATTGGGGTGTTTCCCCCAAACCCCCATCAAACTATAGGTCTAAGCATGTAATAGGCCAATGATGAATCATGATCATAAAACCTAGAAAATACATATCCCTTGTTGCAAATCTCTGCATTTGTCACAGTCAAAGCCATATTCGAGGATTATCTTGTTTCTTACATTGGACAACTTGTTTAGTATGCAAGGATGGCCATAGGTAAAGTTGGCATGCTACATTCATTGTACTGTTGAATACAAGTTAAGTCATAGTTGGCGAGAAATGCCATTTTCATAATACAAAAATTGTATCAATCATGTCCTACACAGGAAACACAGAACAATCCCATCTATTAGTATGCTAGCTAAAGTCAAACTAGAACATAACCATTTATCTTTTTACTTAACGATTCCTATTTGTTAATGAGCTTGACAACAAAACATGCAGTCTTGAAGGCTTCAATAAAATTTTAATAATAAATTCCTCACTTGAATATACACAACAATCATTGAGACACAAGCAAATATCATGGCTACATCATCATCTAGGACCTATCTTAGACACTAGCGCATGAACTGTCATGATGTTGGGATGAGTAATGCAAGCTCCTCTAAGCCAATAGACTTATATTTTTAGTTTTGATGCCATGGATTTCATATTCCATGAGTTTTGTATACATTTGACAATATTTATATATCTAAATGTGTTATTTCCTTTAGCTAAAATTTGTGTTTATATTTGTGTGATCAATGTAAGTTTGTGTATGGGATCATAGTAATTTATTTTTGATGATGTTATTGTGTGTTTAAGGTTTATTTATTAAAGGGTGCATGAAACAAGTTTAAATCCTTAAAAATCTCTGAATTTCTTGGGTTTTTTTATTTGCTGAGTCTGGGCTCCATGTCAGAGTCCAAGTCAAAAATCAGCTTGCCAAGTCCGATGCGATCTGGGTCTTGTAACACTGGTCTATATAGGATTATGGAGATCTATAAGTGATGAATTTATTGAGATTTTCCAACAAATAATAAATTTGTAAGTGCTATGTGTGAGTGGGAAACAAAACAAAAATTGTAGTGGTGTGTGTGCAGTGGAAATTATAATTTAAAAATTCAGAATTTTAATTTAGATTGAGTTTGCCCTAGTCATACATATTCTACAGTTCCACAAGGTGTTTCATGCAATCTTATAGCTCTCCCATGTCTTCTCGTGGTGGCAAAAGGGATTCCAAATGCTGGGAATGTGAACTGAAATGTCAATAATCCTTAAGTTTCCATCTTGGCCAAACATAAGGAAACTACTGTATGTCATTAGAGGGCAATTATGTAACCATCACTGTGGTTACAAAACCTTCCAGTTGAAAGCAAAAATGCTATCTATTGATATTTGGCGGTTTTGAACCACAGGCTAAAACAAAAATGCCTCCTGTTGCAAACCAATGCTTTCATTGCCCATCAAATTTTGGTTGATTCCATTGTGTGAACTCTTATCTTCTGACTCTCTGGTGATGCTCCAGATCCACCCCATGGTGGCCCCCAACCTGGGATAACATACTGGCTTCAAAACCATGAAATTATGATCTCTTGGACAATGTGAAATCTTGAGACAAGTCTTGACTAATAATGGTGCTAATGCTCCCCTGGTCATGTTTCTTAAATCTGTTTTATGGATCAAGTTTTTAAATTTGAATCAAATTAAACATGCATGCTGCCTTTCAATTTCTTTCCTGTTTTCTGTTGATCTTTTATTTGTCTTAACTGTTCCTTTTTAATATTGTTCTTAAAAGGGGATAAAATCTTCTTTTTCCATTTTAATATTGATTTTGAGGATTGTGGTTTGAGATTTGTTTTTTTTTTAATGCAGGGATGGAGAATTGGCCACAGAAGTATCATGGGTAGTTGTTTACCTTACAGCTCTGTCAGAGATGCATTCAGGATTGTTGATAGAAGCTGGGCTACTGCCACCACTTATTGGAAGGCTTGCTTCTTCGGATCAACTATCATTGCTCACTCCAGTAAGAAACATCATTAACTTATACATTCCCGCTATTGTGATTCGTGTTTCATTGTAAGATTTTTTTTTTCCTTTCTTTCCTTTTTCTTTCTTAAGTAATACAAATGGACATGAAGTCCAGCATCAAGACCTTGCCTTCAACTTTTCTTTGTGTTTGTATGTCCTGTTTTTATGGTATTGGTTCCTTGTGTGTCTACATATATTTCTATATTTTAATTTTTTGTACTTGAAATCAATCCATCTTATTCCTTTGAAAGGTGTGTTTTAATTTTTCTTGCATTAGATTGCAGTTATTCCCATGAAGACAAGCCAAAGAATTGTTGGTATATAACATACGCTGATCTGATAGTTTGTAGACTGTATTCCATAACATTTGAGCCATGAGTTGGAGTATTGAATATAAGTGCATCCAGACATTGCTATCTTGCATGTTGTTTGAAGAAACTATGGCTTTTGGGTGTTGACCTATGGTAAGCCTGTTAAGCTTGGGTCATGATAATTATTTGTATAAATGTGCATTCTGACATGCAGGATCATCAAGTTCTGTACCTTACACATACTCTTCACAGGACAAAGGTTAGAATTGTCATGAATGCTGTAAATTATTGTAACAAAGAAGCTCAACAAATTGAGTGGTTGCCATAGAATGCCACGGTAGTACCTCTATCACTTTGGTTCTCCTCTCAGTGATTCAACATAGGTTCCATATGCATCTACAATGTTTAACATAACAGAGACTTCCATAGTGATTACACATACTCCTCACAGGACAAAGGTTAGAATTTTCATGAATGCAGTATATTATCATAATGTTGGCGTTTCAAATCGCACCTCTGGAATGCGTTCTGGAAACGGACAGCTATGTGCAATAAACTGCTCTTCGAATTAGGAGGGGAAGCTCCTTTTTTTGCTGAATTGCATAAAGAAAGTAATCTAAACTTAATTACGCCTATCTTTTTGGTTCAGCTGCGAGAACACAAGGTTATAGAACACTAGATGTTGTGGCTGAGGTTTTCCCTTTAATGAAACTAGACAACTACAACTTAACCTACGCTTAAAACGTTTCTACCCTTTCAAGTAAACGCAGAGCAAGAGAGTTTAGAAATGGACGAGTTGGATTTTTGACAAAGATACTTAAATAAGCTATTCTTCAACATACGTTTTAAGGCAAGCTGAAAAAGAGATCATAAAAGCATTATGGAAATACGAGATTTTTATTTCAAGGCAGAGAAAGCATGCCCAAGATTTTATTTACTCATACTTCTAACACAAAACAAATAGACTGAAATTTGAGATATTTATATCGGGGCAGACAAAGCACGCCCAAGATTTTATTTACTCAAGTTTCTGGAACAAGGATTACAAGTTCGGGACAACAAGTTGTAGCAATACGCTTGCAACATGCGATCAACTTAATTATAATCAACACGACACATGCACTAAACAAGTATTTGCAGCTAAAGAGGCATGCAAACTTGCTCTCTACACAAAGTGAACAATACTGAATAACAAAGAGAAGATACTAAAGACACTTATGTCTTGTTATCACAAGCACGGTTAAAGTAAAATGAGCAAACACTGCTCTTATTTATAACTAAGCAGAGGAGTAGGAAACCCTAAAATCTCCTTGCTTTTACAACTACTGCTTGCCAACATGCAAGCTTTATTTCTAAATCTAGCAAAGATTAAAACATCTAAACCCTAGAAAACTTTTAAAAAGGAAAGTGCCAACTTGTGACAACTTGTTACAATATTTTCTTTCTATCTTCAAAAAAAAGATTTGAGACAAGAATAGAAAGAAAGCGTGGAAGATGCTTCTAGAAGAAAGCAGATTTAAAGCTCGATCACATCCGCTAAAAAGCGGGCAACTTCATCTGAAGTAGGAGTGTTGATGCTATTAATAGAAAAATGCCGCTTTTCCAAGATTTCTTCACCATTTGTAATTGATTTTAAGAAATCTTCATTCTCATTGGCCGCTTTCTCGAACCTTGCTGACATCATGGAAATCATTATCATTCTCCCAACACTGCCATCGATGCCATGCAATATACTCTGAAACTTAGCTTGGACTACGTCAAGCCCAATGTAGGAACCATCCTCGAGGCAATACTGACAAGGAATTGTTGCAACTACTTCTCTGATGAACCTAAGAGTATCAACAACTCTTTGTTTATACGTTGCAAACTCCTCGGATATTCTAACATATGTATTCACCTTGAAAAGATGACTTTCTTTCCACTCCGGGATTTATCTTTTATGTTCTCTTGCCATTGTAGAGCCACAAGCCATCTCTAAATCTACAATTATGATTTCGTGCATGGGCTTGAACTCGGCTATTAGCTGTTCAAAATCCTGGATACCTTGACGTAAATCATGAGCCTTGTATCTCAACTGGAAGATCTGTGTTAGAACCTTTTTTCCTCTGTTGATGATCTCTTCAATCCACTCATTAGTTTCTTTTCCACAAATAATTAACTACCTTAATTGCTGCTGATCAGTTGGTGTTTTTAAGACTTGAGGCAGCAACTGAGTTGTTTGTGAGGTGCCTTGGATAAGATTTGATATACATAACTGGAGTTGATGATTTTTAGCCTTGAGGGCTGCCTTGTCTTCTCCATCCTTTTGCACTCTTTCTTGAATGTTTTCTATTACCATTTTAAACAAACTTATGTTAGCATGTTGAGTACTTTTACCAAGGTTTGTTTTGACCATGATAAAATCATCAACATCCACCTCATCTTTGATTTTATCCTCAAGAGGCGTGGCTGTCTCCATGACCATTTCACCCTCAAGAATCCTCTCAAAATGCATTTGTTTCTTGGCCTTCTTCTTGGGTGCTTCCTGGTATATGCTAAGGTCATCAACATTCACCTGATATGAAGGCCTTCTTCTTGTCCTTCCCAAGGAGCTCCCAAGCCAAGATGTGGTATTTCTATTAACATCCAAGGGAGGAATAATTGTAACATTGGCCTCTATCTCCTCGTCTTCCAAATCAATGTGAATTGGCAAAGACCTAGGAGATGGTAGAGTTTCTTGTATCAAAGGTTCATCATGTTGTACTTCTTCTTGAAGTATGGGCTCTGGTGGAGGAACTTCTGTTTCAGTTGTAGGCTGCTCCTGTATAACAATCCCTGTATAATCCAACCTCCTTTTAGCACTCTTTGCTGATCTACTACCCTTAGTGACCTCTTGAGACTGAACTTTTTATTTGTTCTTTGGTTGCACTCTTGAAGAAGAGGGAAGAGATGAATGTTTCTTTGGCGGCTCTGCTACTGGAATAGACTCCCTTCTCTTTAGAATCAAGAAAGTCTTACTGTACTCTACCACTTGTCTTGTCCTTTCTTCCACTGTGATACATTTTTTATGAGCCTAGTTGACCTGTGGAAGAGGTTGCTGCTCAACCTTATTTCTAGTGTAGGCTGGAAGAATTACATCCCCATCATCATCTGACAACCCTTCAATATCTTCTGATAAGCAATCTTTCATTTGATGAAGGGTTAACCTACTGTGATTTCGCCTTCTCACCTCATACTCGTCTCTGCAATTAGCCCAAAAGTCTTCAAGTGCGGGCATATGAGCATAGTTCTGACCAAGTCTAGATGCATAGAAGCCATGGGGATCATATGATCGTCTCTCGCTGAAAGACTTGAGACCAAACTTGTCTAACTCGTTACCCATTAGTTTAGCTTCCGTGGATGATCTACATGTGTAAATGCCTAAAGCAAAAGGAAAGCTGATGGCTGGCTTCTTTTTGTTACACAGACAGGTGTGAACATTTGAAATCTGCCTAAAGAATTCCATGCATACTACCTCATCTGATGGATACCTCGGTAACATAAGTGGAGCCCCTGAATAACCGTACACCCTTAGGTAAGTGAAAGTGTCAAACTGAATAAACCAATCTGCCCATTCTGATATTGCAGCCCTGGCAATGGATGAGATGCGAACATGTAGCTCGTTGTCTAGGTCCCGCACTGTGTAAATCAAGAATGCTTCATTCACCCTTTTGTAATGACGTGATGCAGCAGTGAATTCCAACTGAGTATAGTAGTTGTAGACATGTTGAATGTTTAAAGAGCCCTCTGTGTTTAACCCTCTGAATTTACCATGATAGGCAACCAAATAGACTAGGTAGGAGACCATGTGAAATGCATGTCTATGAAAATACTCAGTTATCTGATGATGTAAGCAATCACTGATCAATGTAGGCCAGTGATAGAACTCTGTCTTTTTCATTATATGAGGTATCACGTAGAACATCCAAGGCTGAAATCTTGTTGCATCTGCTTGACCTGTAACTCGATTGAGTAGGGTTATTGTGATGGCGAATTCATCTTTGAATTGTCCTCTTCCGACATCCTTTGGCAATGTAGAATGTTTCTCTTTCAGCCACTTATGTGCAATCTTCTTGCTGTATTTATCTTGATGTTCTTCCCATATCCTTTCACATTCTTCCACGTTGATGGTGACACTTCTAGGCCATGGTGGAATGGAGAAGCATTTCTCAATCATGTTTGGTTTTAGGCTGCAAATGATTCTCCCATCAACTGACTGTATCTCTCTTGTAGTTGGATTGTAATGCTTGATGCAAGCAATTATGAACTCTAAGCTTTGTACTGAGAAAGGTATGGATGCTGCTACAAGAAGACCTGAATGGCCAAGATGCCTGATGGTGGTATTACCTGCATCTTCTAAAGGACGTATATTGAACATTGGCTTGATGTGATGCAAGTCAGTTTCGGCTGTTTCAATAAAATCGTGGTAAAACACTGATTTGGTCTTGAACTCTGCAGGAGTGTATTCCATTATAAAAGACTTGAAGATTGACAGTAAACACACCTAGGTTCAGACAAATTTTGGCAAACTTTCTAAATTTAGCTTGCTGATTTTTCTTCTTCCAACGGACGAATTTTTGAGATTTTTTCTGAGATATGGGTTTTGACTAGAATTTCGTTACAAGCCAACCCAGATCGTCCGTTTTTGAAAATATGAAGTGAAGATTGAAAATGCAGCAAACCCTAATTTTCCCCAAAAAGCAGAAAAAAGTTGACATCTGGGTATTGTTCTTGAGCATAATCTGAATGGACCCAGTAGATTAGATTTTGAAAACCTTGGCTTCTGACTAAAAAAGCGACAACTTTTAGTATCTTTGAAAAAGCTGAGGTATGGCTTTTGTCCAGAAGAAGGTTTAGCATAGGCCCAGAAGACTAGAAATTGATGAATCTGAAGTTTTCCCTGACATGCAAAATAAAAGCAGTTGCTGCAACTTAGAGAGAAATTTTCAACAATTTGTCGAGAAGATAGAACAAAAATGGATCAGCTTGCTGAAATTTGATAGTATAGGCCTTCTTCTTCACAAATTCGGTGTTTTTGATGAGAAAATATGAAAGAGGAGGTCTTCTTTGATTGCTGATCTGAAAATTTACGAGAAACTAGCAAGTTAGGGTTCTTGAATTTTGAAAAATATAGGTTTGAAGCTACTGCTCTGTTTCTCTTTGAAGGCACCTGCAAAAAAATATGCAAAATAATATAGAGAGGTGTCTTTAAATAAGTTTTTGCTTTGAAAACAGCTTCTCAAACCCTAATCTTGAAGAAACCCTAAACCTAATTCATGCCTTGAGTAAAGGCGCATTTCTCTTCTCTTTGAAATTTTTGAAATTTTCAAAAATAAACTAAGGCATGTAGAAATGGGCGCCCTTCTTGAGGTATGGCGCCCAGTCTTCCCAGACTTAGCCAAATTTCTATCTTTTTCAAATTTTGTTCACTTTCTGACCTTGCTTCAGCTCTGTCTCCCGGCCTCTGGATTTATCCGATGAACAAACTGATTCTTCCATCGCGGAGCCTGATCACATCTAACAACTTTGTTTTGGAGACGTCATCTGCTAAAAACTTCATTTGTCCCTACAAAATGTCAGGTACCTATCCTTGATAAGGGCGCCCATTTCTTCTAGTGAGCCATTTTCATGATCTTCAATCTTTATGCTTGTCCTCTGACCTTCAGATGATTTCACTATTCCGGGTGCTGTGCTTGTTAGATTGACTGGCTATTAAGTTTACTGGATGCTGAGATGAATCTGGAAGGGGTCTTCTGGATCACTCATTTCCGGAAACTGACTTCTGGTGGCCTTAAACCCTAGGCGCCCTTCTCCTTCAGGGGCGCCCATAGCTTCCAGTGTTAGTTTTTATTTTTGAATTTTAGTTTTTATTTTTGAATTTTCACTGTTGCTTTCCACTTTTTGCCATTTCTCACACTTTTTCTCCTCTGTTCGCCTGGCGATATCTGATTACTGCCGACTCTGAGAAACGAGCTGACGGATTCGTTGGAGAGCTGGATCTAGTCTCACGAAGTTATGCTGGAGGAGTCTTCTGCAAATTTGACCATCTGCTATCTCAAAAGTTTGGGCGCCCTTCTCCTTTAGGGGCGCCCATCTTATCCAGACTTAGATTTTATTTCGTTTTCTTCATCTTTAGAGTTTTAAAATACCTCTCTCCGTGGCTCGTATTCATCTTGGATTTGCCAGTGACTGGATGATCTGATGAGCATGCCAGCTGATTCGTTGCAGAGTTGGGATGATTCTGAGCAATATTGACCTGGAGATGGAAACCCTGATTTTGATTTTTGACCTCTTGAAAAGCCGGGCGCCTTTCTCCTTCAGGAGTGCCCATGGCTGGCAATGTTAGAAATTTTATCAACTTTTCAATTTTACCTTGTAACACATGTTTCCATCGCCTTTGATTGCCAAGATGAAATTTTTTCTAAGGCATTGAAACATGGGCGCCACTTCTTGACAGGGGCGCCTGAAATCTCCAAACTTAGATAAAATTTGACACTTTTCATTTTTCAATTTCCTTAGCTTGTTCCTCGTTTCTCATGCACATTGTTCATTGGCAGTCTTTGTTTGATGCTCAAACTCTTGATTCTGACACCTGGCAGCTGATTGACTTCCATCAACGACCTTGGATCTCCGAAGCAGGTTCTGAAAAAGCAGAATAGACCTAGTAGAGTAAAACTGACCTTTTTGTGATTCTGACTGCACCAGTCTGGTGAGGAAGTATTTTAAGCCAATCAAAATCTGTCTCAACCCTAACGGCCAAGCTTTCTATTTTTAGAAAATTTTACAAGTATCCATTTCGTAAGAAACCCAGAAAAACCCAAAAAAAGTTTCTATTCTTAGAAAACTGCTAAAAATAGAAATTTTCCTAAAATTTAGGGATGAAAAACTGAAATCTGGGTATTGTAGGTTTGATCTTTTTGGACCGACCCAGATTGTCAGATTTTAAAAATTTTAAGTTTATGAGCCCCATGCAAGACATGCAGACCCCCATTTTGACATTTTTTGACAGATTTAACAGTATCTTGACTCAATTCTTCAAAATGCCTAAGTGTAGTGAAAATTTTAATTTTGTGGTACAACACGTAAGAAAGAAGCTCAACAAATAGGGTGGTTGCCATATAATGGCACAGTAGTACCTATATGACTTTGGTTCTCCTCTCAGTGATTCGACATAGGTTCCATATGCAACTACAATGTTTAACATAACAAAGACTTCCAGGAAAACTTGTAAATTCACCTAAAACTGAAATGAAATAACAGGCAGAATATGAGATATGAAACATAGGTGCAATAATATCAAACTGACTTTTATTTACTGCACGATTCAGATTTATAACTATTGCTAAAGCTTACCATTCTCTGGATATACAACTAAGGCAAACTTAACTGACTTATCACACATGGGTGTCTGACCTGTAAATTGAAGTTGCCTCCAGTGCAAATATAGTTACAGAAGAAAGTAATAAGGCAAACAAGTAAACATACAAAGGGAGAAAAATGAATAAATAATTTTCTTTTTCATATAAATTGAATCTCTACTACTCAACTGGCCTGGGTCTCAGGCCTCCTGCATGGCTACAATTTGGATAATCTCCACCCAACTTTGTTAGGATATTATAGCTGTTAAAGAAACCCAAGGCTTGTTTTTAACAATACCATATTTTTAAATGACGGCATCTTTCTTGAAATGAAATCTCCCGTTATTGAAATAAATTTTTTTGAGGGTCACTCATTCATAAGAGGGAATATTGCCTTCCAAAAGATGTACAAGGATACTTCTGCTATCAAATGATTAAATTGTTTCTGAATGTCAGACTTGCCAGTAAGTACTCGAAAGAATTTAGCTTACCTAGGTATTCTATAATGTAATGCTATTTCCCATCAAAAGTAAGAGATTGTATCATGCGCCTTATTGCTAGATTACTTCAATTGAAAGGTATATTGCTACTGAAAAACTGCAATATGGACATCAGAAATACAGTAAAGCAATGCTGTGTGATCTACCTATGTATCTTAGAGTTCCAAGTCTTTTGTTGTTTTTAGTATATGCTAACTGAAAACCTGTGATGATAGTAATTCAGACTTGTTAGGCTATCAAAGCTTAGTTTCATCTTTAGATGCACTGTATAAGCAATAGCCTAATATTTACGTATATTAAATTGTGATTAAAAACTGTGTGTTGTTCTTGATAGGCTTATCAAATATGGCCGTTTTTGGTTGATCTATAATTGCCTTAGATATTCCATTGGACATGTAATTTACCAACACAATTCTTGAACATTGTGACTAGAGATGGCAGTGATGCTACTATACTTCAATAGCTATGCTCAAAAGTTGCAGGAAAGAGTTTTTTTTTTTTTTTGCTGTAGCTGCATTAATTGAACTCCCATATCCAAACCCAAACCCAAACTGCTAACTTAGCAAGAGAGAAAGGTATAATATGGAACACAAACATGGAAGAAGGTAGTTGCTAATAAATCAGGGAAACCTGGGGATGTGTCCCTCCCCTGTCCCTGAAATGACCCGGGTATAGAGGGACAGCTGGGGGACAGTCCCTTGACGTTCGCTTTTGCCCTGAAAATTAGGAAACTGTCCCCGAAATAGGGGAACGAGGTTGACCAAATGGGGGACAGCTAACCATCCCAAGAACGGCCAAGGGACATGTCATGTCCCCGAAATTGTAACACTAAAATATAAACTATGGAAATACAAACAAATAAATAAAATGAACAACAAAATAAATATCAAAAATATAAATGTAAATCTTAGCAATTTAAATATTATTATAATTATGTTGGCGTTTCAATTAGCACCTCTAGAGTGCTTATTGGAAACAAACAGCTGTTGCAAGTGTGTTAGTACATGCTCTTCGGATTATAGAGAGGAAGATCTCTCTTTGCTGATTTTCTACTGTAAAAAAGGGGTGTACTAAGGTTCCTATCTTTTTTACTCAGTGGTAGGACACAAGGGTGCATAAACACAATGCGCCGTAGCTAAGCCTTTTCTCTGGTTACCGCAGATCTTAACTACAACTAACTAAGCTTCTAAATTATCCTACCTCCCCAAGATAAACAGAGCATGAGGGCGTAGGAGCGAAATGGATTAGTTGGATCACTTGAATCCTCCGTCTCAATTGAATATGGTCGAGGCTTTGAACCTTCGGATATATACCAAGATAGGGCTCAATACAAGCAAACACTCTCTTACGGTAAACTGGATCTGAGACTTGCCAAGCAGGAGGAACCCTTGTCTGAGGTGTAGGCTTGGAAACAGCTCATTGGAAACAACAAGGAACGATGGCCTGTCTAGCAGGGTTCCCGAGGAGGTGACGACACCTGTCCAAAGTTTAGGCTGCAAGACAAATCATTAAACAACATCGTACGATAATGATTGATAACAAAATATCCAAGGAGGTGACGACACCTGTCCAAGGAGGAGATTGAAACAATACACTATTTGAAAACAAGACTATGAATAGACTCAAGTATTTAGATCAAGCAAGCATGTGCTATCTGATTTATTTCTTCAAGCTTTCTCCAAAGAATTACAAAGGTCAGGACAGCAAAAGCACAAAATCATGCACAATTGCGATCAACCAACAAACTCTCATCCAAGAGTGAACAGATATAAACAAGCTAACTCTGGCAACAATGGCGCAGCAATTTTGCTTAGCAAATAAAGGTTAAACAAATAAAGAACCTAAAGCTCTTATTTATAGAAACTCAAAGGAGTAGGCAACCCTAAAATCTCCTTGAGTTAACAAACAGTTCTTGCCAATTAGCAAGATTTATTTCTATGTCTAAAAGTAGGTGAGCAAACAGTTAACTGGAAATCTACTTATGTTAACTGAAACTAAACAAAAGTCAAACTAAAAGTCTACCTCAGTTGACTGACAACTAACTAAAAGTGAACTTTACAATTACAAATGTGTCTCCAAATAGACATCCACCTTTTGAGGAGATCTGAGATCCACAAATTGTGGGAGTCAAATAGACATCCTAGATCAGTAGTATCTGACATGCATGATCTGTGGAGATCTGGAGTCAACTTGGAAAGGGGCATCAAGTGGACTTCAGTCATAATTAATGCTATTTGGAGGGTAGGACGTCCTTCCTTGGTGCTTTACACCTCTTCACCACTGGTCAACAAAGTCTTTATCCAGTCATTGACCTCTTCGGCCCCCGGGCAATTAGTGCTTTTCAAGGTGAGTATGTGGCGCCTAAGCATTTCTTCACCCGTCACAAGCTGCTGCTGATAGTTTATGCACTGGGCAGCCGCTTCATCTAACTGGATAGACATGGCTGCAATTTTGGCTAATTTGCAGCCATTGGGATCTTCAAGGAATGAAGATCAGATGACATCTTGGAACCGTGTCTGTATCGTGTCAAGATCAACATATTTTCCTCCTTTTCGCTGATATTCTAACTAAGGGAAGGATATTATCAACGTTCTTGCGAAGTTGATAATATTGGTGACAAAGCGTCTATAGTCAATCAGCTCCACTGAATTGGCATCGCAGACTCTCACCTTGTATGCCACTTGTTCTTTCCACTCAATGAGATGGTGTTTGTTCTCTGTGGTTGTAACTGATTCATATGCTTGTCGCAGATCAGCAACTGTCACCTCCTCTCTCAGCCTATCTTGAGCTGCTTTCAAGTCTGACTGATGGATTTCTGATCGAAGTCCATGTGCTCTGTCTCTCAGCTGATATGCTTCTGCTAATACACACCTTCCTTTGACGACAAACTCATCCACTTGATGTCTCAAGTGTTTGCTATATGTAATTAACTGATGATGGTTTCTTTCAATTGGGAGATCCAATAGTCCTTGAGGCAAGGCCAAGGAGTTGGGAGTGTCATGTATCAAACTAGAAATGTACATTTTTAGCTGACGAATTTCAGCCTTCAAGGTTGCTTTGTTTTGTCCATCCTTTGTCATCCTTTCTTTGACGCTCGCTGAGGCGATTCCAAGAAGGTCTGCCTCCACTTGTCGAGTGGTCTTTCCAAGGTTCACCTTTGAAAGCGTGAAATTCTCAACGCTCACATTATGTATGTCTTTATCTTTAGGCAGGGCAGCAGTCTCTATGACAACCTCATTCTCTGCATTCCTCTCTACATGTGTCTGCTTCTTCAACTTCTTTGCCGGCATGTCTTGTGGGACATGGTGGAATTCAAAGAAGTCAAGCTGATAAGAAGGTCTCTCCCTTTTCCTCCCAAGCGAGCTTTTCAGCCAGATAGAATCTCGGCTAGCATCGTTGGGAGGAGGAACATAGGCCCCCTGAATGCTGGAAGAACGAGACTGTGCTGTGGCAATGTCTTGTGGTGGCGAGTCCAAATCAATAGGACTTTACGACCTCTGTGATGGTGGTGAAGTCGGTGGCTCTGTTTCTATTACAGGCATTGCTTCTGCTGCAACCTCTTCTACAATGGATTCCATTTCTGCCTCGATTATCTCAACCACTGGCTCTGGTGTAACTGCAGTGGTCTCAATTGTTTCAGGTAAATTGGTGGCTATCTCCACCTGTACCTCTTGCCAGCTTGTGCTGGCAATTCCTTTTCTCCCCCATGTGCTCCCTGACATCCGCATTCCTTTTGGAAGAATGCTCATCTTCTTCTGTCTGGGTTTCCTCCTAGACGAGGAATGTAGTGTAAACTGAACCGTTGGCGGCTCTGATCGGGGAAGTACTACCTTCCTTGTCCTTTTACTGTCAAGGTAGAGTTGACTGTGTTGAACTACTCTACCCGTTCTTTCCTCAATAGACGTACTCTCTTTTGCGTACCAGTCTACTTTGCCGAGTGGTTGTGCATCCACTTGACCCGTGAAGAAGGAAGAAAGAATGACTTCTTTTTCGTCATCGGATAAGCCCTCAATGTCCTCTGACATGAATTCTGCAATCTGCGAGAGCTTGAATCTGCTGTAGTTCCTTCTTCTCACTTCGAACTCATCCTCGCAGTTGACCCAAAAATCCTCCATGAAAGGTTCATGTGATGATCTTCGCTCAAGGTGAGCTGTGAAGATGCCTTTGGGGTCATAGGATGGCCTCCTGTCAATGAGGTACTTGAGATTAAATCTCACTATTTCCTGGCTTATCAACCTGGCATTGGCTGCAGTCCTACATCTGTAGAATCCCATCTGAATAGGAAAGTTTGCAGCAAACTTCTTCTTTATGCGAAGGTAAGAGTGAACCTCGGCCAACTGCCTCAGGAATTTCATGAACACTACCCTATCTGAGGGGTAGCGTGGCATCATGGCGGGGTGACCATTGTAGCCATACACGCGTACGTAGGTGAAAGTGGGGAATTGGATGAACCAATCCGCCCAGTCCACCATTGCTGCCTTAGCTGCTGGTGAAATACGAACTTGCATCTCATGGTCTAGCTCGTGCACGGTGTGCATAGTGAAAAGGTCATTTATCTTCTTGAAGTGCCTTTCCACTAGAGTGAACTCAAGGCGAAGAAAGTATTCTTGGACCTTTTGCACACCCAGGGTTCCCACAGTGTTTAATGTTCTGAAATCGCCTTGGAAGGCTATCAGGTAGACCAGGTATGAATACATGTGGAAACGGTGCTCTTATAGAAACCCGGTGAATTGTTGGTGGAGTGTGTCACTGATCAGAGAGGCCCATTCGTAAGTTTCTTTCCTGTTGATTATTTTGCCAATAATGTAGAACATCCACAGCTGGAAGGATTTCCCCTCCTCTTGCCTAGTGACTCTGCTGAGTAGGGTGATTAACACTCCGTACTCATCTTTGAATTCTCCTCTCCCAACCAATCTAGGCAAGCTGGTTCTCTTTGTTTTCAACCAATGTTCAGCCATTATAAGCGAACACTCATCCTTCAAAGCCTCGAATGCCTTTTCGCATTCTGTCACTGATATGACCTTCTTGGTAGGGCATGGTGGAATTGCAAAACAAGTCTCTATGTCCACCAGCTTCAAGCTGCAAATCACCCTCCCATCCATTGACAGGATCTCTCTTGTAGTCGGGTTGTAATGCTTTGTGCAAGCAGTTACAAGCTCGATGCTCTGTAAGGTGATCGGAATAGACGCAGCTTGGAATAAACCGGATTCTTCAATGTTTTGCAACGTAATTTGGTTCATGCCCTCCAAGTCTTCAGAACTGACCTCTGGATTCTTTTGCCATAAGTTTGTTAGTGTTTTCAAGAACAGATATACAGAAAGAAAGCAATCATAAAATGCAACCCATAAGACAATAAACACAACAAGATACCCTAGGAAAACCCTCCTTCTGAGGGAGAAAAACCCAGCAATGATTCTCTTATATAATATAGGAATAAGAGCAGAAATCTGCTTACAACACAGGCCCAGCAATGGCCGAATTTGACACAATAACAGTCACACCCCTCCTAGGTGCAAAAGATACAAATGAATATGTTCTTCCTTGAAATCAGACTGCTGCTACAAGATGATGCTCTGCTGCTTAAGTGTGAACTGCTGTAGGAATGATCGATCCACTTGAATGAATAAATGAACAAATGCGACCTTGTATATATACAAGATGAGGCACCTCCTCAATTAGGTCAGCTCTCTTAGAGAGAACAAAATGAATTCAATAAATGCCAAGGGTCGGCCTCAATATAAAATGAATTATTTGAACATAATGAAGGTCGGCCCTCATGAATTAAATCATGCACATATAAATTAAATAGCCGAAAGGCTATCATTTAATATATGCCTATTCTCGAATTGTGTAAGCTGGAAGAAGCAACCCGAAGCTGCTAATAACATCAACAAAGTCTGTGTCAGTCGTTTTCAGGTAATCATGGTATAAGACCGTTTTGGTCTTGTATTGTACCTGAGAGTACTGCATTATGAAAACCTTGAATATTGATTGGGCTCTTGACCTTGTTCTGATACTTTTCTGGAACTGCTAAAAATAGCCTCGCCGGGGGTAATTTTTGCAAAAAATTTTGAGACATGGGTTTCGTTGAGAATGATTTTCTAAACAAACCTAGATTGTCAAAAATTCGGAAAAACGAGTTTTTCTTTGACATGCAAAAGCCCTTTGGTGGCAGAGGCAGTGGGGTACTAGAAAGTGATTTTTCTCGAAAAAAATCTAACACATCGGTTTTGTTCGTGCTTCAAAGCTAAACAAACCCAGTTTGTCTGTTTTTCAATATTATGACTTTTTTCGGAAACCCTAAAAAATAGGGGCAGTAGGGCTACTTTTTCTGGAAAAATCTAACATGTGGGTTTTGTTGAAAAAGCTATGCTGATCATACCCAGTTGGCCAGATATGTGATTATCTGTCATTTCTCGTGACATGCAAAGAAATATAGACAGAAATAGAGGAAGTAGACAGAAGATGGATTGGAAGTTATAAACTGCCACTTTGCAATAATCTGTCTCTGGAAGTAATCTCTGGGGAAGAATAATTTTACTGCCAATGACCTTCAAAAATATTGAAGATCCATCCAAAACCTCTGCCAAATCTTGAAAACGTGTTCTTGAGAGCTATTTGATGTTTTATCCTTCAACTTGCAAAAAGAATAATGAAGAAAGGGACGCCTAGCATGAATATATGGTGATTAGGGTTAAGATCCACAAAGTATGGAAGATAACTCATCATTTAGGTCTGATTTGGAGTACCAAAAAGTGATTTCCACTGATTATGGAGTGTTTGGCCTCTTTTTGGCTCCAAATTTGCTAACTCAAGTCAACACTTTTTGCTTTGACTTCCTTTAG
This sequence comes from Sequoiadendron giganteum, assembly GCA_007115665.2. Classification (NCBI taxonomy): domain Eukaryota; kingdom Viridiplantae; phylum Streptophyta; class Pinopsida; order Cupressales; family Cupressaceae; genus Sequoiadendron; species Sequoiadendron giganteum. The sequence goes on from CM021100.1 coordinate 447,338,336, forward strand.
GCGTCCATCTTTGAAGTTGATCATTTTGTCCATTTTGCAAGCTGAAGTGCTCCCGTTTGATCTTTGATTCAGGTTACTCAGTTGATCTCTGGCAGTGGCCGACAATTCTGTTGTTGAGGTGGGATCAACATGATGAGATATGCCTGGGAGGGGTTAACTCAAAAAATTGAGTTCGGGCCTCCAGAAAGAAGGGCGCCTTTCCTTGAGAGGGGCGCTTTTGACAATGCCTTAGTCAATTTTCATTGACTGTTCTTCGTTTTGACCTTTACAGACCCTCTTTGCTTTGATCTGACATTCCCAATGTTAGATGAATTGGATGATTCTGCTTGACGATGCATCGGGTAGCCGGTTCGATCTTTCTTAGGATGATTGACTTCTCAGTTGAAGCTGACAAGTTTAGGTCCTTCAAACTAAAGGGCGCCCTTGGCCAGCAGGGGCGCTTTTAGCTTTTGATTGAATTTCTTCATGCTATGAACTGCCTAACTTTGACCTCCTTCATCAGATGCTTGATTTGTCATAAGTTATTGCTGATAGTCCTTCTGATGAGATAGGTCATAGCTGAGAAGGTCATCTTGGGAGATAGTGAAGATTCTGGTTGAATCTGGATGTCTTCAAGAAAGGGTGCCTTTCTTCAAGAGGGGCGCTTTTAGCCATGCCTTAGCCATTTTCTGGCTTATCTTTCCAGTTCTTCAATTTTGGCTTTTTCTGCTTGATCTCAACTCGTGATCGTTTGGTGTGTCTTATGGACTTGTTGTCAGACTGATCACGTAGCTGGGAGGAAGCTGGAAAGATATCATGTATAGAGTTGCTGCTTATGGATTCATTTGGTGCTTGCAACTGAGGGGCGCCCCTGGCCAGCAGGGGCGCTTTTACCTTGAAGCTCTCTGATTTGGCATCTTTGTCATTGATGGATCCTCCATACTTTGCTGACGGTTGGTCAATGATCCTTGAATCAGATGATTTTGCTGATTGTTTCGTTGTCGAGCCAGCATGAGAGTGAAGAGGATGACTGAGTTGAAGATGCCAAATGTTTACATTTGCCCTCTGAGATCCAAGGGCACCTTTCTTCAAGAGGGGCGCCTTTTTCAACTGTAGACTGTGTTTTGCCTTGGTAGACAAAACGTCCATCTTCCAGAGTTAGCCAAATTTTGGCCTTTTCCGTTTTGAGAATCTCCTTCATTGAAACAACATCTTTTTGACCTTTTCCGCCATGGCTTCTTCGTTGAAGCTTTTGAGGTTTAACTTTCAACACCTGGTACTAGCCAATCTGCCATTAATGGTTGCGGAGCTCCTAACTTTGTTCCTAAAAAATAGAAATAGACCCACCAGAGTAAAACATGCATTTTGATAATTCTGACTTGATCAATGTGATCGTGAAGGCAATTAACCCTATCAAAATTATTTTCAATCATTTCCCGGAAGGTCCTATTTTTAAGGGTTTCCTTAAAAATAGGGGCCGTAAAACCCTAATTTTCATTTTTTCAGAATTTTAACCATAAGTTCCTTGACAGAAACCCACAAAGACTTCATGTTTGTTTTGACCTAAAACATACTTTCGATGGCATTTTTACATTGTTTAGCTCAATTTAAGCAGAATGCCAAAACTTTCATTTTGGGTATAACAAATTATAATTATCACCAAATAGAAATATAATTATAATATAAGTATTAAACATTATAAAATAGAACAATTGATATTATTAATTATAATAATAATGAAAATATTCATATGAAACTAATATAATAATAATATGCTAAATAACACATAATACACGGCATTGATATGACCGATAGAGGCAAGCAAGTATACATATATATCTATATTGTTATTAAGAATACAAAGCAGCGATTTTTATAGATATAGAGGTGACGAATTAATAAAGTAGGAGCAGCCCATGTTAAGGCCTAACAAATAGTTTAAATTACTCATAATTAAAGGCAGCCCTTTGAATTGGAGACACAATCAAATAAGACAAAAATTATATAAAACAAGGCAATGGTTAATATTTGAAAAGGTAGGATAAAATGTAGTGATCGATAGAGACAAGAATTATTATTGAAGAGGCAGCGACTACATCAAGGAGAGGTGTGATCCCTTGTAAAGATATGCCCTTTGGTAAACGATACAATCTTTTATAAGAGACATCCATTATAAAGATATAGAAGGGGAATAATAATGGGCATGGATGAAGAAGCAGAAATATAAGGAATGTTTTCAAAATATAAGGAAGTTTAGCATATATATATATATATATATATATATATATATTTCAGAACAGCAAATCCAAGTGCTCCTGGGAGCCATGATCATCATAGCAGAAGTATGAAGGGAGGGAATAGAATAAGAAAGAAAAGGCATGGCTGTTATGAAAAGAACTGGTAATTCTATTACTTGCTTGTAAGGCTTAACAAGAAGAAAGGATTACAATATATAGCAGATACAGAGCACAGTAGACATTTAATGAAACTAGCTACTTCAACTAACTACAACTGTAGACATTTACGATGTCTACCAACCTCTACCTACTCACTACAGAAGACATTTAAGATGTCTAAACTAACTAATTACATTATTGACCATTAATAGTTAAAGAAATATTATTAACACCCTCCCTTAATGGTCAATTTATCAACAACACCAAGTTGCCCCCTGAATTTGACAAACTTATTCGGACTCAGAGACTTGGTGAGAATATCTACAGTCTGATCCGTTGTCGGAACATACTGCAACTGCAATGATCCGTCTTCTACCAACTTGCGAATGTAGTGACAATGAAGCTCAACATGCTTGGTATGTTCATGGAAGATTGGATTTTTGGCCAGTTTGAGCACCCCTTGATTATCAGTGTACAAGGGAGAAGGTCCTGCTTGTGACATGTGCATGTCAGAAAGCATCATGCGGAGCCAAACTGCCTCACATGTTGCCTTAACTGTTCCTCGTTATTCAGCTTCAGTCGAGGAAAGAGCCACTGCCTGTTGCTTCTTACTGGTCCATTTACAACACCTGTACCCAAACTGAACACATACCCATAAATAGATTTTCTGTCATCCACTGAACTTGCCCAATTTCAATCTGTATAACCAATCAGCTTTGGATCCTTGCATCTGCCATACAAAATGCCATAATTTGAAGTGCCTTTAGCATATCTCAACACTCACTTCGCTGCAATCCAATGATCAACTTTTGGAGCTGTCATGAAGCGAGAAATGTAGCTCACGACAAAACTGATATCAGGTCTAGTGGCTGTAATACTCTAATTGTCCTACCGCTAGGAAAGGAACTAACTAACAACTTTCAATTGAAGAAGCAACTAACTTGTTTCAATCTAGGGCTTCTTTTGCAATTATGAACAAGTAAGAAATATAATTTTAAATAAAAATGCAAGAATCATTTTCTCAACTAACTTTTAAATTTACGTTTCAGCTGAAAGATATAACTAATTGTTTTCCATCTAACAGAAAATTCATTAAACTTTAACTAACTTTTCTTCTTTCAAAATACAAGAACATTAATTACAACTAAACAATTCATTGGCTAAGTAAACAAATCAGAAATTACAAGAGAGAGAAGGGTTCAAGAAGATATAGTTAAGAAGCTGCAATCCTTGAGCTTGTCTCAATGTCATCATGGAAAAGGATATATCATCAGGGGTTTTACCGCCCAACCGAAGACCTACCGGCCTCCCGTGTTATTCAATTGAAGAACCCGTCCCTTCACGAGGAGGAACAACAAGGACCAATTTATCAACATGCCATTTTGAGCGTGGCGGTCATAATCCTATATCGTTGGTCGATCCTTCCTCTGTAGGTACCCCCTAACCAAAAGGATCATTCTGACCAGAAGTATATCTCGATTATTAAGACTGACTAATGCCTATCTGGCATCATACCTTGCCCAAGGGTTTTTAAATATTCTAGCACTCTTGTGCCGTTAATTTTCCACCCTTGCTCGGCAAATAGTATTCTTACTTCAATAGATTAATATTCAATATTTATGTTTATCAACAAACCATCCATCAAGAGAAGTTCTTTTCAAAAAACAAAGATGAAGTTGGTGGTTAAGAGGTTCAATCCAAAATTTACTTTATTAAGTTTGATTGGTACAATATTCTGCTTAAGGGAACTAAGCAACACAGCTAGAGAGTCTCAGTCTCGACTCCACAAAACCCAGATTATCTCCAATATCAGGTCAGAGTCTTCTGACGTGATCTCTAGTTTTGCTTCAGGGAGGGTAAGAATTCAGAAGTCTAAGAAAATAAAGAAAGATCTACTCAACTATAATTAACCAGTCCCAAGAGAAGATGACTCGACTTAGACACTAAGAAAAAAAGAATACAGAGCTCTACCCGTACTGCCCAAGAGAAGATTGGCAGGGGACATCGAATTAGGAAAGATCAACAAAAAATACATCAATTAGATTTCCTCCTTCATAGAGCCGAGATTTTCTATTGACTAGAGAGGATAATTCCAGAAGAGATATATATATTCAGAACAAGAACCATCTTTAATGAATTCGTTCACTCAACGGATGGAGAAAAATTAAAGAGTTATTACATGCCTGGCAATTAAGCAAATCTCGAAGAAGCCTGCACCAGAAAACCTCCTTGCAAATGGTTCAAAAACAAAAGACTAAGCTCGCTCGTCAGATTCCTGTCCTCAGAAAAGATGAAAAGAATAGGTTTATTTTTTTGATAGAGAGGTGCAATGAATTGAAGAATATAGAAGATTGATAGCAACCGATAGCTAATTGTCTTAGAAGAAGATGGTATGCGATTTTCAATGAAAGCTCGAGAAAACAAAGACCAGAAAAATATCGAGAGAATAGAAGAAGAAACCGAACTAAGAGAGTCTCTCCATATAAAGGAAAAGCCTCCAAGATCCTTCTGATTTAGCAAACAGGAGTCTGCGGGTGCATGCGCACCCATCTTGGCCATTTCACAGAGGCACGATGGAGAATGGTGGGGAGTTACAGCCAGCGACGACTCCACACAACACTTCCTTTTCCTTTTTAAATTAAAGTCTTATTTAAGTTTAATATTTTTGTTCGACGACATAAAGATTATGATTAAGATTTGATTATTCAATATTTTAACACCAAAGCCTCTCCAAAGGTAAATATATTTGAAAGAGATTATTATTAAATAAATAATTTAACTAGCTTATTAATAATTATTTTAAATTATTTAAAGCCAAGTTATGACTTCAATGCATTGTCTTACACTGACTCAAAATGGATGATAAAATTGATCCTTGATAATCAAGTCCTCTCCTTGATGATATTTCCTTTTCCTTTTGGTGTTGACAATCCTGCATCCACTGACACGAATTGCGGTTAGATCGTTCTCAATATTTTACTTAAATGCACATTTAATATATTTACACCCGACTCATTCTTTTTGCAAGTAAAGGAAATCACTCACCTATATAAAATAATCATTCGTATATATATAAAAAAACGAAAATCATTTCCATTATGGTTACAACATATAAAGAAATTATTTTATCCTCAATTCATTTTCACATGAATATAAATGCATGTAACTAACATAACAACCAAAAATTCCATTGTCACGAGCTTGTTCAAATTAGAGGGGATGTAACATACTCCATCCCTTAAGAATCATCGTCCTCGATGATTGTTTATTTATTTATCCAAGCAAAAATCATAATTACAAATAGAGTCTTAATTGTTTTGAAACAAATAGGGAAACTTTTGAAGGATTTCATCATAATCCTCACATGTGGCATTTTCCTTTGAATACTGGTCCCACTGGACTGTGCATTGCATAATCTCGCGGTTCTACAAGCGCATCTTGTGCACCTCGAGCACTCTAAGTGGCTCGACTGTGATCACCCCTGGATCCCGCACCTGCAAGGAATTCCAGTCAATCTGGTGATCAAAACCTGCATAATATTTCTTAAGATAGGAAACATGAAATACATTGTGTAATCTGATGAGAGCCGATGGTAGAGCAATTTTGTAGGCTGCTAGGTTAACAACTTTGAAGACTTCAAATAGTCCTGCATATCTCGAAGCTAGCTTTGAGACTTTTCCGAATTTGATTGAGCTTTTCTGAAGTTTTACCCGTAGGAGAACTTTATCCCCAACTGCAAACTACCTGGAAATTCTTTTCGCATCCACGTAGCTCTTTTGTTGGTCATTGGCTTCTTTTAACCTCTGCTTGATCAACTTAACCTGTTCTTCCATTTCTAAGAGCATTTCAGGTTCGAGGACGACCCTGTCCTCCATTTTGTCCCAACTAATAGGTGTTTTGTACTTTCTGCCGTATAAGTCTTCAAATGGTGCTATTTTGATAGCTGATTGATAGGAGTTGTTATAGGCAAACTCTACCAATGGTAAATATTCGTCCCATTTATATTGCTGATCCATACAGTACATTCAGAGTAGATCTTCCAAAATCTGATTTACCCTCTCCGTTTGACCATTGGTTTCCGGGTGATAAGCTGTGTTGATATTTAACTGAGTTCCCAAAATAGAAAATAGAGTCTTCCAAAATCTAGATGTCATTCTAGCATCTCGGTCGGAGATAATCTTCTCCTGAACTCCATATAATCGAAAATTTTCCTGCACAAACTTCCGAGCAACCGTCGAAGCTCCATCTGTCAAATTCCCTGGTATAAAATGTGCTACTTTGGTAAGTTTATCCACCACAACCAGTATTGCATTGTGTCTATTCCTGGTTATCGGTAATCCCTGAACAAAATCCATACTAACAATTTTGTCTGGTATGTTTATTTTGATGCATCCAAGCATATGACAGGGGAACAAAAATGGTTTTTTGCCTTAACTCCATCCACCTTCTATGGGCATGTTTCATTGGGTAATGACACTTCCTATAAAGTTCAGGGAATTGATGATATTTCACTTCCATTGAGAACTCATACATGTCGACTTACAAAGGTTCTGTATGTACCAAGGCTCACTAAGAACCTACTTTCAATAAGTTATTTACTTGAGCACAATTTGCAAGTTGAATTTGATCAACTCAATGGTGAGAAACTATGTCTTATCAAAGACAAAACTCGGTTGCAAGTTGAATTTGATCAACTCAATGGTGAGAAACTATGTCTTATCAAAGACAAAACTCGGAATGGAGAAGTTGTAGCTCATGCTTCAGGGGCAGGCAAGATGTTTCTGTTGGTTGATGTTTCAAATGAAGATCAAGCCCTTGTAGTAAAAACCAACACATCCACAACTCTCTGGCATAAAAGATTTAGCCACCTCGGCATTGGTTATCTTCTTGCATTGAGTAAGAGAAATATGGTAAGAGGACTTCCTCCCATTCAAAAATCAGAAGTTATCTGCTCACATTGTCTTTTGAAACAACATAGGGCTCCTTTTCCTGCCACAAAAAACCGAGTCTCTAGTCCCTTAGAATTGGTTCACACCGATCTCTGCATACCTACGCCTTGCAGTCATCAAAATTCTCAGTAGTTTCTTCTCTTTGTGGATGATTATACAAGAAAAATGTGGGTCTATTGTTTGGTTCACAAGCATGAATCATTGGAGAAATTCAAGGAGTTTATAGCTGTTGCAAAACGGTCATCTGGTCAGTCTCTTAGAGCCCTTTGCTCAAATCGAGGGGGGGAATTCACAAGTAAAGAATTTGGAGCTTACTTATAGAAACATAGAATACAAAGACAGTTGACCATTGCACATACACTGCAACAGAATGGCGTTGCTAAGAGGCGTAATCGTACTATTGTTGAATCGAGCACCCACCAAAGTGCTTGATAATATCACATCAGAAGAAACTTGGACTGGAAAAAAGCCCTCTATTTCACATTTCAGAGTGTTTGGATGCACAACCTTCATGCATGTCCCCAAGGTTCAAAGAGAAAAATTGGATGATAAGTCTATCAAGTGCATCTTTCTTGGATACAATTCAGAATCAAAGGGATATCGACTTATGGATACAGTCAAAAATGAGGAATTAATGAGGAATTTGGCAACAACTTCTCTTCCTCTTCGTCGCTTGTATGTTCCCAAACACCATAGTTAATTGAACTTGTTGATGAGGAAATTGTAGAAGAGCAGGAGGTTAATGAAGAGAAGGAAGTTAATGAAGGAACTCCAGATGACATTTTGTTTCCATTGGATGAGTTTCCTCCTCTCACACCTCCATCCTCATCTTTTGTACACAAGAAGATTCCTAAGTGGTATTATACCACTATAAAGGATGCAAAACATGATGCAGTTGTTGATACATCTTTTCATGCGCCTAAGACTCGCAACAAGTCTTGTGAAGAAGTGAATATGGCCTTATGTGTATAGTTATGCAGAGTTCCGAACCTAAAACAATGCAGCAAGCTCTTGAATCACCACCTTGGAAAGATGCTATGGATGTTGAATATCAGGCACTTCTAAGGATTAATACATGGGAACGTGTTGATCTTCCACCAGGGAAGATGGCTATTGGCTGCAAATGGGTTTTCCGAATCAAATACAAGGCAAATGGTAGCATTGACAAGTATAAGGCCCGACTTGTGACTAAGGGCTATGCACAAAAGGAAGGCATTGAATATGATGAGACTTTTTCCCCTACTGCAAAGGTCAAGACTATCCATATGGTATTGGCTATGGCAGTGCAGTTTGGGGGGAAAGTTCTCCAGATGGATGTCAAGAGTGCCTTCCTTAATGGAGATCTCATGGAGGAAGTCTATATGACTCAACCGAAGGGATACACTGCACCTGGGCAGCAACACAAAGTATGCAGACTCATCAAATCCCTCTACGGTCTTAAATAGGCTCCTCAAGCTTGGTATATCAGGATCGATGGGAATCTCCTTAACAAAGGATTCATCAGGAATCCATATGATCCCAATCTCTACCTCAAAGAGCAAGGGGGGAGATTGTCATGTAATGTCCCCTTCTCGAGCATGATCTTTGCAGTTGACCGTTGGCCTATTTCGGAGACCCGTAGGCTACTCGGAAGGTGAAATTAGGGTTTCGCGTTTTGGAGGTTGCTCTTGCTCTTAAATTGTTGATTGATTGGTGGTTTCCTTCTGGGTTTTCCGAATGCTTCGCAGTGATGTGTTCTTCTTGGTTTTCTGAGCTCCTTCAGGAATTTACTATTTTTAGTAAATTCTATTTTTGGCAATGGTCCTCTCGTCTCGGCACAGTTGGCTCTCCTCTTCAGTTGACTCAGTTGGGTTGTTCAAATTGGGCCTTGGGATGCTTTTGCGGAGAAATAAGTTCAGTTCATTTAAATAATGTTATATTTTAATGTTATCACACCCCTTGGCCTAGTCTCATAACTTAAAGTTATTTTAAAAGGTGGTCTTTTATGGGTGGCGCCCCATTGAGGAAATATTATTCATTTTCTAAGGTCAAAATGGAAGCCTTTAGTGGGACGTTTTTTGAAGAGTTGAAATTCAAAGTAAAGTCGAATTGAAGCCTTGAGAAAGTGACACCATTCTTGGAGGGAAAGTTTAGGGTTTCTAGAAGCTTCGGAAAAGGTCTTCACAAAGTTATAAAAGGAGGCACTGGGTCTTCATTTTGGCATCTTATGTCTTCAGTAATGTTACTCTGCCGGAATGGTATTGGATCGCTTCGAGGAATGAAGGCCTCCTAGCTTGGGCATTGCTTCTTGCTTGCAACACAACAACTAGTGATGATTTAGTGATAGTTGAGTGATTTTGTAGTGAGCTTGCATTGTAGTTGGATTTGCTTATAGAGTTCTGTTTCTTGCATATTGGAGTTTTCTGGAGTTGCTGTTTATGTTTGGCTGTAAGTGATTTTCAATTGCAGATTTGAAAATAAAATTATTCTTCTTCTGGGTATTGTCTCAATATGATTCCTTGGTAAGGGCGCCCCTATTTGCCAAATCTCAGATTTTATGATGAAGCTTTGAATTTATTAGAAGAAAATCGCCCCTCTTGTTGGGCCGTACCATTTCATGTTCTTGGGATTTGTGTCTTAAAAAGAATTCAAGGTTTGGGTGGAAATTGTGGTCCTAGTTTGGTTGCCTCCTTCATAAGGGTGTTATGCATTTGTTTTCAAGTTAAAAGAGTTAGTAACGAGTGAGATAAGTGCATTTTAGTGAGTCTAAAGGGTACTGGTTTGTTCTATTAGCTGCTGGTCTGTCATATCAAATTCGAGAATCCTACATTCTTCTTCATGGGTTGGTATTAGAAAATCATAAAGGCTTTGAAAAGGACATCTTTATTGTTGCAGCAATTTGAAGAGCTCTAATCCTTGATCTTGTAGGTGATCTCTATGACATTGTAAGCTGGACAGTAGTACTGACAGCAATTCTTTAATCTTACTTAATCATGATTTGTAATGCTCATCCTTACATTACGTAACTGCAATTGTATTTCTTTATCTCTGCCCTATGGTAGCTCCTTTCCCACTCCGGGTCAGAAAGCACATTCTGGGTGTGGAGTTGCTTTCAGCATTCTTGCCTAGTTTCTTTAATTGCATTGTAATTCTTAGCATCTCCGTCATATGGTAGCTCCCATTCCATCTCGGTTTGGAAAGCACATTCTCGACATCGAGTTATTTCAGCTTAATAGTTGGTAGGGATCCTCTGACCACATGCTCGTCGTTCGCCGGCGCATTCTTGGTTAGAGTTCTTTGTATTAACTTTCTTTTAAGATCCTCTGACCAATGCTCACACCTTGCCCATATCGGGATCTTGGTGTACATTCTGGGTAGAGTTGCTTACAGCATCGTTTTGGTTTTGAGCTAACCTTAACGGGTGCATATTTGATTGTAATTTGCAATTGGAAAAAAGTGAAAAAATTGGCTTGGTATATTTCATGTCATTTTGATTGTTTATGTCAACGATTTGGTCATCACAGGGAGTTCTTCGTAGATGATAGATGCAATGAAGAATGATCTCAAATGAGTGTTTGACATGATAGATCTCAAGCTCTTGCATTATTGTCTTGGACTTGAAGTGTGCAAACGAAAAATCAAATATATGTTTCTCAGATGAAGTATGCCAAGACACTGCTCGAGAGATTTCACATGGAAGATTGCAAACATATGTCGACCCCTATGGAGACAAATTTGCAACTTTCTCACCACGATCCATCTGCTCAAGTGAATGCTACTCTTTATCACCAATTGATTAGGAGTCTCATCTGCCTAACCTATACCAAGCTGGATATCAGTTTTGTTGTCAGTTATCTTTCTAGGTTTATGCAAGAACCCGAGGTTGTTTATTGGAAGGTAGCAAAGAGGGTTTTGAGATACATCTGTGGTACAGTGGCATATGGCCTAGAATATAAGCAAAATGCAGATTTTTCATTGTATGGATAGACGGATGCTGACTATGCAGGTTCAGTGGATGATAGGAAGTCTACTTCAAGCTTCATTTTCTTTTTGGGATCTAGTCCGATTTCATGGGGGAGCAAAAAGAAAACCACTATTGCTCGCTCTTCCATAGAGGCAGAATATCGCGTCGCAAGGGGGGTCGTCTGTGAGGTGATATAGTTATGTCGCATTTTGATAGGTATGGGTGCTCCTGATACAGGTCCTACCACTTTGTTTTGCGGCAATTAGAGTGTTTTGAAGCTTGTTCACAATCAAGTGTTTCATGGGCGTACCAAGCATATTGAGGTTCAGTGCCATTATATCCGTGAGCATGTTCAACAACAAAATATATAGCTCTAGTTTTGTTCGACTTAGAGCAACATGCAGACATTTTTACCAAATCGCTTGCAGCTATGAAGTTTGAGGCTTTCCAAACTTTCATGCTTTGGTCTCTTGGGCATATGATGTAATAAGGGGGGTGTTAGAATAGTTTTTTTTATTACATCATTAGTATAATAATATGAAACTACTTATGTAGTTACAATATAGTTGATTGGGTATGCCCAATCTGGTTGGTTATTTACCAACCTTGCATTGTATTTATTCATGCCTTCTTGATTAATGAATTCGTTCGATTGCTCTCTCTAATTCATCATAAGGGTATGGGATTTAGGTGATATTTTAAGTCACATGAAGGAAAGAGTTTTTAAGTTCAATATCATTATTGCTGATATAAATGAAAGAAATTATAGTAAATCCTTGCTTCAAAATTTTCAGCTCCTAATTATATCCTAGTGGTGCAGCGAAAACATAGTGGTGAGTTCATTTTCATACAAAGGCAGCCCTTGGGAGAGTTGAACTTGCAAGAACAAAACACAACCAAATTGGGCATATCTATGGAATCTACAAGAGCTTTGCAAGGGATTGCAAATAAGCAAGCAAAATATTTTAAGAATGAGAAAAGTATAATATTACAACATAGAGGAATAGAAAAGGCTTCACAAGAACTCCATGAACTAACCTCAACAAAATGTTATATAGCTGAAGGAAACTAGTGCATTGCACAAGAAATTGAGGACATGGATTCACCAACCTCAAGAATGATTTGGGATCCTAGTATTACAGATATTGTGAATTGGGAAGAGACGGATCTGCTAAACCCCAATTGCTTGAGGACAAGCAATTTTGGAAAGGGCAGACTATCATGTCCCCTTTTTCTAATTAAATTAGTGAGGACCCATTTCTTTATTTCCTATGGGCTAAGGGGATGAAATTAGGCAAATGATTAATAATAATTTTTTAAGTTAGGCCCAGCAACTTTATTTTTAAAAATCACAACTTAAATATTATTATTTTAATAAAGTGGCTAACTAATAAGGACATACTAAGGCCTCATCTAATATTTTATTTGAAAAGTGTTTTTAAACACTTTTGGAAAGAAAAATGAAATTAAAATCAAGGGGTCCAAAAGTAATTTAAGAAAGGACCATCCATTGTTTATGAAATCAAAACCCTCTTTTTATTTGATAGCTTGAGCACTTGTGTTCTGTAACAATCCACCCTAGTTTGTATTTTATTTTTACAATATAAAGATGTAAATGCAATTTCTTCAACACTTTCTGATCACCTAGATCTCGGAGTGGGCAAGGTGGGAACATATAGTGCTTCCAAGTTCCAACCACACAATTATTCTAAATGAATGTAATTACAAAATGATATGGTGGAAAGCCAACCAAAATACGTAGGTGATAGAGCTAGCCTAGTCAACACCTCTTTGACGGATTGCATAAAATGACATGTGGGCAGCAAAGCCTTTTGATGTCATACAGCGTCAGGCGAATTCTTCCAGCCACGATATGTTGGATAAATTTGATGGAGCCTAAATGGCTATCAAATTTATTGAGATACAACTTCATGAAGAAGACATTGTCCCTTGACAAGGCCGACATCTTGCATCATTGTGGATGCGATTTCTTTAAGAGGCAATTAATAATTGATGTTATTGCAGCCGACCTTGCTAAGTCATCATTTATGAAGAGGCCCTTCATATTTATTTGTAATGAAATGTAATGTCCCCATTTTAGCCCTACACTCTTCTTGAGGTTTTAGCCTATTTTCAGAAACTCATAGGCTAAGCAAAACGGAAAATTAGGGTTTCTTATTTTTTAGGAGGTTTCAGATGCATGTTTGGGGGAGTTTTCTGGGTTTTCAGAAAGCTTCAGAATGATGTATCATGCATCTCCATTTGATAACTTTTCCAGGCACTTACTATTTATAGTAATTCATCTTGGCTTCCCGGATTGTACTTAGAGGGCGTTTGGAAATACTTACTATTTATGGTAAGTCATGATTACTGCTTAGATGAAGTTTTGCAAACTTACTATTTATAACAGTTGCTATTTTTAGTAAGTCTATTTATAGTAGTATCTTGTCTAGCAGCAGTTCAATCATCTGCAGTTCATATTTTGGGCAGTGTGGTTGTTCAGCTAGTTTTTTGAAGGGTTTTGAAGTTAACTTACTATTTTTGGCATTGGCTATTTTTAGTAAGTCTATTTGTGGCAGTGGCACCATCAACAATTTTGCTCAGGTCATCATTCTATTTTTGGTAGAATCAGTTTGAATGTTGGCTTTGGGTTTTTGGCTTCTATCCCTCCTTGCACTGAGTCCCAGACTTAGTCAATTTTCATATTTTGAAGTTGTACCCCATGCTTAGGCTTGATGACTTTAAGTTGTCTTAATGAAGGGGACATAAGGGGGTCGATTTTCATAAGCATTTAAATGTTTATTGTGGCAATTTGAAATGGATGCCTAAAAGGGAAATGTTTTGATATTTTAAATAAAGTAATTGCTAAAAGGTGGCGTCCCTTGGAGGAATTGAATAGTTTCTTGTTGGGTGTTACAGTTTGCTTCATTTGCCAATTTGAAGCTTATATATTCATGCTTTGCTCTTTGTACATCATCTTGGAAATTGAATAGTAAGGTTATGCTGCTGGTTTGAATCCAGAACCTGGCTAAGGGGAAGCTTAGCGAATTCAATCCATCCTTTGGGCCTGCAACTATGGCTTCCTAGGTGGATCATCATGGCTGTATTTCACTTTGGGATGGAGTTTCAATTGTTTGAATCGAATAGGTTGCTAATGTAAAACCTGTTTTTACAAGTTGCTGATTTGGCCTGGCTGAAGCTATTTTCTGTTCATAGCTTCAATTCAGATTTTGGTTTTGTTCTGGGTGTTAGCCCATGCTGTTCTACTGTGGAGGGCGCCCCTTTCTGCAAGTTTGCAGATTTTATCATTGAGTTTTTGATTTTTGGGAGAAGGTCGACCCTTCCTAGAGGTCGTATCTTCCTTCTTGACTGCCTTGGGAATCGTGCTAGTTGTTTCTCTCTGTTTTGGGCTCATTTTCTCAATGGAGATTGGACGCCTAGCTCTTAGCTGTTGATTGGCTGTGGTTTGAGAGCTTTCCGAGTTGAATTGAAAAAAATACGTCCAATTTGGTGAATTCTCTCTTTGCTGATCTAATTTTCTGTATTTCCTGTTACTGATCAGATTAGTTTGAAATTGTTATAATGCTGTTCTAAGTTTCTTTCTATATCACTTTGGCATTGCAAATGTTAGAGGAAGTGATACTCTAACCATTGCTCATTTTGGGAATTCATGGTTGATACATTGCAGCTGTTTATTAATCATTTGTAAGTTGTTTAGTAGTACTAACAACAATTTGTTTACTTGCTGCAATTTACTTTGTTGTAATTCCCCCCATGTAATAAAGTGGTTGTGTGGATTGTATACCCCCCACAGTTTAAGTGGAAGTGAGGTTAATTGGTTGGCTTGCCATCTTTAAATGTTTGTAATAATCACACCCACAAAATAAGTGGAGTATTCCCACCGCTTGTGGATGCTTGCATCAGCATAAGAAGTTGTATTTCAGTTTAATATTTAGCACTCCACCATATGTTAGCACCTCGCCTTGCAAAATAATCTTGCGTGCACATTCTTGGTGTCGAGTTTAGCTCTTTATTTTCAGTTGTTATCAAGTTATTAGATCCTAGGGATCCTCTGACCATATGCCCGCCCCTCCTCCTTAAATGGTTTTAGCGTGCATTCTTGGTTAGAGTTGTTTCAGCTGTGTTTTGGTTTAGAGCTAATTCTTAATGGGTGCATGATTTGCATTGTTGTGACTGAAAATTAAAGGGAAAAATTAAGGGGTATATTTCATGAAATAATTTTTATTATTTCTTGGCCAACTTGGTAAATTATTGTAATTTCTAAATGAGGCCGACCTCATGAAATGCCACATTGTTTTGTATAAATACAAGGTGATATTCATTTATTTGATCAAGTTCATTCGTCATAATTCACATTCCTAGAAGAAGTTCATGCTTGAGCGGCAGATCATCATTTTGTAGCAGCAGCGCATCATCTTGTGGCAGCGAATCATCATCTTGCAACAGCAGGTCGTCATTTTGTTGCAGCAGACCGATTTCAAGGAGAAACATGTTCATTGTATCTTTGCATCAAGGAGGTGCAATTATTCATTGTATCAAATCAGCATTGTGCCTGAGTTGTAAGCAAATCCTTTCTGCTCTTATTTATCAATATATAAGAGATATATTGGCTGGGTTTTTCTCCCTCAGGTTGGAGGGTTTTCTCAGGGTATCTAATTGTGTTCATTGTCTCATGTGTTGCATTTTCTGAGTGCCTTCTGTCTTGTTATATCTGATCATATGAAATCCTAACAGAGCCAACCTATAAACACCTCTTTGGTGAACTGCATGAATGCAATGCAAGCCACTGGCAAAATGCTAAGCTTGACTCAGACCAAAATGGTCTATAATGTCAACATGCTCAATGCCAAACGGTTTGAAAGATATGGTATAGTGATTGGCGGTAAATCTTTGAATCTTCCAATATGAAATGCATACAAAAGATAGCCTCCGGTGGTACTACCATCTGGGGTTTACAAATTTAACTTGAAATGCATTACAAATAAAAAATTGATGAAGTAAATTTATATTAAGCTCTGATTATAAAATCGAACTGCTTCAACAACACAAATTAGCCTAAAAGATGCATAGAAAGCATAGAATATCTTCCGCACATTAGCCAAACACATAACAACTGAAGTATACCTTTTATAAATGATGAAAGGTGTTGAATCAAGTCTGATAGCACTCTGATACTGTTGTCACTCTAGTCAAATCAGACTAATACACTCTAAACAGCTATAGACAAAAACCCAGATGCACACAACTCCAACTAGGACTGAAACACTATTGAAAACATACTTATTTCTCTTTAGAATTGATGTAGATAAAACTTTTGAGACGTATTATACTGCTGCAGGTCTGAAACATGGTGTAATGATTGCTGGTACAACATGTACAAACTCATAGAAAACTCATGTAAATTGCCAAACTCCAAATAGCAGATAACACAATATTAAAGACACCAAAACCATGTCAAACAAAACACATCAAAATTCTCCATTGAAACAACAGTTTGAAATAAAACTCAATCTTGCAACACAATTGTGAATTCAGGATGAAATCACCAAATCTAGCTAAGAGGGTTTTCATCACCGAAACTTGTATTCTAAGAGGGGTTTCGTCCTTAGGAAAGATGAAGAACTCCATTCTTGGTAGAGCACAAGAGAAAATGAAATAAATAGTAACCCTTCTTCTCAAGACCCAACCTCCTTTTATAACTTTTTTGTTGTTTTTTTCTCAAAAAAATGCCTTTTTGCTTTTTCATTGTTTTTTTTTTGAAAAAGTGTCATTTTTGGAAAAGTGCTATTTTCAAAAAAAAAATGTTTTTTTTCCGAAAAAACACTTTCTTGTTTTGTCGATGCTTTTTCCAAAAAAACATTTTTTTTCTTAATAAATAAAGTGATTTTTTCAAGAAGATTTAATTATCACTTTTGGTTCTCCCCTTCAATGTTATTTTTAAATAATAACCTTTAAGTCACTTGTACCCTAAGTTACCGGATTCGTACCCGGAGGCCCCGAACCCGGTTCGGGTGCGAACCCGGTACGGGTTCGCCTGCGGGTACGCCCTGGGTACGCACAGGGTGCGTGCCCAGGCTTGTGGGTTGTGCGTACCCAGGGCGCACCCGGGTGTTTGGTGCGTGGACCCGAAGGTACCAGGCCCGAACCCGGGTGAACCTTCAAGAACCCACGGCCCAGCATCAATAAAGTTCGCCCAAATAGAGATTAAAAGCATTTTTTTTAATTTTATTTTATTTCCTAACGCTAATCCGGCCCAATATGAGGCTTTTCAACACAAAAACATTTCATTTCTACTTCTCATTTTGCTCTCACCATATTTTCTCTACATCTGGGCATTTTGAAAGGAGGTGATTGTATTCGAAGGAGATCGATTGTGGAGTGCCAAATAGCTTCTACAAAGGAGATTTAAGTGTTTAAGGTATGCATTTAAACCCTATTCTTTGATCTTTTGAACTATTTTTTCAAGTTTCTTAGTTTTTGATGAATTTTTTCAAGTTTGTGAAGAATTTTTTCAAGTTTGTGAAGAATTTTTTCAAATTTATTTATTTATTTTTCATATTTTTTATAGATTGCAACAATGGCCAGTAGTCAAAGTTCAGTGGGTGGGGAGGGAAGTCAAAAGTTCAAAATTGGGAAAGGATCTCCTTTATGGGCACATACCACAAGAATTTCACAAATTCCTGGAGGTGGGGGTTTTGTTTGGAAGTGTAATTTATGCAATGTACAATATAATAGCTCCTATTACCGAGTGAAACTTCATTTTATGGGCCCTAGTGGCAAAGGGATTAATATGTGTGTGGGCCCAAATAAGAAGGGGTTGTCTTCTGTACAAATAGCAGAATTTATAAAAGAACAAGAAAATGCTGACAAATCAATTGCAAAAGGAAAAGAAAGTAGTTATTCTTCCGGAAAGAAAAAAACACCAACATTACCCTCTCAAGCAGTTAGGGCCTCCAAACATCCCTTCTTGCCTATGCCCTCTACGGAAGAGGAAGATGAAGATGAACAACAAATCACCACCCGCAAGAGAGGTCCATTGGAGAGGGCATTTAAAATGGAGGCAAGAGATATTGCTGAAGAAAAAATTGCACGTTGCCTCTATGCCAATGGTCTTCCATTCAACTTGGTGAGATCACCATATTGGCGGGACATGGTGTCAGCAATAAATAGTGCACCTCCTGGTTTCACAAGTCCTGGGTTTGAAAAGGTGCGTACCACCTTATTGCAAAGAGAGAAAAAATCTTTAGAGGCCCAACTAAAACCAATTAGAGATTCTTGGATTGAAACAGGTGTATCTATTGTTTCCGATGGATGGAAAGATTGCAAAAACCGTCCATTGATCAATGTTATTGCAGTGTCCCCCAAGGGGGCAATGTTTTTGAAGGCAGTTGACTGTGAAGGGGAAGTGAAAGATGCAGAGTTCATTTCTAGGATTCTCATTGACTCCATAGAGATGGTGGGTGATGAAAATGTTGTCCAAGTAATTACGGACAATGCAAAAGTTTGCAGGGCTGCAGGTGCTTTGGTAGAGGCTAGATATGAGCACATCTTTTGGACACCTTGCACCGTACACTCCCTCAATTTGGTGATGCAAGCAATTGGAAACCAAATAGAGTGGGTGAAAGAAATATACCAGGAGGCCGAGGAGATCCAGATGTTTGTGACAAACCACCATATGTCACAAGCAATTTTCAGAATTTTTTCAAGATTGGAATTGTTGAAGGTAAATTTAATTTATTATTTATTTAGTTTCATTTATGTCATGTTTTACATAATTGAATAATTTTTTTTTTAACTTATTTAATTATTTACATGTTCTTAGGTTGCTGAGACCCGATTTGCATCTCACACAATTGTTCTGAGACGACTTGTGAAGGTGAAAGGGGCATTGAGTCAAATGGTTATTAGCAACCAATGGGGTATATGGAAGCAATCAAATTCAGAGAGGGCCCAAAAGGTCAAGGCATTGATCTTGGATGACAATTGGTGGGATCGTGTGAATTATGTATTGGAGATGACCGAACCTATCATGTCTATGCTTCGGTTTGCTGATACAGATGAACCATGCTTGGGGGATGTCTATGATAGCATGGACACAATGTTGGAGAAAATAAAAATTGAAATACAAAAGAGAGAGAATGATCCTGAAGACACCCTTTACAAAAGGGTGGAAGCAATCGTTCTTCATCGTTGGAACAAGATGACAACACCATTGCACCTCCTTGCATATGCCCTATCTCCAAGGTACTATACTAGAGAAGTACTTTCTATCCCAGGGAGAATACCGCCATATAGAGATCTTGAAGTTGCTAGAGGGTATAAGAGTGCATTTAAGAGACTCTTCAGTGATCCAGAAATGGAGACAAGTGTTATGAAAGAATTTGGAATGTTTATCATAGGAAAAAATCTTAGCCCTTCTGTTGCCAAAGACCAATACAAAATGGATGCTATTACATGGTGGTACCTCCATGGTCAAGTTTATATGTACCTCCAACCTCTTGCAATCAAGATCCTCTCACAAGTAAGTTTTTTTTTTTGCCACTTGTATTGTAGAATTTAACACTTAACATTCTTGAATTTATCTTGCATTTTTTATTTTTAATTTTGTTGGTTTTCTCTCTAGGTTGCAAGCTCTTCTGCTGCTGAACGGAATTGGAGTACATACTCCTTTATCCACTCAGTGAAGCGTAACCGGTTGGCTGCAAAAAGAGCTGAAGACTTGGTGTATATTCATTCTAATTTGCGTCTTCTGTCACGTAAGGAACCTCAATACAAGGAGGGGGCAGCAAAGCTTTGGGATGTAGCACCCGAGTCTGCTGACTTGGATGCAACCATTCAGGATCTTGCTAGAGCCACTATGGATGATGTGGATGATAATGATGATCATGACATGCATGGTGCTGGAAGTGGAAGCGGAACCGCTTTGGGTTCAAATGATGATGATCTTGGAGTTGAAGCCACTGAAAATCCAAATCAAGATGACTTTTTTGATAATCTTTTTGATGAATGATGAACATTGAAATTGAATCATGTTTCAACTTTCATGAACTACATTTTGTAATTCAGTAATACTGTAATTGTGATGATTTCCATAATTGATATCATTGATATGGCGTATTTGAATATTTTTCAACTATCAATTGACATTTAATATTTATCTTTGGCATTTGGCATTGATCAATGATCAAGTATCATACTATGAAATGATTTAGTTTTACAATTCTGTATATTTCTCTTATTTTTTTGTATATATAATACATATATATATATATTTATATATATATATATATATACACGTACCCATACGTACCCAAACCCCTAAAAAAAAATTTCACGTACCCACGTACCGGGTTCTCGTACCCGAACCCGTCCCCGAACCCGAACCGGTAACTTAGCTTGTACCCCATGCCTAGTGCTAACACTTTTAGGCCCTCCTTTAGAAACACTTTTATGCCCTCTTTTAGAAACATTTTTTGACGTAGGCCACCTCTTTTTAAAATAAATACATAAATATACATAATTTTCCTTCATGATATAAAGTCACCTTAAGACAACTTAAAGTATTTATTTAATTACTTTTATCTACACATCCCAAGTCTTAGGAAAGTTGGTGTTCTCATAGGATGTTGGAAATCTCCAATAAGTGTGGAATTCTCCTTGAAAGGTGGATCTACCCTTAGAAAAAACTGTTTATTCATCTTGAGTCCTAGAACATTTTGTCATTGTCAGAAAATGGTTTTGATAAAGCCAAGGTTCTCCAAGAATCTTGGAACTTTCCAAGAATGTTGGAATGGACCAAAAAGGGAACATTAAAAGTTCTCCCTCCCTAAAATTGCTTGCTTTCAAGCAATTCAATCTCAACCAACTGTTCAATCCTTGAATAATCAATATGACTCCAAGATCCCAAATCAATCTAGGAGGTTTGTGAGCCCTTTTGTTTGATGTGCTATCTTGCATTACACCTTCAAAATTAACGTTCTTTACTCTTGTTGCTAAGAGTACAACAATCTTGTGCAATAGTTCAGCAAACTCTCCAAAAAACTGCTTTGCTCTACCATGTTCCCATTGCACCACTTTGTGCAAATTTTGTGCAATTATTCTTTATTTTCACTATCAGAACTCCTGCATAATAGTTGCAATTATGCAGAAATCTGTTGTCCCATGTTATTTTCAAAGACAAATTACTAAAATCCACAACACGTACCTATGCAAAATGATCTTAATTAATGATGTTATAGACTATTCCTTCTAAGATAGGACACAAATCAGTTTGTGTGCAAGCTGAAAAGAAATGATGACAGCCATGAATCACTTGGTTTTCCAACCAAAATGAAGCTATGTAGGCTGAAATATTCATTCTTTTCAACTGAAACCATTTTCCAAATTTTTCCAATGATTCAATGACCTCAAGATGATCAATCTTGCTGCTGTTCAAGTTTGGAAATAACAACTTATAATCTGGTTTCATCAAAATCAACAACTTGAAAATGGAACAGCAGCTGCAAATTTGAAACATCCTTACAAAAATAGGAAATGAGAGTATTGTATTGACTAAAATCCCTTTGCGCAGGCTGAATTTTTTCCCAAACAGTCACCAATTGAAAAATGCTCCATCCGTTGACTAAAATTTCTTGCCAATCCACCTGCAAGTATGCAAATGAAATCATACGATGGCTGATTGGAAAGAGGACATCAATATTAATTTTGATATTTTGATCCATAATCCTCCATGAAACATTCTTTCTGTCATCTCTAATTTCCAACAACTTTGTTGGTGATCTCTCGCATGAATATCCTTCAATGAAGTATCTCCACCATGCTTACAGCCATTCTCATTTGTCACCAACAATTGTTTCTTCCAATCTTCCTCTTGAAATCTATAGTAATGCGGTGATAAGCTATAGTTAGAATCAATGCAAGAATTAACATTCTCATCATACCCTTCAATAGGATCATTTTGGAATTCACTCCTATAGGTTTCTTGCATCTCCCACTCCTTTTCTAAATCTATCTTGCTTGATGTTTACTCAGTTAACTAACTTCAATGTATGCAATGAGTAAACGGAAATAGTTGACAGAACATAACAATGTACTAGAAAGTAAAACATAAGATCATCACTGTTGTCTTTATTTATTCAACATATGCCAAGTACAGATATTTCATGACAATCATAACAGCAGTAACCTCTATTGATTACATGTCTCTGATACATATAGCGGCGGAGTTGGTTGAGTACCAACCATCGCGTCTCTTCATTACATTAATTAACCCTTCGGGAACTAATTCCCTAACGACCAACTAACAAGACAAAACACTCAACTAATTGACAACTAACTAAGTCTTATTCATTTTATTCCCGATCGACTAATTACATTACGGCCAACTACATCATCCCCCCCAACAAGTAGTCTTCCAGACGACTGAAAATGAAAAACTCGATCAAAACGGAATTAAGAAGAGGGAGGGAGAGAATGCGCCCCTGGGTGTACGGATGAAGAGGGAGTGGTGGTGGATTGTTGCTGGAGGCGCTCGAGCTTATGATTGCCCGCCTTCTGTCACTCCCGGGCTAGCTTTACAATCTTGACTGCTTCGGCGAGTTTGGCTTGAGCAGCTACCAACTCCTCTTTTGTACCCGCCAAGTCCTCATTTTCTGCCAGTTGAGTAGACTTTTTTGCCAACTATACATCCTTCTCTATCAACTGGTTATCCTTCTCAGCCAATTGTCTCCCCTTTTCTGCCAACTCTTCCTCCTTCACTGCCAAGGCTCGTGCTCTTTCTGCGGTCACTTGAGCCAATTGCTCTTGTGACTTACAGATTTGCTTTGCTAGCTCTGTACAACATTCGGCCACTTGCCCCAGGGCCTTGTCCCGTTCCCCCTCCGTCACACTGATAAGGAGCGACTACTAGCACAATTGCTAGTACGCATCTT
This sequence comes from Sequoiadendron giganteum, assembly GCA_007115665.2. NCBI lineage: Eukaryota > Viridiplantae > Streptophyta > Pinopsida > Cupressales > Cupressaceae > Sequoiadendron > Sequoiadendron giganteum. The sequence continues at coordinate 447,361,554 of CM021100.1, forward strand.
TGTAGCATCGTTCCATGTCATGAACTGCACCGAGAACTCTCCCATGTCTTCATGCCGTTGCTGGTCTCCTTGGCTGCCATGCAACTGTCATCTCTTCTAGTTGTTCTTTTGCCGCCACATTCGGCCAACCTCGTGCTGTAAAGCACTGAAAGAACTCCTTCTCGCATCCCTTCTACATGAACGCCAAAATGCGCTCTGCCTCCTGTGCTACTAGGGGGTCAAGTCCGGTGATGAGCTGTTGGCTCACTTCACCAATCTCCTGCATATGTCGACCCATTGCACTCAACTCCTGTATTTGCCTACCCATGGCACTCAATTCTCCTATGTACCTGTGCAAGGTGCTGATAGGGTCCTCAAGATCTGCTGGTGTCATCCCTGCCCTCTGTACTGGTCTTGCTGATTCATCTCTGCTCGGTGCTGCCTCTCCAGGTTGCCCTCGTCTCCGTCACCTGGGTTGTTTTGGTGAAGTAGTGGCACGACCGACTGGAGGGGTGGTTCATATCACCAATGCCTGAGGGGTGCCTACCACTACTTGGCCGAATAAATTGTCTCCCTCTGGCTGTATGCTCGGCGTAGTGGCTACAAGCTGTTGTGCATCCAGAGCGTTCAAGGGTGGCTACTCGCCTGGCAACTCGGTGCTCTCTTGTATATTTGCCGATTGAGTGGCCGATTGTACACTCAGCTCTCTTTGGATGCTCCCCTGAGTGCTCGGTTGAGTGGTGTCTGGTATAGAGATGTGTGTTGGATCCTTGGCCACACTTGGCGATGTTGGAGGAGTCCTTGCCTGTTCCCCCATCCCATTGAGCCATGCATCCACTGCTTCGTCACCTTCCTGCATTCCTTCCTCACAAGCAACCACTGCTATTGGCATTCCATGTACTGCTGCTAGTGGGGAAATTATCTAGATGGCCTGCTGGGTATGTCAGCCATGATTGCCTCCTCTACCTCCTGTAACCCCCCTTCCCCTGCTACAGAGACTCCATCCGTGCTCATGTCCTCGTCCTTGTCCGAGTACACCTCAATTGCTACCTCCTCTGTAGTGTCACCTTCTCCTGTATGTTCTTCCTCCTGCTCGTCCTCCTCCTCCTCGCTAGGTCTAGCCATTTGTCATCTCCTTTTTGTCAATGGTGCTCCCTGCTGTGTCTCCTCTCCAGTACCCTGAATGTCCAAATTAACCTAGTAGAATACAGTAGGCCACCCATCGTCAATCTCTGCCAGCGGCTGTAGTGTGCCTCAATGGCTAGCCGACACTTGGCGATGGATTGCGTCCAGAAGCAGTCCTATAGCATGCTGTGTCATGCAACATGCTTTATGTCGGAGACTCATGAAGTCTCTCATCCTCTCCGAAAGCCCACTTGCCTTGTTGTAGACATTGATAGCCGCCAATCTAGTCATTATTCCAATCATCCATATGGCAATATCTGACGCCTTGCTTGCTCTTGTAAGCCTGCTTTTGATCAGGTCCAACACACTTCCACTCGTCATTGCCGAGGAAGTGCTTCCTTAGCCCTCTTTTCCCTGCACCCTAAATGGTGTCCTTTTCCTCTTGTGTGAGATTGGACTAGAGCCTCCTGGTTCTGCCTTGACATTTTGCCTGGTGGTTTCGTTGGTGCTAGCCCTCGGGAAGGGATTCCGAAAACCCTTGTGAATTCAGGGGCGCCATACCATACTGTCACTTCGTAGCCCCTAAATTTAGTTATGGACCAGTGGCTATGTCTGTTGTAGTCGACTACCAACTGGCGTAGGTAAGGTTCAAATTCTTTGGTATTAAAAAACGGTACCTGTGCTTTTTCTAATGCTCGCTTCAATATGTGGGTCTCGGGCGTTGCAGCCCACCATGACCGACATTCCGCACCAATAAGATTTTCCCACGTAATTGTTTCTGGGGTGACTGCATCATCACTGCCCTTGGCCATTGTTGTGCTTCCTGCCACCTTCGATCGAACAATACTCAGCTTCCTGGCTTTGCTGGTATTGGCCGCCATTGTGTTTCCTTTGTGATATTTATTTTCCAAATAGCACCAATGCTCTTCACTTTCACTGCACTTGCCTGCCAGAATTGAATTTCTTGATTTAATTTGTAGTTGCCAACGGTTGCAATAACGGTCACCTGTCACCCAATTCTCGGCCACTTGTTTTGTGGTGAATGGAAAAACTCGTAAAAGATTTTTAGATTTAATTTTTCACACCACGCCTAAATTTGTTGTTCTTGCTAACCTGGCACCTTCGTACGGCAACCTGGCAACTCCGTATGACCCTCTCTGTGCCTTGTCTTTTCCTCGGCTCTGTTTCTTGTTTAGCCCGTACGTGCTTTTGCACCTGTACGCGTACGGATTTTTGTTTCTTCCGTACGGTCCCCTTCTGAGGCATACAGACTGGATTCTTCTCTTGTCGTACGATATTCTTCCTGTAGCATACGACTCCCTGATGTAGCCGTACGGGTACCAGTGAATGGCGTACAGGAATGCCCTGAACGAGTTGACGTATGGTGGTTTCCTGTATGAATCTTTTGGCTGGCCGTATGGTGTGTTCCACAGTCTGGTGTACCTGTTTTGGTTTATGCTGTACGAGCCTCCTTGTCTCCTCCCTAGCGTATGAGCTTTGCCTTGGTGTACGGACTTTCCCTTCTGGCATCTTCCTTGGCATACGGGCTTCCCTGTCTGGCAACTTCCTTGGCGTACGGGCTTCCCCCTCTGGCAACTTCCTTGGCGTACGAGCTTCCCTCTCTGGCAAATTCCCTGGTGTACGGACTTCCCCCTCTGGCAACTTCCTTGGCATACGGGCTTCCCCCTCTGGCAACTTCCTTGGCGTACGAGCTCCCCCTCTGGCAAATTCCCTAGCGTACAGACTTCCCCCTCTGGCAAATTCCCTGGCGTACGGGCTTCCTGGCGTACAGGCTTCCTCTTCTGGTGACTTCCCTTGGCAACTCAGATACCTCTCTCCCAGATGCCTACGGTGCCCTTCTTATGGCATACGACATTTAACCCTTGCTCTTTATGGCGTACGGTTATTTGGGCACTTCTTATTCGTACGACTTGTGTGACTTTTATTTTTTTAATTTGGCGTATATTTTTTTCTCTCCTCCGTCAATTTCTGCTTTTTTGATTTACTTTCTCTCTCGTTTGGTTTTTTTCTCTCTTTCGTCAATTTTCTTTTCTCCTATTTTTTGCTTTTTCCTATTATTTATTTCTTCTTGATCATTTTTTCTTTTTATGCCTCTTTTTTCGCCTCCTTCCCGGAACCTTCAACTTAAAAGCATAGTACCATTTGCAGGTATGTGGGGGCCTTTTGTAACATTCCTCTTCACAACATGTGCCCATGTATTGTACATCAAACCACTTATCAATTAAAGGGGCAGGACCCGTACCTTTATAACTGCCGTCGACATACCTTCCTCCGTATTGCTGGTACCACGTCACATCTTCTCCTTCTACCATCAAGAGTTCGGCTGGATTGGGTATTACTTTCCAGAGTCTGTCCTTCGTTGCTATTTTCCTTACCCTCGGCACCTTCCTTCTCTCTCTTCTCATTTGTTTAAGTATTTCTTCTGTGTACCCGTCCACATGTGATATGAATTTATCCTTTCTCATGACCACTGTTTTTAAACAAGGGGCCGTCTTTTCAAAGTATGTCTTGCATTGTTCATTGTCCCATTCATCCTTTTCTTCGTCATTATCTCTAGGTTGGGGTTCTCTTGCCGCTTGTTCTTCCTTCTTGCCACTTGTTCTTCCTTCTCCTTTTGTGCCTCTTTATCCATTTCTTTTGCCAGATACCCCTTTCGTATGCCTTCGTATGGGGCGATGTAACTCCAGTGTCCACCCATTCGTTGCCAGAGCGTAGGTGTCCCGAACACTGCATTGGTCAGGTGTTTATGTATCCGTGGCACTGCAATTCCTTCCACTTTCTTTTCCACTAGTCTCTCTTCCATGATCCAGTTCCTGCTTGATTTTGTCCACGCTCCCTCTGTTGCATACCCAGGCCCCCCCAAGCCCCATTCTTGCTCCCTCGGTGTCTCTATCTGCACAGGCCAATCTTCCTTGGTGGCATAGCCGAGCATATCGATGGCTATTGTGTGTTTCTTCTCCTTTCTCTCCTGATATACCTTCAACTTTGATCCGTTAATTGCATTAGGTAGGAATGATCCATCCAAGTTCTCCAATTTTATAGAGCCATTGTCGCATACTTATCTGATCTTGAAGAGTCCTAACCACCGTACTTTGAACTTCCCTAGCTTGATCTCGTTACGATCGTTATATTTCAAAACTAATTGTCTTGGCCGGAAATTCATTCGCCAAAGGTGTTTGTCGTGCCAGTGCTTCCTCCTTCATTGCATATTCTCCGTGACCCACTGTGCCATTACTCTCCACTCATCTAGTTATTTAAGTTCGTACAACCGTTCCTTCAAACTCTTTGTATCCCCTAACCGGTTCTCCACGGCTATCCTCAAGCTAGGAACCATGTATTCCATTGGTACCATTGCTTCCTGGCCGTACATCAACTAGAAAGGTGTGTGTCCTGTTGTCACTTTATACGTCGTACGGTATGCCCACAGGACAATTGGTAGCCGCTCTTCCGAATCAGCTTCCTCTACACCACATGACTTGTGAATGATTGACACTAGCACCTTATTTGTACACTCTGGTTGACCATTGGCTCGTGGGTAGTACGGGCTTGATAGGTTGTGAAATATCCGGAACTCCGTTGTCATCAGTTGGATGACGTGGTTCACGAAGTGTCCTCCCCGATCACTCGTAACTTGGATTGGAATCCCGTACCGTGTCACTATCTGTTCATAAATGAATCTGGCTGTGCTCTGGGTTGTGTTATCTGGCAATGCTCGTGCTTCGGCCCACTTCGTGAGATATTCTGTTGCTTCCACAATGTATCGACACCGGTGTAGGTGACTCACCTTTAGAGGTCCAATAAAATCCAATCCCCATCGTTCAAACAACTCCTGCGGCTGGGATGGATAGAGCGGCATAAAATCCCGCTTCAGAGGTTTCCCTACCCTTTGGCAGGTATCACATCCTAACACCCACTCCCGTGCGTTTGTGTGCATCGTCGGCCACCATAGTCCTGCCAGAAGAATTTTTCTCTCTGTAGCATCAGGGCCCATATGTTCGCCAACCAGACCCTCGTGTGCTTCCTTCAATACCCCTGGTATTTCTTCTTCTATGACACATCTTCGGAGGATCTGGTCGGAGCCCATCTTGTACAGTAAGCCATTAATTAACTGAAATGTCTTGCTCTTCAATACGAGTTTCCTCCTCTTTGCCGGTGCCATTTCCTTTGGAAATGTGGATGTGGACAAGTATTCTCCGATCTTTTCATACCATGAAGGGAGTACTACAATCTGGAACAGGTGCGCATCAGGAAAATCTCCGTTCACTCCTTCTGCAGGTTCACCCGATTGTATTCTTGACAACTGGTCGGCGATCACGTGGCTCTTCCCCGACCGTACTATGATAGTGAATGTGAACTCTTGAAGTAATAGTAGCCACCTACTCACTCTTCCTTGGATTACTCACCTACTCTTTTATTCACCAAATACATTAGGGCTTGATGGTCCACATAGAAGGTGAACGACGTAGCCAACAAATAATGCCTGAATTTTTGTACGGAGTAAACTATCCCCAGTGCTTTGCGCTCTGTCATACTATAGTTCTTCGCCTTCAACAGTAGCCGACTAGCAAAAAATACTGGGTGGTCCAGCCCGTGTGCTCCTACTTGTGTGAGTGTTGCTCCAATGGCGAAGTTTGAGGCATCCACACGTACGTGGAATTCCTTGTCCCAGTTTGGGTACGCCAGGATGGGTGAACTGATTAGCCGGTCCTTTAGTTCCTTGAATGCTTTTTCTTATTCTTCCGTCCATATGAAAGGTTGTCCTTTCCTTGTCAATAAGTCGAGAGGGTATGATACTTGTGCAAAGTTTTTGATGAACCTTCGATAGTACCTGACATGGCCGAGAAAGGACTTCACACCTGTAACATTTGCCAGAGCCTCCATATGCAAAATGACTTATTTTATCAGGATCGGTCTTTAGCCCGGCTTTGCGCACAATGTGCCACAGTAACTTTCCTTGTGGTACCATGAACCTACATTTCTTGGGGTTCAATGCAAGGCGTGCTTCTCTGCACCTCTCCATGCATTCTCCAAGAGCCTTGAGATGTTTTTCCTTGTCACTGAAAATGGACCAGTCGTCTAGGAACGCCCTGAAGTTGCCCATCGACATCTTGTCAAATATTTCCAAAATTATCCTTTGGAACGTGGCCGGTGTGTTACACAATCCGAATGGCATCCGGTTGTATGCATACACTCCATCTTCGACCAAAAAAGTTGTCTTCAACTTGTCTTCTTCGGCAATAGAAATTTGGTTATATTTGAAGAACCCGTCCAAGAACGAGTACATTTCAAGCCCAACGACCTCCTCCAAGATGGTGTCGGTGAAGGGGATTGGAAACAGGTCCTTGACAGTTACTACGTTCAAACACCGAAAGTCGACACATATCCAGATTTGCTCTAGTTCTTTCTTCAAGGAAATGACAATCGGTGACACCCACTCGCTAACATTCACTTTGAAAATGATGCCCGCCTCCAACATCTTCTCGATCTCCTCTTGTACCTTCGTGACATAGTTCTTATTCATCTTATATGGTCTCTTCCGTACAGGTTGAGCTCCTAGTACGAGCGGAATCCTATGCACGCATAGCTCCGGTGGTATGCCTTTCAAATCCTTGTATGTCCAGGCGAAGGTGTCCTTGTACTCCATGAATATTTTAAATGCCGCTGTCTTCAGTACGGGGTCCCAGTCATCACCAACGAGAATCTCCCCAGGGTTTTCTTGTTCCCCAAGATTCACCCTTTTGAGTGTCGGTGCCTCGTACTTGATGAGTTTGTCTTGTTCAAGCTTATGAGCTGGCGTCTCGTCTAATTCTGTCGTACCTTCCTTATACTCGTCGTACTCTGGCGGGAATGTCTCACTGGCCAAGCCCTTATCTTCACCTTCTTCCCCTTCCTTGATCTGCAGCATGTTGCAATCCGGGTGGAAAACTTCATAATCCTCCATTTGCTAGTGAAATAACCCGTTCAGTGAATTGGTTTCATCTTCCGAACAACTTCCAATTTCCAGTATGCCTTCCTCGTTTGGCTCCATTATCCTCCTTTCTTCGTCAACATCCGATCCTTCGTCAGATTCCGATTCTGAAGATGCCAAGTCCTCACTGACTGCTTGATTCTTTAAATCAATAATATACTTCTTCCCATGGCTCTCGATCGAGAGCGTATTCTTCTTCCAGTTATAGTTCACCTTGGCGGCAATCAGCTATCCTCGTCCCAGTAGTGCATTGTAAGCTTTTCTCTCTAGTGGGATGACGACAAAATTCAATAAGAATTGTTGCGTACCTATCAACACTTTCTGTGCCATTAGAGTACCGATCGGTTTGATATTATGTTGATCGGCGCCAACTAGTTGGAATGTTGGTGGCCAGAGTGTGGGCTTCCTAAGGCTCTTCCATGTATCCTCAGGTAGTACGTTAACTCTCGATCCTCTGTCGACGATGGTATTAGAGAGTTTCATCCCCAAGATTTCCATTTGTGCGACGACCGGTTTCCTCCCGCCACTTATTGTGAGTAGCGTTGGATCCGTCGTTTCTCTTGTCGGTTCTGCAGTGTCTTCGCTCGGACCCATTTGAGTATTGTCTGTCATGACATTTGTGAGTGCTACTCTTAGTTGAGGCATGGTTTGTAGAAGGTTTGTTACCTTGATTGGTACAGTTGTGTGAAGCACCTATCGTGCATTGTTCTTTTGCAACTCTGATTGCAACAGCGTACTAGTCACTTTGGAAGTTCTTCATTCATTTGCCATTGCTTCTTCCACTTCTGCCCTGGCTTCTCGGAATCTTTCTTTCTTCGTACAAGGGTCCGGATAGTTGGCCTTCTTCGTCTGCGCCCTTGTAAGTGCTAGGACTTATTTGTCGGCTACTTCCAGTATGTTGATACCTTTTTGCTTCGGGCAGTTAGTGTCTTCGTGATTGCATGGACCACACCACCTGTACAGCTTCCCTCCGGCGCCTTGACCGTTCTGGCATTCCCTGACAAAGTGACCCCATTCATTACATCTCCGGCACTGGATCATGGGCCAACCTTTGCTGTCAAATTGGATTTTGCTTCTTGGCGTATTATTTCTTTGATTGTTGTGATAGCCACCAAGGGATGCGTTGTTATTCTGATGTTTAGGTGGTGTGCTCGGAGGGGTGGATTGTTCCCCCTGTGTGAAGAACACTTGCGCACTCTGTGTTTTCAAATTGTACAGGCACTCTTTGATGGAGTGTCCCATAACATGGCAGATGTCACAGAATATTTTCTTTGGACATTTCACCTTCGTATGGCCTTCTATTTTGCATTTCGTACACCATAGTTCGGTCGCTTCCTTAGACCCTTCTTTCTCCGCTTTTAGTTCCTTCATCATTCTCAACATGTCACGACGAAGAGCTTGTACGGTTTTTGATTCATCCTCACTCTCCCCTACGCTTTCTTCATCATCATGCTTCTTCCCTCTAGAGGATGTCTTGTTCTCGTTTTCAATATCCATCGCATGGTTGTATGCTTCAGTGTACGAGGATGAAGGTAGCACCTTCATATTCTTACGTAGCGAGGGAAGCAGCCCTTCAATAAACCATCTCTTTTTTAAGCCATCTGTTGGCTGTGACTCCAGTTTCCCCAGCAGGTCTTTTAGTTTCCGGTTGTAAGTTCGTACACTCTCATGCTTCCCTTGTTTGGTGTTATAAATCTTAACCACAATTTCACTGTCGTTCCTCAAAAGTTTGAATTCATCTTGAAATGCTTGCTTCAGTACCCTCCACGAAGCTTTCTGTGTTTGGTCCAACTCTGAGTACCAGTCGATGGCACTGTCTCTGAGTGTCGCCGGAAACACTTTCAGCCAGTTATCCGGGTCATCTTCTTCACTCGCTATTTAAATTGTCTCACCCGTTTTGCAATGTCGTACTGGATCCTCTGACCCATTCCCTGTAAACTTCAGCAACTTTTGTCATTCTGGAGTCACCATCCTGCCCCGCTGTCCACCTTGTATATTCAACCCGACTGGACTGGTTTCCCCGTTACGTTCTGGTGTGTCACTTGCACTCTCGGCCACGTACGAGTCACTCTTTCGTCCTCTGTTAGCGTCCTCTACACCTTGGGTTTCTTGGGCTCCACTCTGGTTCTCCCTCTGCCAAGGGGTCTTGGGCTCAGATCTCCTTGTCCTCAACCCTTCGTCGTCATCTGATATGGACAACTCCCGAATGCATTGGATGTTGTTCTCAAGTTCACCGTTCAATTCATCTTCATTTTGTCGACTTTTATATTTTTCTATGTACGGGGTGACGAATGGTTCCTCATCCCTCCCTTCCACAAAACTCTGATGTGCTCTACTTAATCTTTTCCGCCAGTTTTCTTGCTTCTGTATTCTTAATGATTGCCAAATTCTTTCGTCCTCTGCTTCGTGCCCGAATGGTATTTGGTTCTTGTCCTTGTTTGGCCGTACGAGCATTACAGGTCGTTCACGCGATCATTGTTGGTTGCCCGGGGTATGTCTCCGGCTAGTGTCTCGTTCCTCCTCTTCCTGTTTGGTTCATTCTTTGTAACGCTGCAAGATTTGCTGCCTTTGGTGTTCCTTCTCTTCCTCTGCCCGAAGGTCTTGTAGGATGATTGAATGGCCGGCCAATAATCTTGGCATGCAGTGAAGAAGGTGATCAACCTCGTCGTTCACTTCGAGTCGATCCCAAACCACTGCCTCAGGGATTTCTCGCTTAAGGGCTTGCCTCCGTACGTGATCTCGTAGGGATATGTTCCAGAGATTTGTCAAATCCCGTGTTAAGTTGTCCTCTCTTTCTTCATTTGTTTCTACAGGTTCCTCCACCAGTCGGCCCATTACGCTGCCATTGTAACGAGTGCTTCCCTAGTCCGCTTAGTCCGCTTAGCCAACAACGCCAAATGTTTACTCAGTTAACTAACTTCAACGTATGCAATGAGTAAACGGAAATAGTTGACAGAACATAACAACGTACTAGAAAGTAAAACATAAGATCATCACTGCTGTCTTTATTTATTCAACATATGGCAAGTATAGATATTTCATGACAATCATAACAGCAGTAACCTCTATTGACTACATGACTCTGATACATATAGCAGTGGAGTTGGTTGAGTACCAACCATCACATCTCTTCATTACATTAATTAACCCTTCGGGAACTAATTCCCGAACTACCAACTAACAAGACAAAACACTCAACTAATTGACAACTAACTAAGTCTTATTCATTTTATTCTCGGCTGACTAATTACATTACGACCAACTACACTTGATTGATCTAAGCTCTTATAATTATCTAGTAAGCTAGAGTTTCAACAAGCTTATTGTCGTCATTAGTAACTTAGAATTTTTTTGATGTTGTGTTCTCTTCTTCCTCATGTTCCACTTCACAGTTTCTTCCTTGGGCTCAACATCATTTTGTTGGAATAAACATTTGATAGAAATCGAATATTCTTCTACTTGTGGCATAAGAGTATCCATCACCTTCTTTTTTTGGATCTTCGACAGATTTTTCTTTATTGCTCCAACATTTGTGGCTTCGTGCCTACAATTATTTGCATGTGAAACAACGATTCTCTCTTTTGAGTTTGTGTTCTTAATTGTCCCCATTTTTACGCCATGTTCTTCTGTGAGAATTGACTAGTTTCCAGGGTTTTCCAAAGGCTTCCAAGTGAACAGGGAGAGTTCCAAGGTTCTTGGAGAGCTCTTTGTTGGTTTTTCTCAGCGTCCAGTTTTGTGTTGGTATTCTTTCGGCCCTCACGATGGTGGTGATGATCTTCATTGTATTTTTGGCCATCTAGGTTGTTCTCCACATTTACTACTTTTAGTAAGTGCTCGTTTTGGCACCTATCATCTTTCTTCCTCATTAGTAGCCTCTTGGCGCGATCAGTTTTTGTTTCAAATGCTTCATCGATGCTTTTCATAAACTGGTTGGAAATATTTTAATATTTACACTAAAGTCATTGTAGTCGGCTAAGAGTGTACTTGGCCGGCTGTGAGTCATAAGTAAATAAGACATTAGTTAATATTAATAATCCATGTACTTATGTACGTGTCATGTTGGTTAGTTGTCTCGGGAATTAAGTTCCTGACGAAGTAATTAGTTATAATGAAGGGACGCGATAGTTGGTACCTCAACCACCGCCAACATACTATATGTACTTGAGTCATGTAGTCGGGAAGGAAGGGGGATCTACTATACTATGCTATGTTTTGTCTGGAGACATTATGGTGTAATTACCGAATATTGAATAAAGAAATATATCTATGTTCTATGCGATTGGCATGTGATTATTATATGTTGTCAATGTCATTTTATATCTCCCTTTACTCCATACATCATTGTACCCGTAGCGAGTAAACATTTGGCGTCGTTGCCTAAGCGAATCCGGTAACCACCCAAATAGGAGAATGGCATTGTGATGGGGCAATCGACCGAAGGGCCGGTACAAGGAAACGAGGATCGTGAAGACGTTGTGACCGAAGATCTCTGCAGTCTGTGGGAAATCTTGTTAAAGGACCATGTACGGAGGGAGGCTCTCAGGTGAGAGATCCCTCGGGCGGTCATTTGGGATAGATTGCGAATCAACGAAGAGGTCGACCATCTTCTTACCTGACTGCCAAGACTGATAGCATGCCACTACATTATCTTACAGGATCTTCGGGCGGAAGAGGATCAAGAACGCCGAAGGCAGCAAATCTTGTAGCGGTACGAAGAACGAACCAAACGGGAAGAGGAGGAACGAGACACTAGCCGGAGACGTACCCCTAGCAACCAACAATGATCGCGTGAAAGACCTATAATGCCTGTACGGCCAAACAAGGACAAGAACCGAATACCATTCGGGCACGAAGTGGAGGAGGAAAGAATTCGAAGATCATTGAGAGTACAGGAGCAAGAAAATCGGCAACAAAGATTAAGTAGAGCACATCAGAGTTTTGTGGAAGTGAGGGAGGAGGAACCCTTCATCATCCCGTACGTAGAAAAATATAAAAATCAAGAAAATGAAGATGAATTGAACAAAGAACTTGAGAATAGCATCCAATGCATTTGGGAGTTGTCCATATCGGACGACGACGAAGGGTTGAGGATAGGGAGATCTGAGCCCAAGACCCCTTGGCAGAGGGAGCACAAAAGTGGGACCCAAGAAACTCAAGGTGTAAAGGACGCTGACAGAGGATGGGAAAGTGACTTGTATGTGGCCGAGAGTGCAAGTGACGCACCGAAACGTAACAGGGAAATCGATCCAGCCGGGTCCAATATACAAAGAGGACAGCGAGGAAGGATGGTGACTCCAGAACGACAAAAGCTGCCGAAGTTTACGGGGAATGGGTCAGAGGATCCGGCTCGACATTGCAAAACATGCAAGACAATCTGGATATCAAGTGGAGAAGATGACCCGGATCATTGGTTGAAAGTCTTTCCGACGACACTCAGAGATAGTGCCATCGACTGGTACTCAGAGTTGGACCAAGCACAAAAAGCTACGTGGAGATTACTCAAGAAGGCCTTTCAAGACGAATTCAAACTTCTAAGGGATGACAGTGAGATTGTAGCAGAAATCTACAGTACGAAACAGGGAAAACACGAGAAGCTTTGTAGTTGCTTGAGGACAAGCAATTTCGAGGGGGGCGGACTGTAATGTTCCCCTTTTGGCAGTGATCCTGTCATTAGCTCATCAACCTATCTCGGAATCTTGTAGGCTCGTTGAGATGTTTCAAAGGGTTCCAATTTTGGAGGTTTTGTGATCTTTCCTCATTATTTACTATTTATAGTAAATACTATTTTTGGCAGTAACCAGTTGTCAGCGTTTAGTTCATCACATCATTGGAAGCAGTATTCAGTACTAAGCCTTGGCTGTTTAAAAATATTGTTTTAATGAATTTCTGCATTAAAGGGCAAATTATTCTAAATTGTAGTTGACCCCTTGGCCTAAGGCATTAACTTAAGTTGTTTTGAAAATTGGGACTTGAGGGTGGTGCCACATGAAGAAGCTCAAAGGTTTTCTTTTATTAATTTCTCATTATCTCAATTGGGGGCGTATTTTTGAAGAGTTATTGTCTTTTTGGAAATTTGAAGAGACTTGGCTATTGGCGTACCTTCTTGGGGGACTTGAATAGTTTCCTATCTTCCTTTAAAAGTAAGGCTTGGCTCCAGCATTAGTTCATCCATTATTTTACTAAAGTTATGCTGTCAAAATGATTTATCATTTTCTACATCGAGGAATGCTGACCTCCTAGTTCTTCATTCAATTTCGTGTTTGCAAGACAACACCTAGTTGAATTATTGCTGCTTCTCATCTAGACTAGCAGATTGTGTTTCAAGGTGAAAGTTTTACGTATTTTGCAGTTTTACAGTTGCTGTTTGCATACAGCTAATTATTGTTTTTGCTCATGATTAATTGTACGAATTTTGTATTGTTCTGGGCAACTGATAATAATACTTCTAAGGTCTGGGCGACCATCTCCAAGCAATTTCGGACTTTATTTTGAAGTGTGCATTTTTATAATGAAAATCGCCCCTCTCAAGGGTTGTACCATTCATCTTTGCATTGGGAAGTGTGCCATTGGTAATTGCAGGTGTTTGAAGCTGTTTTCCGTGTTTCAACAGGGGCGCCTATCTCCCAAATGATCTATGCTTCGATTTCACGCATATCGGAGGTACTTTGATTGAGTTATGAGCAATTTACGAATTTTCTGTAGTTGCTCATACACTTTTTTAGAATTACAGTTCGCTGATCAGAATTAAAAACAATTGTTGTTTTGTATCTTTCTTCTTCTTTTCTTGTTATATTCTGATAGAGAGATAATGTATGACAAGGTGTTTAAATATTGGTGAAATTGGCATTGTAAGATTGCAGCCTTCTCTTTGTACAAGCTGATAACAGTAGTACTGTTTTCAGTTTTATTATTGCTGCTCTAATTAATTAATTTCACACTAGCACCCCCTGGATGGTTTACCGCCAGTGAGGAAAATCTGTTGTAACACTTTTCATACCCACTTCAAGTGGAGAATTCCCACGTTCAGTGGATGCCTGCCGCAGCAGGAGAAGTTTAACGTTGTAATCTTTTCCCCCCACTGTTTGGTGGTAGAGTGGAAAGTCATTGGCTGGTTATCCGCCTTGTTGTTATTTCAATTCAGCAGTAGTACTCCACCATATGTTAGCACCTCGCCCGCAAGGGATCTTGAGTGCACATCCTTGGTGTCGAGTTTAATATTTCTCATGCAAGACAATCTGGATAGCAAGTGGAGAAGATGACCCGGATCATTGGTTGAAAGTCTTTCCGACGACACTCAGAGATAGTGCCATCGACTGGTACTCAGAGTTGGACCAAGCACAAAAAGCTACGTGGAGATTACTCAAGAAGGCCTTTCAAGACGAATTCAAACTTCTAAGGGATGACAGTGAGATTGTAGCAGAAATCTATAGTACGAAACAGGGAAAACACGAGAAGCTTTGTAGTTGCTTGAGGACAAGCAATTTCGAGGGGGGCGGACTGTAATGTTCCCCTTTTGGCAGTGATCTTGTCATTAGCTCATCAGCCTATCCCGGAATCCTGTAGGCTCGTTGAGATGTTTCAAAGGGTTCCAGTTTTGGAGGTTTTGTGATCTTTCCTCAGTATTTACTATTTATAGTAAATACTATTTTTGGCAGTAACCAGTTGTCAGCCTTTAGTTCATCACATCATTGGAAGCAGTATTCAGTACTAAGCCTTGGCTGTTTAAAAATATTGTTTTAATGAATTTCTGCATTAAAGGGCAAATTATTCTAAATTGTAGTTGACCCCTTGGCTTAAGGCATTAACTTAAGTTGTTTTGAAAATTGGGACTTGAGGGTGGCGCCACATGAAGAAGCTCAAAAGTTTTCTTTTATTAATTTCTCATTATCTCAAGTGGGGGCGTATTTTTGAAGAGTTATTGTCTGTTTGGAAATTTGAAGAGACTTGGCTATTGGCGTACCTTCTTGGGGGACTTGAATAGTTTCCTATCTTCCTTTAAAAGTAAGGCTTGGCTCCAGCATCAGTTCATCCATTATTTTACTAAAGTTATGCTGTCAAAATGATTTATCATTTTCTACATCGAGGAATGCTGACCTCCTAGTTCTTCATTCAATTTTGTGTTTGCAAGACAACACCTAGTTGAATTATTGTTGCTTCTCATCTAGACTAGCAGATTGTGTTTCAAGGTGAAAGTTTTACGTATTTTGCAGTTTTACAGTTGTTGTTTGCATACAGCTAATTATTGTTTTTGCTCATGATTAATTGTACGAATTTGGCATTGTTCTGGGCAATTGATAATAATACTCCTAAGGTTTGGGCGACCATCTCCAAGCAATTTCGGACTTTATTTTGAAGTGTGCATTTTTATAATGAAAATCGCCCCTCTCAAGGGTTGTACCATTCATCTTTGCATTGGGAAGTGTGCCATTGGTAATTGCAGGTGTTTGGAGCTGTTTTCCGTGTTTCAACAGGGGCGCCTATCTCCCAAATGATCTATGCTTCGATTTCATGCATATCGGAGGTACTTTGATTGAGTTATGAACAATTTACGAATTTTCTGTAGTTGCTCATACACTTTTTTAGAATTACAGTTCGTTGATCAGAATTAAAAACAATTGTTGTTTTGTATCTTTCTTCTTCTTTTCTTGTTATATTCTGATAGAGAGATAATGTATGACAAGGTGTTTAAATATTGGTGAAATTGGCATTGTAAGATTGCAGCCTTCTCTTTGTACAAGCTGATAACAGTAGTACTGTTTTCAGTTTTATTATTGCTGCTCTAATTAATTAATTTCACACTAGCACCCCCTGGATGGTTTACCACCAGTGAGGAAAATCTGTTGTAACACTTTTCATACCCACTTCAAGTGGAGAATTCCCACGTTCAGTGGATGCCTGCCGCAGCAGGAGAAGTTTAACGTTGTAATCTTTTCCCCCCACTGTTTGGTGGTAGAGTGGAAAGTCATTGGCTGGTTATCCGCCTTGTTGTTATTTCAATTCAGCAGTAGTACTCCACCATATGTTAGCACCTCGCCCGAAAGGGATCTTGAGTGCACATCCTTGGTGTCGAGTTTAATATTTCTCTTTCAATAGAATCTTGTACTTGTTGATTCAGTAGATCTTAGGGATCCTCTGAGCATATGCTCGCCCCTCCTCCTTAAGTGGTTTTAGGGCGCATTCTTGGTTAGAGTTCTTTAATGTACGTTTTGGTTATGCTAACCTTAACGGGTGATTGATTCTATTGTAAATGTTTGGTTTAAAAATCAAAAAAATTGAGAGAGAATATTTCGGTAACTGATTATGTGGATTTTGTGTTTGTAATCATATGGATAACCCATTCATTACTATCAAACATACTTATTTAAAATATTCCACTTTGCTTACACAAATATATTGAGACATTATAACAAACAATTGATATTCATTCTAGGTGATTGTGAATAACAAAATTTAATGCTACAAGTTGTTGTTTGATTATTAAATCACAGATTAAAATATAGCAGTTCTAACCTGGATGAATAGTGAGGATTAAAGCCCTGATGAGCTACAGTTGGCACCAAATCAAAGCTGAGTAAATTGTATTTGTTCTACCACCTCCCCGTCTCCCTTCCAAAACTCATAAATTGCCAAAGGGAAACAACGCCAACTTTTGTCCAAGTTTAACTTCCGATCGCCTTGCTCTAAACCATTACAGATACCCCCAAAATCCCACACCAAGTCCAAACATGAAGCGTCCAGCAAGAATACATAAAAATCTGCAATTTAATCTCACGTTGTAAAGCTTGAGAGTTAATGGCAGCACCTAGCACAGTTAAAATCACATCAAAGGTCACGCTTGGATAAATCATTAAGTCGACCAGCAGTTAAATGTTATCATGTCACCAATGGAAGAGTTGCACCTCACTTTTACACCCAAATGGGACCATAGCAACACGAATATGAATGCCCAACAAAAGATTAATTTCATGACCTGACTTGGATTCCATGCCTAGCCAATACAAGGAAACAACGACCCACTTCAGACTTTCATGTTTGCCCTTCAATTTCCACACATTCTTTTTATGTTGTGATTACATCAATAAAATAACCACCCAAAGTCAAACACCCATCCTCAAATAATATACTTCAAAATCTCAACTATGGTGCCCATACTTTCTTGTAAATTCTTAAAGCCTTAAATGGAACAAGGCTTTGTGTTGGCGTTTCAATTAGCACCTCTGGAGTGCTTATTGGAAACGGACAGCTATTGCAAGTGTGTTAGTACATGCTCTTCGGATTATAGAGAGGAAGATCTCTCTTTGCTGATTTTCTACTGTAAAAAAGGGGTGTACTAAGATTTCCTATCTTTTTTACTCAGCGGCAGGACACAAGGGTGCATAAACCAATGCGCCGTAGCTAAGCTTTTTCTCTGGTTTCCGCAGATCTTAACTACGACTAACTAAGCTTCTAAACTATCCTACCTCCTCAAGATAAACAGAGCATGAGGGCGTAGGAGCGAAATGGTATGGTTGGATCACTTGAATCCTCCGTCTCAATGGAATATGGCCGAGGCTCTGAACCTTCGGATATATACCAAGATAGGGCTCAATACAAGCAAACACTCGTTACGGTAAACTGGATCTGAGACTTGCCAAGGAGGAGGAACCCCTATCCGAGGTATAGGCTTGGAAGCAGCTCACTGGAAACAACAAGGAACGATGGCCTTTCTAACAGGATTCCCGAGGAGGTGACGACACCTGTCCAAAGTCTAGGCTGCAAGAGAGATCATTAAACAACATCAAACGATAATGATCGATGACAAAATATCCAAGGAGGCGACGACACCTGTCCAAGGAGGAGATTGAAACAATGCACTATTTAAAAACAAGACTTTGAATAACTCAAATAATTAGATCAATCAAGCTTGCACCATCTGATTTATTTCTTCAAGGTTCTTCAAAGAATTACAAAGGTCGGGACAGCAAAGGCACGAAATCATGCACAATTGCGATCAACCAACGAACTCTCATCCAAGAGTGAACAGATATAAACAAGCGAACTCTGGCAACAGTGGCGCAGCAATTTTGCTAGCAAATAAAGGTTAAACAAATAAAGAACCTAAGGCTCTTATTTATAGAAACTCAAAGGAGTAGGCAACCCTAAAATCTCCTTGAGTTAACAAACAGTTCTTGCCAATCAGCAAGATATTATTCCATGTCTAAAAGTAGGTGAGCAAACAGTTAACTGGAAATCTACTTCAGTTAACTGAAACTAAACAAAAGTCAAACTGGAAGTCTACCTCAGTTGACTGACACCTAACTAAAAGTGAACTTATGTTACAAATGTGTCTCCAAATAGACATCCACCTTTTGAGGAGATCTGAGATCCACAAATCGTGGGAGTCAAATAGACATCCTAGATTAGTGGGATCTGACATGCATGATCTGTGGAGATCTGGAGTCAACTTGGAAAGAGGCATCAAGTTGACTTCAGTCATAATTAATGCTATTTGGAGGGTAGGACGTCCTCCCTTGGTGCTTTACACCTCTTCACCACTGGTCAACAAAGTCTCTATCCAGTCATTGACCTCTTCGGCCTCCGGGCAATTAATGCTCTTCAAGATGACTATGTGGCGTCTAAGCATTTCTTCACCCGTCGTAAGCTGCTGATGATAGGTTATGCATTGGGCAGCTGCTTCATCTAACTGGACAGACATGGCTGCAATTTTGGCTAATTTGCAGCCATTGGGATCTTCAAGGAATGAAGATCGGATGACATCCTGGAATCGTGTCTGCACGGTTTCAAGTTCCACATATTCTCCTCCTTCCCGCTGATATTCTAACTCAGGGAAGGATATTACCAACGTTCTTGCGAAGTTGATAATATTGGCGACGAAGCGTCTATAGTCAATCAGCTCCACAGAGTTGGCATCATAGGCTCTCACCTTGTATGCCACCTGTTCTTTCCACTCAAAGAGATGGTGTTTATTTTCTGTGGTCGTAACTGATTCATATGCTTGTTGCAAATCAGCAACTGTCACCTCCTCTCTCGGCCTCTCTTGAGCTGCCTTTATATCTGACTTCTGGATTTCTGATCGAAGTCCATGTGCTCTGTCTCTCAGCTGATATGCTTCTGTCAACACACACCGCCCTTTGACAACAAACTCATCCACTTGACGTCTCAAGTGTTTACCGTATGTAATCAACTGATGATGGTTTCTTTCAGCTGGGAGATCCAACAGTCCTTGAGGCAAAGCCGAGGAGTTTGGTGTGTCATGTATCAAACTAGAAATATACAACTTTAGCTGACAGATTTCAGCCTTCAAGGCTGCTTTGTCTTGTCCATCTTTTGTCATCCTTTCTTTGACACTCGCCGAGGCAATTCCAAGAAGGTCTGCCTCCACCTGTCGAGTGGTCTTTCCAAGGTTCACCTTTGAAAGCGTGAAATCCTCAACCCTCACATTATGTATATCTTTGTCTTCAGGTGGGGCAGCAGTCTCTATGATAACCTCGTTCTCTGCATTCTTTTCTACATGCGTCTGCTTCTTCAACTTCTTTACCGGCATGTCTTGTGGGACATGATGGAATTCAGAGAAGTCAAGCTGATAAGAAGGCCTCTCCCTCTTCCTCCCAAGCGAGCTTTCCAGCCAGATAGAATCTCGGCTAGCATCGCTGGGAGGAGGAACATAGGTCCCCTGAATGCTAGAAGAACGAGACTGTGCCGTGGCAATGTCTCGTGGTGGCGAGTCCAAATCAATAGGACTTTGTGACCTCTGTGATGGTGGTGAAGCTGGTGGCTCTGTTTCTATCACTGGCACCGCTTCTGCTGCAACTTCTTCTACAATGGTTTCCATCTCTACAGCGATTATTTCAATCACTGGTTCTTGTGTAGTTGCAGCAGTCTCAACTGTCTCAGGCAAATTGGTGGCTGTCTCCACCTGTACCTCTTGCCGGCTTGTGCTGGCAATTCCTTTTCTCCCCCATGTGCTTCCTGACATCCGCATTCCTTCTGGAGGAAAGCTCATCTTCTTCTGTCTGGGTTTCCTCCTAGACGTGGAAGGTAGTGTAGACTGAACCGCTGGCGGCTCTGATCGGGGAAGTACTACCTTCCTTGTCCTTTTACTGTCCAGGTAGAGTTGACTGTGTCGAACTACTCTACCCGTTCTTTCCTCAATAGACGTACTCTCTTTCGCGTACCAGTCTACTTTGCCGAGTGGTTGTGAATCCACTAAACCCGTGAAGAAGGAAGAAAGAATAACTTCTTCTTCGTCCTCAGATAAGCCCTCGATGTCTTCTAACATGAATTCTGCAATCTGCGAGAGCTTGAATCTGCTATGGTTCCTTCTTCTCACTTCGAACTCATCCTCGCAGTTGACCCAAAAATCTTCCATGAAAGGCTCATGTGATGATCTTTGCTCAAGGTGAGCTGCGAAGATGCCTCTGGGGTCATAGGATGGCCTCCTGTCGATGAGGTACTTGAGATTAAATCTCACTATTTCTTGGCTTATCAACCTTGCATCGGCTGCAGTTCTGCATCTGTAGAGTCCCATCTGAAGAGGAAAGTTCACTGCAGCCTTTTTCTTTACGCGAAGGTAAGAGTGAACCTCAGCCAATTGCCTCAGGAATTCCATGAACACTACCCTATTTGAGGGGTAACGTGGCATCATGGCGGGGTGGCCATTATAGCCATACATGCGTATGTAGGTGAAAGTGGGGAATTGTATGAACCAATCCGCCCAGTCCACCATTGCTGCCTTAGCTGCTGGTGAAATACGCACGTGCATCTCATGGTCTAGCTCGTGCACGGTGTGCATAGTAAAAAGGTCATTTATCCTTTTGAAATGTCTTTCCGCTAGAGTGAACTCCAAGCGAGGAAAGTATTCTTGTACTTTTGCACACCCAGGGTTCCCACAGTGTTTAATGTTCTGAAATCGCCTTGGAAGGCTATTAGGTAGACCAGGTATGAACACATGTGGAAACGGTGCTCTTCTAGAAACCCGGTGAATTGTTGGTGGAGTGTGTCACTGATCAGGGAGGCCCAGTCGTAACGTTCTTTTCTGCTGATTATCTTGCCAATAATGTAGAACATCCACGGCTGGAAGGATTTTCCCTCCTCTTGTCCAGTGACTCTGCTGAGTAGGGTGATTAGCACTCCGTACTCGTCTTTGAATTCTCCTCTACCAACCAATCTGGGCAAGCTGTTTCTCTTTGTTTTCAGCCAATGTTCAGCCATTATAAGCGAACACTTGTCCTTCGAAGCCTCAAATGCCTTTTCGCATTCTATCACTGATATGACCTTCTTGGTAGGGCATGGTGGAATTGCAAAACAAGTCTCTATGTCCACCGGTTTCAAACTGCAAATCACCCTCCCGTCTACTGACAGGATCTCTCTTGTAGTCGGGTTGTAATGCTTAGTGCAAGCAATTACAAGCTCGATGCTTTGTAAGGTGATTGGAATAGATGCTGCTTGAAACAAACCGAATTCTTCGATGTTCTGCAATGTGATTTGATTCATGCCCTCCAAGTTTTCAGAACTGACCTCTGGATTTTTCTGCCATAAGTCTGTATCAGTCGTTTTCAGGTAATCATGGTATAAGACCGTTTTGGTCTTGTATTGTACTTGAGAGTACTGCATTCTGAAAACCTTGAAGATTGACTGGGCACTTGACCCTGTTCTGACACTTTTTTGGAACTGCTAAAAATAGCCTCGTCGGGGGTAGTTTTTACGAAAAATTCTGAGACATGGGTTTTGTGAAGAATTATTTTCTAAACAGACCCAGATCGTCAGAAATTCGAAAAAACGAGTTTTTCTTTGACATGCAAGAGCCCTTCGGTGGCAGAGGCAGCAAGGGCACCAGAAAGTGATTTTTCTCGAAAAAATCTAACACATGGGTTTTGTTCGTGCTTCAAAGCCAAACAAACCCAGTTTGTCCGTTTTTCAATATTATGACTTTTTCCGGAAACCCTAAAAAATAGGGGCAGCAGGGCTACTTTTTCTGAAAAAATCTACCATGTGGGTTTTGTTGAAAAAGCTGTGCTGATCATACCCAGTTGGTCAGATCTGTGATAATCTGTCGTTTCCTGTGACATGCAAAAGAAATATAGACAGAAGTAGAGGAAGTAGACAGAAGATGGATTGGAAGTTATAAACTGCCACTTTGCAATAATCTGTCTCTGGAAGCAATCTTGGGAGAAGAATGCTTTTATTGCCAATGATCTTCAAAAATATTGAAGATCCGTTCAAAACCCCTGCCAGATCTTGAAAACTTGTTCTTGGGAGCTACTTGATGTTTTATCCTTCAACCTGCAAAAAGAATAATGATGAAAGGGACGCCTAGCATGAATATAAGGCAATTAGGGTTAAGATCCACAAAGTATGGAAGATTACTCATCATTCAGGCCTGATTTGGAGTTCCAAAAGATGATTTCCACTGATTGTGGAGTGTTTTTCTCTTTTTTGGCTCCAAATTTGCTAACTCAAGTCAACATTTTTGTTTGACTTTCCTTTAGGCGTCCAACCTTGAGTTTGATCATTTTTATCTATTTTGCAAGCTGAAGTACTCCTGTTTGATCTTCGATTCAGGTTACTCAGTTGATCTCGAGCAGTATCCGACAGTTCTGTTGTCGAGGCAGGATCAGTACGATTAGATATGCCTGGGAGAGGTTAACTCAGAAAACTGAGTTTAGGTCTCCAGAAAGAAGGGCGCCTTTTCTTGAAAGGTGCGCTTTTGACAATACCGTAGTCAATTTTCATTGACTTGTTCTTCGTTTTGACCTTTTCAGACCCTTTTTGCTTTGATCTGACGTTCCCGATGTTTGATGAATCAGATGATTCTGCTTGACGATGCGTCGGGTAGCTGGTTCAGTCTTGTTCACTATGCCTGACTTTGCAGTGGCAGCTGGCAAGTTTTGGGCTTTCAAACTAAAGGGCAGGGGCGCTTTTAGCTTTTGCTTGGTTTCATCTTGGTTGTGGACTGCCAGTCTTTGACCTTCTCCATCAGTCGATTGATTTGTTGGAAGTTCTTGCTGATAGTCTCGTTGACGAGATAGGTCATAGCTGAGAAGGTCATCCTGGGAGGCAGTGAAGATTTTGGCTAAATCTGGATACCTTTAGGAAAGGGCGCCTTTCCTTGAGAGGGGCGCTTTTAGCCATGCCTTAGCCATTTTCTGGCTTATCTTTCCAGTTTTTCAAATTTGCCCTTTTTCTGCTTGATCTCATCTCGTGATCGTCTGGTGTGTCTTATGGACTTGTTGTTAGATTGATCACGTAGCCGGGAGGAAGCTAGAAAGATATCATGTATAGAGCTGCAACTTCTGGATTCATCTGATGTCTGCAACTGAGGGGCGCCCCTGGCTAGCAGGGGCTTTTTTACCTTGAAGCTCTCTGATTTGGCACTTCTGTCGTCAATGGATCCTCCATACTTCGCTGACGGTTGGTCAATGATCCTTGAATCAGATGATCTTGCTGATTGTTTCGTTGTCGAGCCAGTATGAAAGTGAAGAGGATGACTGTTTTGACAATGCCAAATGATTTGATTTGCCCTCTGAGGTCCAAGGGCGCCTTTCTTCAAGAGGGGCGCTTTTAACCACTGTAGACTGTGTTTTGCCTTGGTAGACAAAACGTGCACCTTCCAGACTTAGCCAAATTTTGGCCTTTTCCGTTTTGAGAATCTCCTTCGTTGAACGTCATCATTTTCATCCTTTTCCGCCATGGTTTCTTCGTTGAAGCTTTTGAGGTTTAGCTTTCAGCACCTGGTACTGGCCAATCTGCCATTAATGGCTGCGGAGCTCCTAACTTTGTTCCTGAAAAATAGAAATAGACCCACCAGAGTAAAACATAATTTTTGATAATTCTGACTTGATCAGTGTGATCGTGAAGGCAATTAATCCTATCAGAATTATTTTCAATCATTTCCGGGAAGGTCCTATTTTTTAGGGTTTCCATAAAAATAGGGGTGTAAAACCCTAATTTTCGTTTTTTCAAAATTTTAACCATAGGTTCCTTGACAAAAACCCACAAAGATTTCATATTTGGTTTGACCTAAAACATACTTTCGATGGCATTTTTACGTTGTTTAGCTCAATTTAAGCAGAATGCCAAAAATTTCATTTTGGGTATAACACTTTGCAAATTTTCATAATCTTCAATCGTGCCTGTAACTAGTCCTCTAGAATCATTTACGAAAAGATTTTGCAAATAAACCCCTTCTAATCAAGCTTGACTATCACCATAAGAAAGCAGTAGCATAGACTTGGGATGAATCTATTAGCAATCAACTAGGGAAGATTTTTCACCACCGTGGATGATATTCCTCGTGAGAGTTTTCATCTTTAGGAAGTTCTTGGAGAAAATCCATTAGCATAACGTTAATAATAAATTCCTACATAATGCAAATGAGCTCCAAAAAGTTATTTTAGTTCCATCTAAAACCCAATGCATCTCTTTGGGAAACAAAATAACACTTTTTTAATTAACTCCATCGTGCCACCTTGTTCAATGCCTCAAATGGGATAAATTAATTTCACTTGTAAAATATTTACCCTTGGTCGCTCATGTCCATAAAGTGAGTCACTTTTAATATTTAAATAAACATTTATTGTAACTTTATAATAAAATATTATAACAAACAATTATTTAAAATTCATCCACCTGATTTGTGGAAAGCATTGCCAGAGCATCGAATATTGAAACTGAATGTGCCAAGGTGTAATTGTCGCCAAGAGACAAAGTTGGTGTCGAAATGTTGACTTTCTAAAAATAGGAATTGGCTCCAAGAAATGTGGAGCATGGACCATATGTCTGAAAGTGCTTTTGAAAGTGTCATCATGAATTGCATTGACAATTGAGCTCAATGCCACAAGTAAAACTGGAATTATGCCAAACTACCACTCCAAGAACTGTAGAGCTCCCTTAACAAGCCAATTAGCTAAGTTACCGGTTCGGTTTTGGGTACAGATTCAGGTATGTGAAATTTTTTTTAGGGGTTTGGGTACATATGGGTACATGTGTGTGTGTATATATATATATATATATATGTATTATATATACAAAAAAATAAAAGAAATATAGAAAATTGTAAAACTAAATCGTTTCATAGTATGATACTTGATCACTAATCAATGCCAAATGCCAAAGATAAATATTAAATGCCAATTGATAGTTGAAAAATATTCAAATAAGCCATATTAATGATATTATATACGTCTATGTTCACGATTCCAATGGAAATCATCACAATTACTGAATTACAAAATGTAGTTCATGAAACATGATTCAATGTTCATTGTTCATCAATCATCAAAAAGATTATCAAAAAAATCACTATGACTTGGATTTTCAGCGGCTTCAACTTCAAGATCATCATAATTTGAACCCAAAGCGGTTCCACTTCCAGCACCATGTAGTATGTCATGATCATCATTATCATCCACATCATCCATAGTGTCTCTAGCAGGATCTTGAATGGTTGCATCCAAGTCAACAGACTCGGGTGCTACATCCCAAAGCTTCGCTGCCCCTTGCTTGTATTGAGGATCCTTAAGTGACAAAAGACG
Organism: Sequoiadendron giganteum; assembly: GCA_007115665.2. NCBI lineage: Eukaryota > Viridiplantae > Streptophyta > Pinopsida > Cupressales > Cupressaceae > Sequoiadendron > Sequoiadendron giganteum. The sequence goes on from CM021100.1 coordinate 447,387,180, forward strand.
CAAATTGGAATGAATATACACCAAGTCTTCATCTCTTTTTGCAGCCAACCAGTTACACTTCACAGAGTGGATAAAGGAGTATGTACTCCAATTCTGTTCAACGGCAAAAGAGCTTGCAATGTGGAGAGAAAACCAACAAAATAAAAAATAAAAAATGCAAGATAAATTCAAGAATGTTAAGTGTTAAATTCTGCAACACAAGGGGCAAAAAAAAAAAACTTGTGAGAGGATCTTGATTGCGAGAGGTTGGAGGTACATATAATCTTGACCATGGAGGTAACACCATGTAATAGCATCCATTTTGTATTGGTCTTTGACAACAAAAGGGGTATGATTTTTTCTTGAGATAAACAATCCAAAATATTTCATACACTTGTTTGCACTTTTGGATCAATGAAGAGTCTACTAAATGCCCTCTTATACCCGTTAGCAACTTCAAAATCTCTATATGGTGGTATTCTCCCTGGGATAGAAAGTACTTTTGTGGTATAGTACCTTGGAGATAGGGCATATGCAAGGAAGTGCAATGGTGTTGTCATCTTGTTCCAACGATGAAGAACGATTGCTTCCACCCTTTTGTAAAAGGTGTCTTCAGGATCATTCTCTCTTTTGTATTTCCATTTTTATTTTCTCCAACATCGCGTCCATGCTATCATAGACATCCCCCAAGCATGGTTCATCTGTATTAGCAAACCGAAGCATAGACATATAGGTTCAGTGAAATCCAATACATAATTCACACAATCCCACCAATCGTCATCCAAGATCAATGCCTTGACCTTTTGAGCCCTCTCTGAATTTGATTGCTTCCATATACCCAATTGGTTGCTAATAACCATTTGAATCAATGTCTCTTTCACCTTCACAAGTCGTCTCAGAACAATTGTGTGAGATGCAAACCAGGTCTTAGCAACCTAAGAACATGTTAACAGTAAGTTAATAACACATTTAAAATATGTAAATAACGCAAAAATAAAATTTATTCAATTATGTAAAACATGACATAAATGAAACTAAATAAATTAAATTCAACTTCAACAATTCCAATCTTGAATTTTTTTTGAAAATTGTTTGTGACATATGGTGGTTTGTCACAAACATTTGGATTCACCCTCCTAGTATATTTCTTTCACCCACTCTATTTGGTTGCCAATTGCTTGCATCACCAAATTGAGGGAGTGTACGGTTCACGGTGTCCAAAAGATGTGCTCATATCTAGCCTCTACCAAAGCACCTGCAGCCCTGCAAACTTTTGCATTGTCCGTAATTACTTGGACAACATTTTCATCACCCACCATCTCTATGGAGTCAATGAGAATCCTGGAAATGAACTCTGCATCTTTCACTTCCCCTTGACAGTCAATCGCCCTCAAAAAATTGCCCCCTTGGGGGACACTGCAATAACATTGATCCATGGACGGTTTTTGCAATCTTTCCATCCATCGGAAACAATAGATACACCTGTTTCAATCCAAGAATCTCTAATTGATTTCAGTTGGGCCTCTATAGATTTCTTCTCTTTTTACAATAAGGTGGTACGCACCTTTTCATACCCAAGACTTGTGAAACTAGGAGGTGCACTATTTATTGCTGACACCATGTCCCGCCAATATGGTGATCTCACCAAGTTGAATGAAGACCATTGGCATAGAGGCAACGTGCAATTTTTTCTTCAGCAATATCTCTTGCCTCCATTTTAAATGCCCTCTCCAATGGACCTTTCTTGTAGGTGGTGATTTGTTGTTCTTCATCTTCATCTTCTGTAGAGGGCATAGACAAGAAGGGATGTTTGGAGGCCCTAATTGTCTGAGAGGGTAATGTTATTGATTTTTTCTTTCCAAAACTATAACCACTTTGTTTTCCTTTTGCAATCAATTTGTCAGCATCCTCTTGTTCTTTTATAAATCCTGCTATTTGTACAACAGGCAACCCCTTCTTTTCTGGGTCCTCACACATATTAATCCTTTTACCACCAGGGCCCATAAAATGAAGTTTCACTCAGTAATAGGAGCTATTATATTGTGCATTGCAAAAATCGCACTTACAAACTAACCCTCCACCTCCAGGAAGTTGTGAAATTCTTGTGGTATGTCTCCATAAAGGACATCCTTTATTAGTTTTGAATTTTTGACTTCCCTCCCCACCCATTGAACTTTTACTACTGGCCATTGTTGCAATCTATTAAAAAAAAAAAAAAACATACTTGAAAAACTTCTTCACAAACTTGAAAAAATTCATCAAAAGACTAAAGAATAGGGTTTAAATGCATATCTTAAACATTTAAATCTCCTTTGTGGAAGCTATTTGGCACTCCACAATTGATCTCCTTCAAATACAATCACCTCCCTTCAAAATGCCCAGATGCAAAGAAAATATGGTGAGAGCAAACTGAGACGTAAAAATGAAATGTTTGTGTGTTTGAAGGCCTCATATTGGGCCATTTTAGGGTTAGGAGGAAAATTTTTAGAAAATAAAATGTTTTTTATTGAGTTTGGGCCCACTTTTTATGGCTTGGATTGTGGGTTCTCTCGGGTTCGCCCAGGTTTGTATGTGGTTCGCCTAGGTTCTTGATGTTTTCACCGGAGTTTGTGTTGGGTGCGTACAGGGTGCACGCCCAACACTATGGGTTTGCCTGGGTGCGTGGGTGTGCGCACCTTGGCAAATCCACTATAAGAGACCAGGTGTCTCTCAACCCAACTATACTGAATAAAACAAACTGTTTTTTTGTGTTTTGCAGATTTTGTATTTTTTTGTGGTTTTTGCAGCAATAAAGAAAATGCGATTTTGATAATCAAATGCTATAAAAATTATTAATAAATTCAATAACGATAAATGATGCATTTAATAACCCTCAGAGAGATGGTGCATGGTTTTATTCTCATTACTGAATGATTACAATGCATTTCCGGAACCATGTAAATACGAAAACAATATTATCTATTTCAAGAACCTGATTTTTACTTGCAGCCATCTGATGAAGCATGGAATGGTACGGCCAAGTGAAATGATGACTTCTCTAGCCTCAAAGTTGATGCAAAATGCTCCAGAGTCCAAGGCGTCCCAAATGGTGAAGGTAGAAGACAAAAAGGCAACCGTTTTTGCTTGCAGGAAAAGTACGGCCTAAACCAGCATTAATGAAATCTGTACAGCCTTGAAATGCGTGCCAGATGCTGGATAAACCACTACCAATGGAAAAGATTCACTGCTGGAGGATGATCGATCAAATACTTTGAATATGAACTCCACAATATGCACTGTAATGACCTCTGAATGAAGCCACTCAACTGACAATCTTCAATTGGTATTTCACAGCCTCAGTATGTCTGATTCTAAAGAGGGAACGTTCTCCAAAATCCAATGATTTGCAAAAACCCTTGTTTCACAAACCCTAATGTTCTTAGAGAGAAAAATAGACAAATTAGAATAATTCAAAATGAAGTTCGATTTGCCTTCAAGAGAAATATATACTCCCTCACAAATTTCGACCCTTCTCCAAAAATCAACTTAAATGCATTTAATAACATAATAATTCGCCCCTTTAGAGACTTAGGCAAATTATTAATAAGTGGCGTCCCTTTTGATGAATAATTAAATACTCATTTAATTATTATTTATCTCCCTTATTATAAAGTATTAAATACTTTATAATTTGCCATTTAATAATTACTTAAAATTTCATTAAAGTGACTTTATATTATAAAGTCAAATTGATAATCTTTTAATAATCATTAAATGCCCAAGTAAACATTGTTTGTTCATCAAATCATCAAACTGGGTCAAAACTGAGCTGACCAATTGAAACAGGTGCCCTACTATAAATAGCAACTCCTGCCTGGCTGACTTACTATAAACAGTAAGTATCTGTAAATCATTCTGAGAACGTCTGCCAGGGCCCAAACCTGAATCAACTGATGTTGTAATGTTCCCAAACACTGAATAACTGCCTCAAGTGATCCTCTAAACACATCTGTCCGCCTACGAGGATCTGAATGATAGGCTAACCCCTGAATCATCTGTACTGCCTAGGAAGGGGACATTACAGTCCGCCCTCCCTGAAATTGCTTGTCCTCAAGCAATCTCAGCTCCAAATGCTGTAAAATCTCCTCAAACTCCCATGTAGCATCCTCAATTGGTAAGTCTCTCCACTTGATCAGATATTCCCTGATCACCCACCTCCGAAGATGTCTCTCTCTAATATCGAGGATGGCCTCTGGTACTAGAATCAACTTCCCCTCATCATCAAGGGGTGGCAGTACTGGGGAGGGTATCACATGCTAACCCAATGACTTCTTCAGACGAGAAACGTGAAACACGTTGTGAACCCTGCTATCCGCCAGTAAATCCAACTCATAAGCAACCTCACCCACTCGTCTGATGACTCGAAATGAACCATATTAACGAGGTTTCAACTTCTCTGCACCACTCTTCTGCAAAGTGGACTGACGGTAAGGCTATAACATGAGGTACACCATGTCACCCACTGCAAAAGAACGCTCAACCCTTTTCTGATCAACATACTGCTTTTGTTGATTCTATGCCCGTTGAATATTATCTCTGAGAGACCTCAAAATATCCTGCTGATCCTGTAACATATCACCTATGCTGGGCACTCTGCTATCACTCCACACCAAATCCAAAAGGTTGGGTGCCTCATACCCTTAGAATGCCATAAAGGATGTCATCTGTATAGTCATGTGGTGAGTAGAGTTATAACAATACTCACAGAGGTATATCCACCTCACCCAAGCTCTCTGCTGTCCAGCTATATAATTACGTAGATATCCTTCCACCCACTTATTGACGATCTCTGTCTGTCCATCTGTCTGTGGATGGTAGCTGGTGCTAGGTGTCAGTTCGGTCCCACAAAGTCTGAACAACTCCTGCCAAAATTTGCTCATGAACCGACTGTCTCTATCGCTGACTATAGTCCGAGGCAAACCATGTAAACTGAATACCTCTCTGAAAAAGAGTTTTGTAGTCTGCGATGCTATGAAAGTAGTGGTGATCGAAAAGAAGTGTGCATATTTTGTCAGTCGATCAACAACCATGTAAATACAATCTTTCCCTTGGACTTTCGGCAAGCCCATGATAAAATCCATGGATAGACATTCCCACTTCCTGTCAAGTATCGGAAGCGGTTGAAGCAAGCCAACAAGATATGTGTGCTCTTGTTTGTTCTGCTGACAAACAACACACTCTTGCACATACTGATGGACATTAGTCTTTAGCCCTTTCCAAGTAAACCATTCTCGTACCAACTTATATGTCTTCAAGTAACCGGGCTGGCCCGCCATAGGAAGATCATGAAAGGATTTCAGAACTGTACCCTTCAACTCTGATTTTGGAACCAGGAAAATCCGTCCCTTGTAAATGATCAAGTCATTCACAACAGTGTATCTGCTATCCTGCTTTGTCCCCTCAACTAAGCTAGAAGCCCATTGGTTCTTAGCATACTCAGCAATAATCTTGTGCCTCCAATCCTCAAAGATTTGTGCCATAGCATTCAACCGAGGTCTGCGAGACAATGTGTCAGCTACAACATTCCGCTTCCCCTTAATAAAGGTGATATCAAAATCATAAGATTGCAATTTACTGACCCATTTTTGTTGCCTTTCATTTAAGTCTCGTTGTCCAAGGAAGTGTTTCAGGCTATTGTGATTTGTACGCACACTGAATTTGCTGTCCACCAGGTATTGCCTGAACTTAGCCAAAGCGTACATAATGGCTAGCATCTCCTTGTCATAAATGCTATAAAATCTCTCATGACCCCTAAGCTTCCTACTCTCAAAAGCAATAGGGTGTCTCTCCTGCATCAATACAACACCAATCCCCTCTCCTGAGGCATCACAAAACAAGTCAAAAGACTTCATAAAGTCTGGTAGTGCTAACACTGGACATGAAGTCATAATCACCTTAAACCTGTCAAAGCACTCCTGAGCCTACGGTGACCAAGCAAATGCCCCTTTCTTTGTCAAATCAGTAAGGGGTGCAACGTGACGTGAGAACCCACTAACAAATCGTCTGTAAAATGCACATAGCCCAATAAATCCTCTGAGCTGGGTAAGGTTCTTTGGAACCGGCCACTCTACTATAGCTCGGACCTTCTCAGGGTCCATACTAAGTCCCTTGGCACTGATGATGTGCCCAAGATAGAACAACTTAGCCATGCCCATCTCACACTTGGACTCCTTGGCATACAAGGACTCCTCTGCCAAGATGCTCAGAATTGTATCCAAGTGAGCTAAATGCTCCTCCCATGACCTGTTGTATACCAAAATGTCATCGAAAAAGACCAACACATATCTCCGCAGCTGAGAACGGAAAACCCTGTTCATTGTAGCCTGAAAGGTAGTAGGGGCGTTGGTTAGACCGAAAGGCATAACCAAGAACTCGAAGTGACCGCAATGGCACCTGAAAGTGGTTTTCTCTATGTCTTGCTCCTTCATCCGAATCTGATGGTACCCAGATCGCAAATCAATCTTCGTGAAGAAGATAGCACCATGCAACTCATCGATGCGGGGTATAGGATACCTGTTTTTAATCGTTCTCTTATTAAGCTGACGGTAATCATTACACATTTGTAATGACCCATCCTGTTTTTAATCGTTCTCTTATTAAGCTGACGGTAATCAATACACATCTGTAATGATCCATCCTTTTTCTTCGCCAGCACTACCGATGAAGCAAAAGGTGATTTGCTAGGTCTGATATGCCCCATGGCCAACAACTCACTGATTGTTTTTTCTATCTCATCCTTGATGCACTTAGGATGTCTGTATGGTGTGATCATAATGGGCTTTGCGCCCTCCTTCAACTCTATAATGTGTTCAGTTCCTCTATCTGGAGGTCTACCTAGTGGAATATCATCAAACACTTTAGATTGTTTAATCTGTATTTCCTGAATGTCAGGATGGTACTCATGCTTTTGCTGCTCCGGTTGTGCAGGCATCAACATACATTCAACAGCCCACTCTACCATATCATGACGAATGGCCTCTCCATCTGTCTGTAAGATACAACTCTCAAGTTACTATCCCTGATAGCTTTAATCACATGTGGCTTCTCGTTGACTTTAAACTTCATTTCCGTATCCCGTAGATTGAGGGTGAATTCCCCCAACTCGTGAAGCCATGCCATTCCAAGTACTACATCAGTATCTCCCATATTGACAACATAAAACTCAGCTTTGAATTCATAATTATTAAGCCGCATGGGAAGGTGTCATATTTTCCTGTCACATTTAAGTGTGTACCCGTCAGCTACCTTAACTCGGATACCCTCAAACTCCTTTGTCTGTATGCCACGCTTCTCTACCAAACGTGCATCTATAAAGTTGTGCGTTGCACCTGTGTCAATAAGAGTTATAACTTTCTGACCAGCTAGGAGCCCATGTAGCCTAAAGAACCATCTCTCTGAAGACTAGTCAAATGTGCCTCCTGTAGTTTCTTCCCACCATCATTTTCATTATCATTTTCAGACCTTTCATCATCTGAATGCTCTGAATCAGCTTGCTGGTTTGATAGATCAGATTGCTCTTCACCCTCATAAAACCACTCCATCTAGTTACTTTTGGCTTTAGGACGAAGAAACACAACTTCTTCTTGCGTAAATCATTCAATGTTCCTCTGTCAAACAGTGGTGCGTTACTTTTCCTAGGATCAGGTGGATCCCTCTTCCTATCAAAGGATTTATCTCTGTCAAATGTTTTGTTTGGCCTCGAGTTTGGTGTAGATCTTGAAGAGAACTTGCTGCGAGTTGCTGCAAGCTCCATACTGTGTGCCTTCCTCATCGCCTCCTGAAGGGTGGGAGGATCAAATGCCTTGACCCAACCTCTCATCAGCTCATATAATCCCTCAATGAATAGAATGACCAATCTTCTCTCCGAAATACCTGTCACCATGACTGCAATCTTCTGGAACTCACCAATGTAGGCATCCAAATTACTTGTCTGTCTGAGCTGTGCTAGCTCTCTAAAATAAAGTTTTGGATCCTTCTTATCAAAGTGTTCTATGAGCCTGTTCGTGAACTCCCGGTAAGTAGTAACCTGGTGGTGACCCAATGTGTACATGTCGTGATGCCACCAATCATGCACCAATCCATCAAGATGTAGTGTGGCAAATTTAATGGCCTTGTCCTCCTGCATAGGTCTTAAAGATAGGTAATTGTCTAACTTTTGTACCCAAGACCTCGCTGAACTATTATCCGAGCCATCAAAATAAGGCAAGACAATCTTGCTCACTGCATGCTGAATATCCCTATTCACCTATGGTGGTGGCTGGTATTGGTGAGCTCTGCTGTCAAATCTCCCTCCACCCCTAGGCTTATGTACATCCATGAACTCATGAAATGACAATGACTGCCTAATCTCTGGAGCCAAAGTCGAGTATTCTTCGAAGAGTCTAGTCATGTCCGCTACTGATGTACCATGCTGTGGCTGAAACTTTGTCTGGTGACCCTATTGTTCTGCCTTCGAAGTCGGTGGTGCCTCCCTACTGATAAAGGTAGGCTGTCCAAGCCTACGCTCATGAACAACCGGTGACAGCTGCGGCCGTACAGACATCTGTGGCTGGTCTAGACCTACTGTCCTACTAGACTGTCCTATTTGAATGTAGTGCTGGTGAGGCGGAGTTAATTGCCTCATTGTACAAATCAGCTGTGACATCATGCTATCATGTCTACTCCTGAATTCTGCCTCATTCATTTCCGTATTTTCTGTTTCCTTTCCTGAATCCCTAGGAGTCTCTGTCGGAATCTCTCGATCTACCATGAGTGTAGTCACACTGTTCTCACTGCTACAAGGGCTAGATTTGTGTATACCGAGAATCCCTGATACTGTCTTGTTGGTGTGTGTTTTGAATACGCCACCATACACAGAATAAAATGCCCAAGGACACTTTATCCTCTCTTGAAAAGTAATTGCAAATACCTAGAAGATAATACAATGACTCCAATGTTTCTTTTGGCTAGGTTATGACATATGGACAAGGTCAGTGGGCGTTGTGATTTGCTGGTAATCACAAGGGGACTTACATAAAATTCATTTCTCGGGTCGAGGACTTAGACAGTTTTATCATTGAGGCTCTTTTAGATGGGTATTTCAGATATTCCAAAAAAAAGGCAAAAGGATAAGGGTTTAGAAATCTAAACTATGCCTAGGAACTCAAGAGACGACAGTGACAAGATAAAATAGGGTAACCACACTTTGTTTCGCCTCCTTTGGACAACTACGCAAAGTGGGTGCAATCTTCAAGGGAAGTGATAATGATTTTCATGTTTGAATTGAAAACAAATAGAAGTTAAGCATCCACAAATCAACGGCTCAGACTAACTTTACACATCAAATGCAAATCATCCATTTGACAAAAGTATGAGCTAAATTTTATCTATCACTGCTATCAAATCTATCATCCACTTAACAAACATATAAATGGAATACTAATCTAATTCTACTCTAAGTGTTGAAGGAGAAATATTAAACCTTGCACACTATTTGAAAACAAAAGTGATTCTAAGCAAATCATGCACTAGAGCTTTTATTGACGGAAATAGTCTTGTCGCAACAATATTATACTACTCACTTCACAAATTACAAATGAGGGGGCGAGCTCAATTTATAGGCTCCCTGATTACAATTCAATGGCCAAGATTGATTTCAAATCAACGGTCGAGATTACAAAATAAAACCCTAATTAGGGCTTGTCACAATTAACTACCTCTCGACCAATAAGAAAATTACATTTTGGGACACTTGTCCTTTTTGCTAAATATAAACCAATTCCATGGATAAGTCAGGTTCATTGAACGTAGACATGTTGACTTGGAACAATTTGATTGGTTTCGAAGATGACGAGGTGCCACCTCAACGTGATAGATGTCCTCCTTGGTCTCCTTGTTCTTTTCCCATAGATTTATCTTCCTTTGCCGATGACTTTGTCCTTTGTGTTTGTTCCTTCCTAGCTGTGATCTTGGATTTCCTTCGGGATTTTGATTTCTTCTTCTCACTTGCATCAGAATCTGGAAGTCTTCCCTTGGAGCAGTTATTGAACTTTTCCTTCCTGATTGCTTTGAAATTCCTTCAAGTGCCTTGAATTTGGAGAAGAGCTCTCCTGTGCTTTCGCCAAAATGGAGGAAATTGGAACTTTCTCTGTGAAGTAGTTCCCATACTTAGCCAAATTTTGGCTATTCAATTTCGTCTTGTAACACCTTCATGTGGACCATTCAACACTTAGCCAAGATTTTGGCCATCTTTATGCTCGAATGAACTTTGCCTGTGGATTTGTCTTTAATTTCGAGTTTGGCTTGTGCTAAGTAGGGCAGACTCCATCCTTGGGCAAGAATTTTATTCATTTCCTCCTTATTGCTCTTCATTTTTCTTGTTTTCTTTCCAACACTTAGTCAAAATTTGATCCTTTTATTGTAGGAAAATTCCACACTTAGCCAATTTTATGAGTTTTCCTTGGCGGACTTCATAGTTGTTGCACCACTTTGCTCATTTGTTAAGGCGGAGTTTGTCTTCCTTGTGCTATTCCCATCTCGCTCTCAGGCGGACTTCATCTTCTCTTGGACAAGGTGGACTTTGAAGCTGGCTGGACAAGATGCATTTTCCTCTAAGAGTACTTGATCTTGTGGCTAGACATCTTCATGGCGGAATTCACCGATCTTGGACATGCTTCCCTATTGGAAGGCGGACTTTGCCTTGTGCCTGCCATTGCTTTGGGTGAACTTTGCCAATGCTTAGACACTTCCTTTCCTGTGGCGTACTTTATTCTTAACCAAAAATCCGACTTAGTCAAAATTTTCAAATTTTCTCTCTCCTTTTGGGTTGGACGGACTTGGAGGTTTCTTTGCCATTTTGCATTTATGTCCATGCCTTAGAAATTTATTTTATGTTGAGTTGGGCGGACTTCGTGTTTGCCTTGCCATACACTCTTCCTTTTGTGCCAAAGAATTTTATTCCGTCATGCCGAGGAGTGAATTTCATGCTAGCTTGATCCCCTCTCTCTCTAGGCATATTTTTTATCCATGCCTTAGAAAAATGTCCTCTCCCAAAGTTGGGCGGACTTCAGCCTCTCCTTGACATTGGCGCACTTTAGCCTTGCCTTGTCCAAGGGCGGACTTGGACATCTTCAATTTAGCCTTGGCGAACTTCATGATTGGTTGGCCATGTTGGGCGGAGCTGCTCATTGCTTAGAGAATTTTCTTGACACTTAACCAAATTTTGAAAATTTATTCTCAAGACTTAGCCAATTTTCGAAGTTTTTTCTCCCCAAGGTATCAACACTTAGCCAATTTTTGAGTTTTCTCTTGGCGGACTTCCTGCTTGGCCGGACATTTTTTTCTTTGTGCTGGGCGGACTTCATCATGTTCATGCCCTTTTTTTTTCCTTGCATGTTGCTGGGCGGACTTGCTAGCCTTCTTGCCATTGACATTTTTGGGTGGACTTTGACCTCACCTTGCCAAGGGTGGACTTCAGCCTTGGCTCGCCATCCACTTCCTCCTTCCTTGGGCGGACTTCATGCTTCTTGTGCCATGGGAGGCTCTCTTCCTTGCCATTGGCGGACTTGGCTCTCCTTGTGCCATGGCGGACTTCAGCCTTGGCTTGCCAATGCCAAAGGTAGGGCGGACTTCATGTCTTGTCTGCCATTCTTTCCTCATGGGCGCCCTTCATCAAACTTAGCCATTTTCACCAAAATTTTGCTATTTTACCTTGATTTTCATGATTTCTGGAGGCGTGTTGACTTCATGCTTTGTGGGATCCCAAAATAGAAACTTTCCAAAAATAGAAAAAGCAAAAAGCATCCCTAAAAAATAGGAACTCCAGAATGGCCTAAAAATGCCAAAAAGCAAAAAGCAAAAAAGCAGAATCCCTAAAAAATAGGAAGTGTCAGAATTGACTCAAAGTAATGGCATTCCTCGTCTACCGGTCCTTCTAAGCACTTCCATGACATCTAGGCACTGATACGGGCTTGAATTCTCTACTTGGCTCAGATGATTTCTACAAAACTCTAACTCCTCATTGTAAATAAATGGTGATAAGCAATTGCGATGCCAAGGCAAGAAACCAAAAGCAAAAAGAAGGGGTCCCCATTTGCAATGGGGCGATGTGTGAAATAGGTCACAACATGTCTCACCTTTTGGAATAGGTGGACCTGTCCAATTCTCAATTCTACTTGTTCCTCTACCCTTATTGTAGAATATAATGTCTCTACTCATGAAGAAGCATCTAAAAAGCAAATTTCTGACTGAAAGAGCATAGGCTAGCAGGACTTCTGTGCTCTAATACCACTATAAGAGACCAAGTGTCTCTCAACCCAACTATACTGAATAAAACAAACTGTTTTTCTATGTTTTGCAGATTTTGTATTTTTTTGTGGTTTTTGCAGCAATAAAGAAAATGCGATTTTGATAATCAAATGCTATAAAAATTATTAATAAATTCAATAACGATAAATGATGCATTTAATAACCCTCAGAGAGATGGCACATGTTTTTATTCTCATTACTGAATGATTACAATGCATTTCCGGAACCATGTAAATACGAAAACAATATTATCTATTTCAAGAACCTGATTTTTACTTGCAGCCGTCTGATGAAGCATGGAATGGTACGACCAAGTGAAATGATGACTTCTCCAACCTCGAAGTTGGTGCAAAATACTCCAGAGTCCAAGGCATCCCAAATGGTGAAGGCAGAAGACTAAAAGGCAAGGTGTTTTTGCTTGCAAGAAAAGTATGGCCTGAACCAGCATTAATGAAATTTGTACAGCCTTGAAATGCGTGCCAGATGCTAGATAAACCACTGCTAATGGAAAAGACTCACTGTTGGAGGATGATCGATCAAATACTCTGAATATGAACTCCACAATATGCACTGTAATGACCTTTGAATGAAGCCACTCAACTGACAATTTTCAACTGGTATTTCACAGCCTCAGTATGTTTGATTCTAAAGAGGGAATGTTCTGCAAAATCCAATGATTTGCAGAAACCCTTGTTTCACAAACCCCAATGTTCTCAGAGAGAAAAATAGACAAATTAGAATAATTCACAATGAAGTTTGATTTGCCTTCAAGAGAAATATATACTCCCTCACAAAGTTCGACCCTTCTCCAAAAATCAACTTAAATGCATTTAATAACATAATAATTCGCCCCTTTAGAGACTTAGGCAAATTATTAATAAATGGCGTCCCTTTTGATGAATAATTAAATACTCATTTAATTATTATTTATCTCCCTTATTATAAAGTATTAAATAATTTATAATTTGTCATTTAATAATTACTTTAATATTTCATTAAAGTGACTTGATATTATAAAGTCAAATTGACAATCTTTTAATAATCATTAAATGCCCAAGTAAACACTGTTTGCTCATCAAATCATCAAACTGGGTCGAAACTGAGCTAACCAACTGAACCAGGTGCCCTGCTATAAATAGCAACTCCTGCCTGCCTGATTTACTATAAATAGTAAGTATCCGTAAATCATTCTAAAAACGTCTGTTAGGGCCCAAACCTGAATCAACTGATGGAGTAATGTTCCCAAACATTGGATAACTGCCTCAAGTGATCCTCTAAACACATCTGTCAACCTACGAGGATCTGAATGATAGGCTAACCCCTGAATCATCCGTATTGCCTAGGAAGGGAACATTACACCCACAGTGTTGGGCGTGCACCCAGCACGTACCTGCAGGCGAACCCGAACCGGGTGGGTACCCAAACCAAGTTCGGGGCCTGTGGGTACGAACCCTGCAACATAGCCAATTAGCTTACAAGAAATCGTGGAATAGGCCAATGCCCGACAAAGCTGGCTAGGCTTAAGAAGGGGACATTACATTTACTTTTAAAACATAATAAATAACAAATATAGGAATTCAGGTACATTTCTTTCAGAAATCTCTGGTATACTTTATTTACATCTGACAGAGTTTTGATCATACCAATTTCATAGAAATGGAGATAGTCAGCATTCTAACCTTATACCAGCAAACTAACTGTTTAGTACTGATAATTATGGGTGAAATATTTTGGCCTGGAAGCTGACTGGAAGTGCTTTAAACCTGCTGTATATGTACAGGAGTGCTAAAATTTCCCTCCAATCTGTCATAACCAATCTGCAATCTGGTATAATGCTGCTTACAATGAATAACTCAGTGATAATGGCCGTAAACTTCCTTCAAAAGCAATGGCTACACCTCTCAAAGTTCATGCCCCACCTTGGCCTGAATCTGGACTAGTATCCTGTGGTTTATAAGAATGAACATCTTCACTAAACTACAGATAGAGTGGTCTGAAAATGAATTGCTGCCTCTTTGTTGTCACACGACCCTTCTCTTTGAACTGATTAAAACGCTTCCTCTTGACTGCAATACAGGGCTGCAACTAGGGAAATAGTCTTCGTTCCCTTCAAAAGGAAAGGCCAACCTTCCGTCCACTATTTCCATTGCCTCCTCAATGCCAAAATTCAATACCTTTAGGTTGGCAGCCAGCAAAACTCCAAACAGGAATGTCTGAGAATTGTTTGCAAATTACAATCTTTTCAGCATAATTCCTCCGACATTATGGCATAATCATACCATATGGTGACTAACATTTATATGCATAGGGACTCCATGAAAGTGGTGACTAAAATTTGCATGTATAAAATATGAAATGGAATGACCAGCACAACTAAAATAATTTCTCCTTACAAATTTATTTTTGCCTGCAAACCTCAATAAATTTGTTACTTGCAACTCTTTGAACTCGTATAAGTATGGCAATCTAGCTCAAATATCTCTAAAAATCCTTTACATTCAACAAAAGTTCACACAAACAACATAGGGCACAAACTGTTTAGCTCAATGGTGATCTTTGGGTGAAATCACTCAATCAGCTAGGTGGGTTGTCGTTCACGAGACTGATTGCTCAAAGGATTTTCGTCCTTTGGCTAAGGAATGAACCAAGGTCAACCTCTCCAAATTGGGGTTTGTAAATAAAAATCCAAGAATGCCTTTTTCCATTCCCAATTGCCTCTTTCTATACCCTTTTCACTGCTTTTTCAAAAAAGTGTTTTTTTTTTACTTTTTCGTTGTTTTTTATCTAAAAAGCATTTTTTTCCTCTCTTTTTTCCCCAAGTGTCTTTATGAATTTAACTTAATATTTTAAACCCTGGAAAGTCGCTTTATAAAATAATTAATGAAATAAAGTCATCTAAGCTTAGACAACTTAATTTAATTATTTCCGCACAACTGCCAAAGTTACGGAAAATAATAAAGTAGTTCAAAGTATGAATTTTGACCCATCAGTAATACTCTAAGTGCATAAGAGATTGATCTGTGTGCAAGTTGCAACTTTTTCAAGATGATGACCCTCTCCAAGAAGTGTGGAGTGCTCCTAGAATATCGGATCTACAAATGGATGGTACCATTATACTCATCTAGGCTTCAGGAGCTTTTGGCCATAGTCAGAATACCTTCCCCATAATGTTGGTGCTCTCCAAGAAAGTAGGAGCTTTCCAAAGATGTTGAAATGGATCTAAAAGGGACACTACATCGCTATTGAAGGACTGAGGGCATCATAGAACTCCAAGAGCTGGCCGTGTAGTTTCTTTGGCAGCCGTGCCAACTCTCAGCAGGGCCATACATATCCAATAGGATCGCTGTACTTTCTACAGTCTGCTGTCCTCATTCAAAGAGCTGTGACTCTACATTTCAGCAGGCATTTCAATAATATTACAGATTGCTGCACATTGTCTTACAGATTACAGCTGTACCATCTCTCAACTGCCATACATTCTTATTTATTGCAGTTCGACAGTTTAGTCCAGCATTTACTATTGATAACATTTTGGATTTCAGAATATTCATATATATATATATATTGTATAAAGGAGTTCCTGCTGTACTTTGTATTTGTATTGGTTGGTTTCAGATAGCATGCATTCCAGAAAGATTTTATGAAGTGTTTTAGTTTCAGTCATGTGGATTTGGATTTTTTTTTTATTATAAATATTCAATATTATTTCAGTATTGCATTAATCTGAATACACAAAAATAATTGTATATTTCAAACAAATCCAAAAAAAGGACATTACAGGATAACAGGTACCTCTTAGATGATATCTTTCTGGTCCTCTAGAATATCCCCTCATTGAAGGTATTGTTTATTCTTTCTACCCAAGATGGTGCACATTTTCTCCTCCATCTATCTTCCATGTTAATGAAGAGCATCATTTGGTGTCTATCAGTTTGCAACATCCTTTTTTTGGTTCCTTCATATGAATGATTTTGGATCACATGTGAAGTTTACAAAATAGGCATTGAGGAACACATCTTTATTCCAAAATAAATGGAAATACAGTAATAACAATTTATCTCCTAGGGCTTATCTTATGACTGAAATATGGGGAAAAATCTGATTTTTCACAAAATAAAAGAAACCTTTAGGTCTAATATATTTGAATATTTCACCTTGGGTTTTGTGGATGGGAAGGGAATAGTTGTTTGGCAATTATTGTGCAGGTTTGCTTCCATTTTTATTTGCATATTTTGAAAGATGTTGTGATTCTTATTTGATAAATTCTGGAGATAAGATATCAACAGTGGAATTCACTGGGCTGCACAACTTGCTTCAAACTTTTACAGGTGCTACGGAGTATAGGGAACCTTGTCGCTGGAGATAATCAAAAAACAAATGCAGTTCTTGCTGCGGGAAAAGATATTCCTGGTGTGTCTCTTATTCCAACTATATTTACTTCTTACTTCATAATTTTCTTGAAAAGAAACTCTGGCAATTCGTAAATGATTTAAGCATTATTGTTTTGTTATTCTTTACATGAGTGAATGGATCATTCTTGTTTTATGTTCTGATATTTTTTCATTTTGTGGTTGACTGGATATCTATTTTAAGGGTCTTTGATTGGAGCTATGATTAAATGTTTGGACAGTCAGTACCGTACTTTGAAAAAGGTAAATTCAGGAAAATCTTTTAACAGAAGTTTTTTAAAATAAACTTTTTTATCAATCTGAACTCTGAGAGTCTGAAGTATATGTGACTGCTTCTCTGTTATGGTTCCTGCTTTTTACTAACCAAATTATGTGTCTGGTTGCAGGAGGCAGCTTGGGCCCTTTCCAACATTGCAGCTGGGACGTTGGCTCACAAACAGTTAATTTTTTCTAGTGGTGCAGTTTCATCGCTACTGCATTTGTTGATGACTGCAACATTTGATATACGAAAAGAAGTGGCTTATGTCTTGGGTAACCTTTGTGTTGCTACAGTAGAAGAAACAGGTGAATCAATGGCTATTTTGGAACACTTGACTGTGCTTGTTGACAGAAGATGCCTTCCAGGATTCATAAATCTGATAAAGTCACCTGATATAGAGGCAGCAAAACTGGGGCTCCAGTTTTTGGAACTGGTAATTCCTATTTCCTTGCTCACATATAGGAACCAGACAGATGAAGTGTTTATTCTGAGAAGTGCACAGATACAGATTGATGTGGCTATCTTTTGAAATATGGCCATCTAGAGCCTACATTGCATACAGTAATTGATTGTTTGGTGTTCCTGTATATATACCAACATAGAAATATCAATGCATCTTGCGTGATAAAATTGTTTCTGATTTTTGAAGGTGCATTGGTCCCTTTTGCAGTATTTTACTATGTTCCACCAAGTTTCCAGAACGAGGGGACGCGAGGACATGTTTCGGGGACGGATATTTTTTAGGCCATTTGTGGGGACGGCAGGGGACAGTAAAGGGGACAGCTATATAAAAATATAGAAAAGTTCAAAAATATAGAAGAGTTTCAAATATTCATATGATAATCATAACATTGATAAGGCATTCATCATATTGACATATACATTATAGAATTAAGAATCCTTAAAGCACAACAATAGAGTTCACAAGAGAGTCGAACAAATTAATATTTAAATTTTAATTTCTTCCATAATTCATTGTCAATGTGCATATGATATAAAAATAGAAAAAACTAAAAATAATACTGCATACACAAAAATACCCAAAGGCTACAAGTTTGCACTACAAATGTCCAAATGATCAAATTGTAAAACATAGTGATGGAAAGCATGAGGCTGCCTCTCTTCAGCATCTCACAACACTGCATCAAAATTATAGTCTGACTTTGAGTCACTGCCACTATGTGTATGAGGAGTTAGCTCATCTAATGGGACTCCAACTAATCCCTCCTGTGTGTCCTCATCCATCTGGGTGGCATCCTCTGGATCAACATCCCACCGTAAAGTTGGAGTTTGTCAATACTCTAAACTCTAAAGATTGGTGATCCTGGAGTCGCAAAGCACTATGCATGGCCACAAAATTCGTTGCACATCTAGACGTCAACCTATTCCTCTTGATAGAGTGAATAAAGCTATGTGGACTAATTCCTCTCTGTAGCAGAGGAACTAGCAACCTATGAAAGGAGGCGAATAGCAAGCATCCTCAACTTTGGTGCATCTTTGGCATGCCATGTCCACCATCCAATAGGATTTGTTTGAGCTAATGTAGCTCTATCTACTTCTGCCTCTAGTTTGCCAAATGTTGGACCATGAAGATTAGTAAAAGCAAGCCATTGTTTGCGTAGTAAACTCGACTCCTCAATTGAATACATCTTTCCAAGGGCCCTCATTAACCGTTCTTTTACCTCTTCGTCATCACAAGGAGGCAACCTACCAGCTTTTGGTGAATACCATTTGGGATTGAGAGCAAAGGTTGCCATATGAAGCAGTGTGTTCATAGTGTTCCACCGCCACATCACAATGGGCTTAAGGTGCTGCTCATGCAATCCCAAATTAGGATCCCTATTAGAAATTGCTTGTTTCATTTTTCCAAGCATACTGTCAAATGTCTCATAAATCTCTCCAAGACTAGGAGAGTTTGTTTCAGCATATCCAATGACATCTACAACTGGTGAAATGAAGGAGCAATTATATCTGCAAGTGGAAACAAAAATTTGAAAAAAGACAAGTTAGAAAATTAAAATCAGACTTTTTTTAATAAAAACAACAATCAAATTATAAATTATAAATCTATAAATAAAATGAACATCAAAAAGTTAATAAAAATAACATTTTTTTACCTCACATTTTGACCACCAACCATCATTAAGAACTTTGTGTTTGATGCTTTTTCCTTCTACAGTATTTGAAGTAGACCATCTACTCCACTCTGAATTAACCATCATCAACTGTAGAGGCTCCTGCACCTCAAGCATCCTCTCTAACAAAATAAAATAACTAGCATGTCTTGTCTCCACAAGTTTGAGGAATTCCTTCTTTGAAAATGTCTTGAAGAGAGCAAGTGAGGTGTGATGGTTGCAAATAAACATCTTAATATCTGTGGCTTCTATCACCACTTGTTGCACCCATTCTATTTTCCTTATGTCTTTCAATGCATTGTTGAATGCATGAACATGACAAGGAGTCTAAAAGATGTGCTTGTAAGCACTCTCCACCATCATGCCAACTAATTTGCACACATGTTGAATTAGTAAACCACATGCACAACATTGGAGGCCCCAACCTCCTCTATAACATCTCTCAAAATATGAAATTGAAATTTTGCATCCTTGCACTTCCCAGAACAATCAATAGCTCTAGGAGAATATGGCTGAACATGTTACTATGATGTTCATAAGTGGTCGATGTCTAATATTGGTCCACCCATCCATGACAATAGAGCAACCCATCCTAATCCAATATTGTCTCATGTCATTACCAAATTCACCTTGGAATATTCTTTGTCAAGGATTGTAGTGCGTAGTTTATGTTCTCCAAGAGGGGTGAATGAGGAACCAACATCAATTACATCTTTGAACATATGTTTGAACTTTGAAGTAAGGAGAACGTGCTACATGGAATGGGATGGCATGGTGTGATGTCCCCATCCTACAAGACTTCAATAAAGATAAGTATATGTTCTAATTCAATTGCATTTCTTGATGTAGATGTGTACATATAATAATAAATATATAAATAAATATCCATATATATATATATATATATATATGAATAAATATCTAAATAAATATATATAAGTAAATATATATATAAATAAATACATAAAAACATAATACATAAATAGACAAATCTTTATTTATATTAAGTAACACTAATCATGAAATATCGATTCGATGTGTTCAGGGAAAGAACCCTGACTATGACCTAGATGCGTCATTTTGAAAGAGCGCCTATGAAGGGTTGCATCTGATGAGGAAGTACAAATAGCGGGTTGGAGACCAAAGGAAAGGGAGGAACAGACAGAGAGGAAAATAATGCACAGATCGACAAGGAAGATTTAGAAGACAGCCAAAAATTCGCGTTGGAAAAGAGGAACGACTGCCCAATGGTAAAGACGAAGTAAGAAACGGTGACACCAAGCCAATAGCGACCACCCAACAACCATCGTCTACGATACGTCATCTAGGGAGTGACATACAAGAAGAGAAAGGCCAGCAGGGTGCACTCATATCCCCTTACAAGTAGATACGTCCCTCCAAGTTAAGGCTCAGGTCTAGCTTTCACCATCGCCAGAATTGAACAAGAACCTTCTGTCACTTCCAGCATACATTCCCTGGACCAGCCTAATAATTGAAACATTATTTGATATATCTATTGAGATTCATTTATTATTTTAGGCATTAAGAATCTGAGCAAATCTATTTTGATCAAACAAGAAACATCTCAGGCATGAACTGAGATTGATACTGCTTATAGCACTCAACTCAATTACACATCTATCTATCAAAATAAGAAAGGTCTATCACAATGGTATCAGAGCATAATCCTGCCAACCTGTAGGAGAGAAGTGAATGAAAACCTACGAAAGGAAGGGAACCATGACTGATAAATTGGCCCAAGAACTTAAGGCATTTATAGAGCAAAGAAACAAAAAGTTTGAAAGAACTAATCAGCTAATCCTACAAACACTTCAAAGCATAAATAGTCATCACACCCAAGAGAGAACTAATCCAAGGAAAGAAATGCAATCAAATCACTCTGAGAATGAACATTCAACCCGAAGTTCCACACTAAGGCCAACCATGCCTCCTTTCCTTCCAAGCACAAATATCATAGAAGAAATGGAAGAGCAAAATGCCTATAGTGCAAAGGATATCGCACTTATGTACGTTGTCCTACACCTATCAAGGATAGCTCATGATTGGTGGCACCATGGACTCATCACACAAGGACACCAGAATATAACCACCTATAGTGAGTTCACTCAAAAACTCATTGACAGGTTCGACCAGAGGCACCCCAAGTGGTATTTCAAGGATCTCACCCAACTTAAGCAACAAGGAACAGTGGAGGAATACGCAAATGACTTCCAAAGGATAGCTGTCATGGTCCCCGGCCTATCTCAAAGAAGACTCACCTATCTATTTATTGAAGGGCTCAAGGAGCCAATCAAGAACATAGTAAACCCGTTGGAACCCCAAACCATGGGAGAAGCAAATTTAAAGAGCCATAAAGGTAGAGTCAAGTTCTCCAAAGGAAAAAGCCAAGAATCCTTCGGTCAAGCCACAGCCTAGACAAGACCAACGAAGGAAAGATGATAGGAGAAGAACTTGCCACTTTTGCAATGAACCCTGGATCATAGGCCACAAATGCCTTGACAAAGAAGCCAAATGCAAGGAACCTTGGGGGAAAGACCACAAATGCAAGAAAGGACAAATACACAACATAAAAGAAGCTTGGGATGAAGAATCAAAGGAAGCTCCCACCAAAAGAGAAAAATGGGACCAAGATGAACAAGGGACCTTGGCGTTCATTTCTCAAGCAAGTGAGCATAGACCTTTTCAAATCAAAGGCACACTAAAGGGGTAGAAAATTATTGCCCTAGTGGATAGTGGGGCCTCGCACAATTTTATCAGCAAAAGTTTAGTGGCAAAACAAACATTAGGGGCTCAAATCTTCAAGGGTTTCAAAGTAGCACTTGCAAATGGAGCCACAAATCAATGCTCAAAGGTCATCCCTCAACTAGAGATTACATTGGACGGTCATACCATAAGAGGGGATTTTTATGTGGTGAACCTACACAATGATGTAATATTAGGGATGCCTTGGATCAACTCCCTAGGGCGCTTTACCATGGATAATCCAAATTTAGAGATCTGCTTCAAGCACAATGGCCAAAAAGTTACGCTTAAAGGACTACCAAATGGATCTCCCAAAGTAGCATCATGCAAAAGGATGGAGATGATTGTAAGGCACGGTCAAGGAGAGTGGATAGTTCAATGCATGGTATTAGATAAATCACCCTCTCATGAGCCAGCTATTCACGTCCACATCCAACCGATTCTAAAGAGACATGAGAAGATTTTTGGAGATATTCCTCTCGGTTTACCTCCAAAAAGGGGTTTTGAGCACTCCATAGAATTGTAAGGAGGAGCAAAACCAGTGATCATCACCCCATATAGGCATCCTCAAAGGTTCAAAGAAGAAATCGAGAAAACAATTAAAGAGCTGCTGGAAATGGGACACATTCAACCAAGTAATAGTCCCTTTGCATCATTCGTCGTATTAGTCAAGAAGAAAGACAACACTATGCAAATGTGCATAGACTACAGCGCCTTAAATCAAAAAACTATCAAGAGTCAGTATCCCATCCCAAGGATAGATGAATTACTAGATGAACTTCATGGAGCAAGATACTTCTCCAAAATTGATTTACGCTCAGGATATCATCAAATCCGAATGAAGAAGGAAGATGTACCAAAAACAACATTCTGATGCCTTTATGGGCATTTCGAGTTTCTAGTCTTGCCCTTCGGTCTCACCAACGTTCCAGCCACCTTCCAATCATGCATGAACCACATTTTTCGCCAACAACTGAGGAAGTTTTTACTAATCTTCTTTGATGATATTTTGATTTATAGTAAAACATGGGAAGAGCATCTCCGTCATATCGAAGAATTTCTGAGTATTTTGGAATCGGAATCTGTTTATGCAAAGATGTCAAAATGTGAATTTGGGCTAGAAGAGATACTCTATTTGGGACACAAGATCAACGCAGAAGGGGTAAGTGTGGATGTGAAGAAGGTTAAAGCAATCAAAGAATGGCCCAAACCAAGGACTTTGACTCAACTTAGAGGCTTTGTGGGGTTATGCAGCTACTATAGGCGTTTTGTAAAAGGTTTCTCCAAAATAACCACTTCCCTCATAGACTTGACAAAGGAAGGAGCTTTTATGTGGAATGACCAAGCTCAACAAGCATTTGAGCAACTCAAGGAAACCATGAGCACCTGCCCTATCCAGACTATTCCCGATTTCACACTACCGTTTGAAGTGCAATGTGATGCCTCCAGAGAAGGAATCAGCACGATACTCATGCAAAGGAAACATCCAATAGCCTTCGAAAGCCGCAAGTTGACAGAGTTCGAGAAGCACTATTCCATATATGACAAAGAGATGTTGGCTATTATGCACGCCCTAGCCAAATTTAGACAATACCTAGTCTGTGAAAAGCTCATCATCAAAACAAACCACAATAGCCTAAAATTCTTCATGCATCAAAAGGATCTTAATGATCGTCAACAAAAATGGGTGAGCCGAGTTCAGGCCTATGATTTTGACATAGAATATGTTAAAGGAACTAGCAATGAAGTGGCAGATGCATTATCTAGGCGCCCACACCTCAACACCTTCACAAGCATTTCAAAGGATTGGAAAAATAATATCATTGCCGAATATGCTAAAGATACACAAGCCTCAAAAATCTTAGAAGGAAGGGTGCCCAATGAGGAGTACAAGATATGGGATGATCTCATCTTACATAAAGGAAGGATATTTCTAGTCCCCCACTCAAAGATAAAGAACAAAATCATCAAGGAATTCCATGATAGCCCTCTGGCAGGTCACCAGGGGTACTACAAAACATATAAACAAATTAGTGAGAAGTATTCTTGGAAAGGATTAAAAGGTGATGTGCTCAAACATGTACAAGAATGTATGGCTTGTCAGCAAAATAAGGTAGAACAAAGTCATCCGACAAGACTACTACAACCGTTGCCTATTCCCAACCAGAAGTGGGAGAGTATCTCAATGGATTTCATAACCAGATTGCCTAAGGTACATGGAAAAGATAGTATTTATGTGATAGTAGATAGACTTACTAAGTATGCCCACTTCTTTGCAATTCCATCAGAATACAAAGCATCTCAGGTAGCAGATTTATTCTTTAAGAAAGTTTTTTGCCTACATGGGATACCCAAAACAATCATTAGTGACAGGGATAGTAATTTTTTGAGCCAATTTTGGCAAGAAGTTTTTCGGCTAGCAGGGACAAGTCTGACCCCTAGTACAAGTTACCATCCACAAACAGATGGGCAAACATAAATAGTTAACAAGTGGATAGAAGGGTACTTGAGGAATTATGTAACAGGCCAACAAACCGCATGGATAAAATGGCTACACTTGGGCAAGCATTGTTACAATACCACCCATCATATGTCAATTGGGATGAGTCCTTTCAAGGCCCTATATGGATATGAATCCCCCTCCTTTGGGCACTTGATCACCCAAGAAAGGAAGGTGCAAAGTGCACAAGACTTCATATAGAAAAACATTGACCTTCTGAAGACCCTTAAGGAAAACTTGCAGCAAGCACAAAATCAGCAGAAAATCTATGTTGATTGACGCCGCATAGAAAGGACATTTGAAGTTGGGGATGTTAAATATTGATCAAATTGATCAGATTATAAACATAATAATGAACTTGAAATTATGAAGTTGAAGTCAAATCAAATCTTGGATGTATGTATCCTGGATTTGTAAGTCTGAATTTCTTTTATTGATATTCGATCCTCAAGAGCAGAACATTTATTAATTTCGATGATGTTCTTGTGGATCAGATTTTCTGTAAATATAAAATAGGGAGACATGTCCCATGAGCGGACATGTCTTACTTATTGTGTCTCTTCGTCTAACTAAGACAACCGATCATCAATCGGTTTAGTTACTTAGCAAACATGAAGGTTCGATTTATATTTATCTTTGTACAAATAAGTGTTATCCAATCTAGAACTCGATCTGGATTTATATATGCAATTTATATCCTCTAAATGTAGATTGTAAACAATACTTGGGATGTAGCGATTTCGATATATATAAATGATGATGTTGAATATATTCAATCATCATTTATATCTGATCAATGCTAATTTATTTCAACACTCCCTCTTAGCTAGGGAAGATAACTCTAACCAAGTATATAGTGATATCACCTTACTCGTGATATTAGGAGATATGGTATGCTTCTAAGAGTGTTAAGTCACATAACATTCTTCATAACACATCTTCATTGTGGTATGTGCACTGACATCAAATCTCATGATGTCTACCATAATAAATCATGGCATATCCATGGATACATTTATCCACCATGATTATCCCATATGGATCATAATGATCTTTAACTAATATCATGTCTCATGATATCTATCAAAATGTCCACGAGATACTATCTTGACATATCCACAGATATCAAGTCACACGATATCCATCATGATAGTGAAACTAATTATTGTAGAGTCGTCACTTTACAATGTCAAAATACAAGTGTTCATTATCAGAAAGATCGTCACCTTTCAATAATGTACACAGGGGGAGAGGGCCCATAAAGTCGTGGAGTCACACACATGACAAAAGAGTTTACACATTAAACATCTTTTAAATATATTAGTACAAAATAAACAATTTGAATCTCAATCTCAATAATAATTTACATTTCAACCATACCAAGTTTCTTCCTGAAGTGTAACTCTGGAGAGAGGGTTGGTGAAAATGTCTATTGTTTGATCATTTGTACTAATATACTCCAACTGGATCACATTCTTTTCTACCATGTCTCTTACATATTGGTAAGGGATCTCTATATGCTTTGATCTATCATGGAATACTGGATTCACTGAAAGCTTAATGCAACTCTAATTGTCACAGTGGATAATAGTAGGATTTAGGGACTCACCAAATAATCCCACAAGCAATTTCCGGAGCCATACTGCTTCTCTTGCTCCCATAGAGGCTGCAATATATTCAGCTTTTGTTGAGCTTTGTGCCACTGAAGACTATTTCCTGCTGATCCGAGAGATCATAGCCGATCCTAAACTAAAGCAACATCTTGATGTGCTTTTCTGATCGGTTACACTTCCAGCCCAATTTGAATCAGAGTATCCATATAAATCTAGGTTGACATTCTTGTATTTAAGACCATATCCAATAGTACCTTGAAGGTATCTCAATATATGCTTCACAACAACAAGGTGAATTTCCTTTGACTCACACATAAAGTGGCTTAGGGCATTCACTGCATAGCAAATATCCCGTTTGGTGTTAACCAAGTACATTAATGATCCATTTATCTGTCTATAGAGAGTAACATCTGCAAATTTTCATTCTACTGCTCCTTATTTCAGTTTGTGTAAGTTGGTTTCCATAGGTATAGACATTGGTCTACAGTCTAACATCCCGAATCTCTTCAGAATATCAATAGTATACTTTCCTTGATTTAGAATGATACCATCTGATTTTTGACAGACTTCTAACCCCAGGAAGTAATGTAAAATGCCCAAGTCTTTCATGTCAAATTTTGAAGCCGAGTCCTTTTTATTTTGAGTAATAAGGTGATATTCTCCTGTTATTAGCAGGTCATCAACATATAAAATTAATATCAACATATCACCTTTAATTACCTTAAAATAGAGATTTGGATCTGCATCATTCTTGGAAAATCCTAGTCCCAAAAGATAACTATCAATTCTTTCATACTAGGCTCTAGGAGTCTGTTTAAGTCCATATAGAGTTTTCTTCAATCTGCATACATGCGAGTCTGCTTTATGTATTACAAAACCTTTAGGTTGCTCTAAATAGACTTCTTCTTCAATGGTCACATTCAAGAAAGCAGTTTTCACATCCATTTGATGAATCTTCCAGCCTTTAGCTGCTGCAATAACTATTATTGCTCTCACAGAGGTGTACCGGGCAACAGGTGCAAATGTCTCTTCATAATCAATACCTTTCTTTTGTGAGAAACCTTTGGCCACAAAACGTGCCTTGTGTTTCTCTATACTGCCATCAGCAACATGTTTGATTTTGAAGAGCCATTTGGAAGAGACAACAAATTTCTCTTTTGGTCTATGTTTTGGTCGAACAACATTGCTCTAGCAACTTCTACAATAGTTCTATTTTTTCTCTCAGCAACACCTTTTTGTTGAGGATTATAGGCTACAGCAAACTCCCTCTTAATCCCAGCATTTACACAAAATTCCTTAAAGATTTATGAGGTGTATTCCTTCCCATTATCCGTTCTTAGTATTTTGAGTTTCTTCCCGGAAAAGTTTTTTGTAAGAGTTTTGAACTCCTTAAACCTTTTAAGGATTTCTATCGACCTTTTACATTTAAGAAAATATATCTAGGTCTTCCTAGAGAAGTCATCTACAAATATTACATAATATAAGAACCCTGCCATGGAGGGTACAGACATGGGTCCACATAAGTCAGAGTGTACTAGTTCTAATACATTTTTGGTTTTACTCAAACTATTTTGGAAGGTCCCCTTTGTATTCTTCCCTAGGGCACACCCTTTGCATACTCCTTCATGAATTTGTTTTAGTTTGGGCAATCCTGTTACTAATTTTTCTACAGAAGGTAGGGCATGGAAATGAATATGTCCTAATCTTCGATGCCAAATTTCATTTGAATCAGAGGTCTCATGAATAAGAGCTTATTTAGTGTCAGTACATAGTTTGTAGAGATATCCTTGTCTTATACCTATAGTTTGCACTTTCTTTATAGTGGAGTTCTTTGGCCATGCCAGAACTTTTCCATCCATAAAGGTAACCCTATATCTGTTGTCTTCAACAACAGAAATGGATATTAGATTCCTCTTTATTCTTGGTACAAACAATACTCCAGTGAGTTCTAGAGAGAGGCCAAACTTCAAATTTTTGGTGCAAGTTCCAACCCCCTTTACTTGATGTGCAGAATCATCCCCAATAGTTACTTCTTCGTCAATTTCTTCTATCATAGTATCTAGGTGTTCTCTGAACCCTGTGATGTGCCTTGATGAACCACTATCAATTACCCAGTTGTTGACTTTGTTTGATACTTGGCTTGATAATCCCGAGTAGAAGACAAATTTCTCAAAATCATATTCTGTATTTGTCTTTCCAACTATAGCAAAGGATGCTTGTTGTTTTGTTCTATCAAGGCACTTCATTGCATAGGGTCCATATTGATCACATCTGAAACATTGTATTTGGGTGATGTCTTTCCTTTTTTTGGATGATCCCTTTCCATAAGAATTCTTCTTTCTCTTGAAGTTTTTCTTCTTACCTTTCTTATGAGAATTTGTGTTTAGCACATGAATATCCTCATCTATGGGTTTTTGATTGTTTTCTTTTGTCATTAGTCTTGTTTCTTCTTGTAAGCAATCTGTTCTTAGCCTATCAAATTTAGGGAGTTTTGATCTTGCACTTATTCTTTGAACAAATGACTCCCATGAGTTTGGTAGGCCACCTAGACCTATTAGTGTTAACTCCTTGCTATCAATTTGATATCCGACTATTGACAGTTGATTTCTTAGTTCATTGATTCTCATGTAATATGCATTAATAGATTCTCCCTTGTTTATTTGAACATGATTAAGTTGCCTCTTTAGAGCAAGGGTCCTACTGGTGTTGTTTATTTCAAAGGTGCTTTCAAGGGATTTAAACATTTGATATGCAGTCTTATGTTTAGATAGAATAGGTACCATATGGTCCCTACCTGCATCTACTATAATTTTCAGAGTTTTCTCATCTTTCTCAATCCATTGAGATTTCTCCAGATCATTCTCTAGTTCTATCTTGTTTTCTTTCACAAATGAGTCTAACTTATTTTCTTGCAGAATCATCATGATTCTGAATTTCCATGAAGTAAAAGTTGTTTGCACCTTCAAGACGATCCTCGAATCTGATTACACTTGACATTATGAAGAATGAAATGTGTTTGTGATTTCAAGAGAAAATATGATTTTTAAATAATCTGATATCTAGATTTAATCGGATCTTTTCTCAACGTGGCTCTGATACCATGATAAATATTGATCAAATCGATCAAATTATAAATAGAATAATGAACTTGAATTTATGAAGTTGAAGTCAAATCAAATCTTGGATGTATGTATCATGGATTTGTAAGTCTGAATTTCTTTTATTGATATTCAATCCTCAAGAGTAGAACATTTATTAATTTCGATGATGTTCTTGTGGATCGGATTTGCTGTAAATATAAAATAGGGAGACACGTCCCATGAGCAGACGTGTCTTAGTTATTCTGTCTCTTCGTCTAACTAAGACAGCTGATCATCAATCGGTTTAGTTACTTAGCAAACATGAAGGTTTGATTTATATTTATCTTTGTACAAATAAATGCTAACCAACTTGGAACTCGATCCGGATTTATATATGCAATTTATATCCTCTAAATGCAGATTGAAAACAATACTTGGGATGTAGCGATTTCGATATATATAAATGATGATGTTGAATATATTCAATCATCATTTATATCTGACCGATGCTACTTTATTTCAACAGGGGACCTAGTTTTTCTACGACTACAACCATACAAGCAAACATCAATCAAAAAGAGTGGGGTTGAAAAACTAAAACCACGTTTCTATGGCCCTTACAGAGTTACAAGAAGAATGGGCAAAGTCGCCTACGAGATAGAGCTACCCGAGCACAGCAGGATCCACAATGTCTTCCATGTATCTCGGCTTAAAAATGTCCTTGGGCAACATACCCTACCTTGCACTGAGTTACCTCCACTTGATGAGGAAGGACAACTCACTTTGGAACCATAATTCATCATGGACACCAGAGAAAGGAAATTAAGAAGCAGGATTATTACTGAGTTCCTAATCAAATGGAAGGGACTTACGGAAGACAATGCCACATGGGAAAAGTTAGAAACCATTGAAGCATTTAAGAATAAAACTCAAGAAAGGCCAAACATAATGGCCCTTGACTAGAACATGAAATAAACTCTTGATGTAATATCTTCAAATTAAATAAGACATTTTTTTTCTCATGCACAAGGGCATGACTTAAGGACATTCTTAATGAATTTTGAGACTTGACTAAGCACATTCTTGCTGAATGTTAGTTTGGTCCTCCATCAAGTACGCCAACGCCTAATTGGGGCACAAGAGGCTGAATGACTAGTTGTCGCTCCGTGCTCTTGGGCCTGATTGGAAGGAGGAAATGCATATCCATCAAGTATGCCAACCCTTAGTTAGGGCCAAGAGGCCGAATGACTAGATGTCGCTTTGTGCTCTTGGGCTTGATTGGAAAAAGGAAACACATTCCCATCAAGTACGCCAACCCCTAACTGGGGCCAAGAGGCCGAATGACTAGGTGTTCATTTTGTGCTCTTGGGCTTGATTGGGAGAGAGAACTACATCCACATCAAGTACGCCAACCCCTAGCCAGGGCCAAGAGGCCGAATGACTAAATATTCATTTCTTGCTTTTGGCCTTGATTGGAAAAGAGAAATACATGTAAGGAGGATGGAAAGGGGCCACTTGCATTGTATAAGGTTGGATATCCTTATATAAGGTATCCAAAGGGCCTAGGAAGAGATGTTCCAAATTGTTTTCCAGGAGGGTTGGATACCTTCCATTATGAAGTATCCAGAGGGCCTGGGAAGAGGTGTTACAACCCCTTCCTAGGATTCCAAGGCTGGATACCCCTAATTAAGGTATCCAGAGGGCCTGGGAGGAGATGTTTTCAAATCTTCCCCAAGAGGGTTGGATACACTCCATAGTCAGGTATCCAGAGGGCGTGGAAAGAGATTAGAGGTAACAAGGTGTTACAATCTTTTTCCAGGATGAAGATCACTATACCAGCAAGAATATCTAGATTTTCAGGAAGAGAATTATTAAGGATTGCTTGAGGACAACCAATATCAAGCAGGGGAGACGTGTGATGTCCCTATCCTACAAGACTTCAATAAAGATAAGTATATGTTCTAATTCAATTGCATTTCTCGATGTAGATGTGTACATATATTAATAAATATATAAATAAATATCCATATATATATATATGTATAAAAATAAATACATGAATATAAATAAATATCGATATGTGAAATATTCTCTCTCAACTATTTCTTGTTTTTTAGTGAACATTTACAATAGAATCAATCACCCGTTAAGGTTAGCATAACCCAAAACGTACATGAAAGAACTCTAACCAAGAATGCGCCCTAAAACCACTTAAGGAGGAGGGGCGGGCATAGGGTCAGAGGATCCCTAGGATCTACTAAATCAAATAGTACGAGATTACACTGAAAGAGAAATATTAAACTCGACACCAAGAATGTGCACTCAAGATCCTTTGACAGGCGAGGTGCTAACATATGGTGGAGTACTACTGCTGAATTCAAATGAGACAAGGCGGATAACCAGCCAAAGAACTTTCCACGCTACCACCAAACAGTGGGGGGAAAAGAATACAATATGATTACTTCTTCTGCTACGGCAGGCATCCACTAAAGAGTGGGGATTCACCACTTGAAACTTGAAAGTGGGCATGAAAGAGATTACAAATCAGATTATCCACACTGGCGGTATACCATCCAGGGGTGCTTAATGTGAAACTAATTAAATAATGCAGCAATGTTGAAAACTGAAACAGTACTACTGTTAACAGTTTGTACAAATAAGAAGGCTGCAAATTACAATGTTTTTCACCAATTTTCAAGCACCAAGTTATACATTGTTTCCATGTCAGAACATAATGAGAAAAGAAGAAGAAAGATGGAAACAGCAAATGATTTAATTCTGTTTCAACAAACTGTAATTCTGGAAATGTCAAATCAGCAACTACAGAAAATTATCAAATGCTCACAACTCAACTGAATTACCTCCGAATTGCATGATTCCAAGTGCATTGATCAACTAGAAGATAGGCGCCCTTGCTGAGATGAATAAACAGCCTCAAAACACCTTTATTTATTTATGGCACAAATCCCAGTGCAAGCTGAAATGTACGACCCTCCTTGAGGGGCGATTTTGACATATAAAATCAAAGACTCCAAACTAAAATCTGCAAATTGGTAGGAAGGGTCGCACCAAGCATAGAATCATGATGAACAAATACCCATAATCAAATTAGAAATACCCTTAAAGCTGTTAATGATTTTCACCTACAGCCATGACTGAACCAGCAACAATAAAATCTGGAAATAACATCTAAATCTTCAGCATTGAGGCTCAATGTGCACTTCTGAATGAAGCACACTCTCAATCCATCATCTAGGGAACCATAGTTTCAGGCCTGAAGAGTGGAATAGAATTGCTAAGCTCTCCCTTAGCCGGATTCTAGATTTCAAACCAGCAGCATAACTTTGCTTTCCAAAACATAACATAATCAGCTCTCCACAATGCAGCAATATATAAGTTTCAATGGGCAAATGAAACACTTTGAATTCCAAGAAGTTGAATCATTTCAACTTCCCAAGGGACGCCACCTTCAACCATTCACTTTATTGTGAAATAATAGAACATTATTTCCCTTCCCTTTAGGCGTCCATTTCTATTTGCAACAATAAAGCATTTAATAAATCATTAAATGCTCAACATGACCCCTTAATGTCCCCTCTTTAAAACAACATGAAGTTATCACTCCTAGGCATGGGGGGGCAACTTAAAAACATGAAATTAACTAAGTATAACACTTAGTTCAAGGAGATAATCGAAACCAAAGCCAATATTGATACTGATGGATTGCCACAAATAGCATGATGACCTGAGTTGAACTGCAGATGATGATACTGCCAAGATGAGACTTTCTAAAAATAGCCACTGCCAAAAATAGTAAGTTCACTTCAACTTAACAAAGAGCCAAACTGATTGGCCACACTGAACTGCAAAAGATTAAGTTGCTGCTAGAGTGATACTGCTATAAATATACTTACCACAAATAGCATATTGCTATAAATAGTAAGTTTGTCAAAACCACATCTGTATGGCAACTGAGCAGTATCATGACTTACTATAAATAATTAGTGCTCCCATTCCGCTTAGCCTACGAGTTTCTAAAAATAGGCTAAATTCAATTGTAGAGTGTAGGATTAAATCGAGGATATTACAGTCCGCCCTTCCCAAAATTGCTTGTCCTCAAGCAATGTCACCACACTCCAAGAAAACTATTTGATCCATACTATGCCAAGTAGGATCCCGAGGTCCCAAATCCATCTCTGAGAGGACCCACCCTGCTGATGCAACATCATTTTGATCACACAAGAATAACCAACACTCCAGATCTGCACTAACCCTCCTTGTAACTCCAAAGAGTCACCATATTTGAAACCCAAACTAATAGACCTGGAAGAACTGATGTAAAAAAAAACTTGCAGCATCTCATGTCCCGAAAACTCTAAGTCGTCAAAAACAACAAGACCACAATCTAACACATTCCTGAGCAAGAAGGCAAATAATTTTCTCAATTCAAAAGCATGCTCCATATCATAACTCCTCATAGCACCAAGCAAAGCCACGACAACATATGTGACTCTTCCAACACTTCTTGGAAAGGAAAGAGCAACTCCTTGCAAGAGATCCCCCATCACATCCTCAAAATTCTATGAAGATGTATAATGCCTTTTTTAAAAAAAACTGATATAACCGAGATGACTCCATGAAAAACTTACAAATTTCATCCCATGAGTCTCCAATTGGTAGACCAAATCAGTTTCTAACTTACTGCCCCAAACACTAGTATAGGAGAAAACACAGAGAAAGCCACTGTTGAACATTAGAGAACATCCCATACATGAATTATGGCTGTACTGTAACAATCCTTTCCTCATTCGAGGCTCAAAATCAATCCTAGTAGTAGACTGAAGGTCAGAAAATGGAAACACCAACCAATTAACAGGTCTGATTTAGACAATTTGAAATCTGATTTATGAAAACTCAGCATCCCCAACAATAAGCAGCTGTTGCAACAAAAAAAACTCTCATTAAAATTGGCATAGCTGCTTATGAACAAGGTTGGTGGCTTCTTCAATAAAGGTCCCAATGCCACCACAAACCATCTTCCAATCATATTTCCATCCCAGAACACCAATTTATGATCAGAAATAAAAATCCAATAACAGGAGAAGAAGGTAGCAGCAATCATAGAACTGAAATTTTTACACTTATCTCTCCAACCAACCTTCTTTTTATGCTTACCATTCTTCATTAAAAAATACTTGAGATCCCAAAAACTAACTTTCAATTGGAGACAAGTCCCAACACAAGAGCTGATGATCTCAACAACATTTTGAAAACAATGTGCTGGTTTATCCCTTTTAGAATTTTCAATATTATCTTTTTGCCAAGTAATGCCAAGATCCCATACTATCAACAATGCAGTACCATTTTTCAAACGGAGAATTGTTCTCACATGAATCATGTGATTCTCTCGTTCCATCTGGATAAACACTTCTTGAAACTCCAAGAAGTAGTCAACAAACCTATGTTCGTTGAAGAAATGGAACCCAAAAACTTCTGTCATATATTGCCGGAAAGATTCCATGAACCCTTCATCAAATACTTCTGAAATTTATCACTCTAAGAGAAGGTGGTGATGAACTAAAATCTGACAAGAGTCTCACAAACATCCTCGTCAAAAAATAAATAGAACCTTCATCATCATGACCATCAACTCTTTGCAGATGAACAATAAGAATGTCCTCATTTCTTTGTGTTCCAAGAGTTACCAATTCCTGTTGAGTGGGTGCACTAGGAGCAGCAGTAGATTCAACTTCATGCAACTCTCGTATCAACTCTCCAACGCTGGAAGACAAACTCAAATTTCCTCCTTCAGTAATCTCTGAAGCAATTCCTTCATCAATATCAAAAAGAGGATTTACATAAACCTTATTAGCACCTTCTTCATACAACAAATTGTCAAAAGCCTGAAAAACTTGTTGATGAGAATTTGAATACTTTGGTTTCTCAGGACAGCATTCCAAATCATATGTTTCTTGTATGAGATCAAGCTCATCAAGAATGACCTGAAGCTCCTCAGCTCTTCATTTGTTTTCTTGCTCCCATGAATAATGAACATCAGAAATCTGAATCTCTGCTTCAATTAGAGTCTCATGCACTTCTTGCAACTTGGCTTTGGTGAGCTCATTACACTCCAATGCCTTGTCGGCAATTTTGTCCACTTTGTCTTTAACACGAATGATGTGCAAAAGACTTGATTTGATTTCCTCCAAGACAAACTTAATGAACTTCATACCAGCAATGGAAATGCAACATACATCTTCTCCTCTAGGCACAACATAAATTAAATTTTCAACATGCTGATGCAATTCATCAAGCTGTGACAAAACTTGAATTCCATTTTCAGCAGTTTGTGAGATTGAACTGCAATCTTCATATGTTGGCTGAGATGTTGTAGAACAGCTTTGATGGACAAAGATTTCAAAAATCGTTTGAGCTGCACTTCACAACTTTTCTCGCATGTGATGGACACTCTTCATCATTCCATCCATAGTGCCTTCCAATTCCTTAGCTTTTTGCCTTAGCTTGTTTTCAGGTGAAGAGAAATCTGCCTTATGACTACTAGAAACATCTCTTTCCACATTATTTTCTACACATGATTCAAGGGAGTCAGTCAAATCAACTTTGTAGTGGGAAGAGACTTCAGCTTCCTCTTTCTCTTGGCTTTCAAACTAGCATTCTCCCAAATTGTGAAAAAGCAATTCGCTAGTTGAACACATATCTTCTACCAACCGAACTTCTCCTTCATTTGGATCTGCACTTACGATTTCATCATGCAACTCCATGTCAACTCTTGTTTCTAGAAGTTCTTCTCTTGGATTTTCAACTTGAGGCTCCTTAACACCTATTGACTCATTGTTCTCTACTGCAGGATAAATGGAAACTCCTTGAACATTTGCTATGAATTTGAAGGGATTCCAACTTTCATCCTCCTCTTCAGCTTCGGAAATGTCTTCTTTGTCCTCAACAGTCTTCTTCAAAAATGGCTTCAATTTTTCTTCACATTGACTGAAAAGTTCTTTGACTATCAAATCAGCAGTAGGAGAAATCTGCTCTTCACGTTCATAGGCATTCTTGAGAAGGGATTGAACACTTTCAGGAAGAGTATTAGCTTCTTTGATAGTGTCAATTAGAACATTTTTAACAGCTGCAAACACCCCCTCTTCTTGCTCACTCCAAGTCGAAGTGAATAGATAATCAAACGAATGGTAAATCTGATTTTCCATTCCCAATTCTATCAGAAGGATGCAAGTTCTTATTTCTGAAAATGTCTTCAGGACAACAGCTTTTCTTGGAAACTAAACACTCCTAGTTTCATCCATATCTTGAAAACTCTCCACAATCATACTTAATATGGTCTTCATAGTTTCTTCATCATAGGGCAATTGTGGCTCCACAATTCTTATCACTTCCATGAAACAAGAAGAAATCAGCAGCTTAGTTTCATCATTTGGATGCCTCAACCAATAAGGCTTATTCAAAACATTAACTGCAGGAGTTAATGCCAACTGCATTTCCTTTGAAAGTGATGGCTTCACTTGTCTCAAACATTGTTCTAACAAATGAAGAATATTCTCTTCATTTCTCCTTGACTGAAATTCTTTGCCAAGTCTCTTTCCAACCAAAAAGAGAGTCTCTGCCAACTTCCTCTCTTCTTCATTAGCCATACCTTAATCTGACAAGACAAGGTTTCACAAACCTCTGAAAAGGTGCCGACTTCAAAAACTTCTGAAGCTGAAACTAAACTTTGTTTTGCTTTCTGATGTAGTATTTGTCTTCTCTGACTCTCATCTAATAACCGAAGCACTGAAACTCACAGGATGGCAGGAAAACAGGCTCTGATACCACTGAAATATTCTCTCTCAATTTTTTCATGTTTTTTAGTGAACATTTACAATAGAATCAATCACCCGTTAAGGTTAGCATAACGCAAAATGTACATGAAAGAACTCTAACCAAGAATGCGCACTAAAACCACTTAAGGAGGAGGGGCGGGCATATGGTCAGAGGATCCCTAGGATCTACTAAATCAAATAGTACAAGATTACACTGAAAGATAAATATTAAACTCGACACCAAGAATGTGCACTCAAGATCCTTTGACAGGTGAGGTGCTAACATATGGTGGAGTACTACTGCTGAATTCAAATGAGACAAGGCGGATAACCAGCCAAAGAACTTTCCACGCTACCACCAAACAGTGGGGGGAAAAGATTACAATATGATTACTTATTCTGCTACGGCAGACATCCACTGAAGAGTGGGAATTCACCACTTGAAAGTGGGCATGAAAGAGATTACAAATCAGATTATCCACACTGGCGGTATACCATCCAGGGGTGCTTAATGTGAAACTAATTAAATAATGCAGCAATGTTGAAAACTGAAACAGTACTACTGTTAACAATTTGTACAAATAAGAAGGCTGCAAATTACAATGTTTTTCACCAATTTTCAAACACCAAGTTATACATTGTTTCCATGTCAAAACATAATGAGAAAAGAAGAAGAAAGATGGAAACAGCAAATGATTTAATTCTGTTTCAACAAACTGTAATTTTGGAAATGTCAAATCAGCAACTACAGAAAATTATCAAATGCTCACAATTCAACCGAATTACCTCCGAATTGCATGATTCCAAGTGCATTGATCAACTAGAAGATAGGCGCCCCTGTTGAGATGAATAAACAGCCTCAAAACACCTTTATTTATTTATGACACAAATCCCAATGCAAGCTGAAATGTACGGCCCTCCTTGAGGGGCGATTTTGACATATAAAATCAAAGACTCCAAACTAAAATCTGCAAATTGGTAGGAAGGGTCGCCCCAAGCATAGAATCATGATGAACAAATACCCATAATCAAATTAGAAATACCCTTAAAGCTGTTAATGATTTTCACCTACAGCCATGACTGAACCAGCAACAATAAAATTTGGAAATAATATCTGAATCTTCAACATTGAGGCTCAATGTGCACTTCTGAATGAAGCACACTCTCAATCCATCATCTAGGGAACCATAGTTTCAGGCCCGAAGAGTGGAATAGAATTGCTAAGCTCTCCCTTAGCCGGATTCTGGATTTCAAACCAGTAGCATAACTTTGCTTTCCAAAACATAACATAATCAGCTCTCCACAATTCAGCAATTTATAAGTTTCAATGGGCAAATGAAACACTTTGAATTCCAAGAAGTTGAATCACTTCAACTTCCCAAGGGACACCACCTTCAACCATTCACTTTATTGTGAAATAATAGAACATTATTTCCCTTCCCTTTAGGCGTCCATTTCTATTTGCAACAATAAAGCATTTAATAAATCATTAAATGCTCAACATGACCCCTTAATGTCCCTTCTTTAAAACAACATGAAGTTATCACTCCTAGGCATGGGGGGACAACTTAAAAACATGAAATTAACTAAGTATAACACTTAGTCCAAGGAGATAACCAAAACCAAAGCCAATATTGAAATTGATGGATTACCACAAATAGCATGATGACCTGAGTTGAACTGCAGATGATGATACTGCCAAGATGAGACTTTCTAAAAATAGCCACTGCCAAAACTAGTAAGTTCACTTCAACTCAACAAAAAGCCAAACTGATTGGCCACATTGAACTACAAAAGATTAAGTTGCTGCTAGAGTGATATTGCTATAAATATACCTACCACAAATAGCATATTGCTATACATAGTAAGTTTGTCAAAACCACATCTGTATGCCAACTGAGTAGTATCATGACTTACTATAAATAGTAAGTGTTCCCATTTCGCTTAGCTTACGAGTTTCTGGAAATAGGCTAAATCCAATTGTAGAGCATAGGACTAAATCGGGGATATTACAATATGTGTATATATGAATAAATATCTAAATAAATATATAAAAACATAATACATACAATATATTAAATAATAAATAAATAGACAAATCTTTATTTATATTAAGTTAATGCTAATCATGAAATATCGACTCGATGTGTCCAGGGAAAGAACCTCGACTATGACCTAGATGCGTCATTTTGAAAGAGCGCCTATGAAGGGTTGCATCCGATGAGGAAGTACAAATCGCAGGTTGGAGACCAAAGGAAAAGGAGGAATAGACAAAGAGGAAAATAGTGCGCAGATCGATAGGGAAGATTTAGAAGACAGCCAAAAATCCACATTGGAAAAGAGGAACAATTGCCCAGTGGTAAAGACAAAGTAAGAAGCAGCGACACCAAGGCAATAGCGACCACCCAGCAACTACCATCTATGATACGTCATCTGGGGAGTGACATACAAGAAGAGAAAGGCCGACAGGGTGCACTCATATCTCCTTACAAGCAGATACGTCCCTCCAAGTTAAGGCTCGAGTCTGGCTTTCACCATCGCTAGAATTGAACAAGAACCTTTTGTCACTTCCAGCATACATTCCCTGGACTAGTCTGATAATTGAAACATTATTTGATTTATCTATTGAGATTCATTTATTATTTTAGGCATTGAGAATCTGAGCAAATCTATTTTGATCAAACAAGAAACGTCTCAGGCATGAACTGAGATTGATACTGCTTATAGCACTCAACTCAATTACACATCTATCTATCAAAATAATAAAGGTCTATCACACATGGGCATAGAAAAACTTGGGAATGGAGGACTCTGCCACATCTCGTGCATGTACATTGAACAAACTTGCAACTATATTTGGCTGCTCACTAGTAATAGTCTTCCTCTTCCCTCTTGTAGAAATATAAATATCACCACTAGCACTACCAAGTATAGAGGGCATATGCATAGCTGATTGTGCTGGCACTGGCAATCCCTTAAACTTTGATTATGCCTCCATATGCAATCTATAACACTCCACCCTCTCATCCTCCTTTATATCTTCACAAGTCTTCACCCCTTTGGCTTTAAAGCCCAATAGATGAGAATACACCCTTGTGTAGCTCCCATTAAAATGATCTTCACAAATGTAACACCTCCACAATCTACTACCCCCTAAATATTTCTTTTTGCCTTTGTCTACGGCTATCACCAATTGAAGAAGAGGTTTTTTAGAATTAAAGGGGCCTTTTGCATAAGTTTTTAGAATTTCAAAATGGCATTCAAATGGATTTTTTTGAGGGTATCCCACTTCACCCATACCACTTTCATTTTCTTCTTCCCTCTCAGCATGCTCACTACTATCACTACTATTGCTCATGTTGTTTTGTTTTGGAATTTATAAACTGAAAATTGAAAAAAAAAAAAAAAATCATACATTCCATCTTTGAAACTTTTTAAAAAATTGAAAAAAAAAAGACCAAATGGAAGATTAACATGCCTCTTTTACTTCTCTTGTTGGTTGCTACCTCACTCTTCACTTCACTCCTCAGCAATGCTGGTTTTTCCAACAGCACCTTCAAACACTCCTCTTTGTCTTTCTAACTTGATTGGAAAAAAATTTCATGTAAAAATGCACATAAGTGACAATAGGAGACTATATTTTATTGCTTTAGGGTTTAGATGGGCATGGGGGCCCACAAACAACAATTAAAAATGTTTTTTTAAAGTTGTGTGTTTTATATTTAAAAGTGTTGGGGGCAACGTGGGGACAGCCCACCATCCCCAGGACAGTCAAGGGACATCTCAGACGTCCCCGACCATCTCGGGGACGACCAATCGTACCCACATCGTCCCCACCTCCCCCCCATTTCAAAAACATCTCCCTCAAATTTTGTGTTTTTTGGGATGCCTAAGAAATGTCCCTAACCGTCCCCCCGTCCTCGAAATGTCCCTAGTACAGGCACATGCCAAAAACTGTCAAGGACGCGTCCCCATGTACCACTGGTATTTTATAGTTCTTAGATTGGATAAAACCTTTTTAGTGTAAAATTTAAGTAGCTAATTTCATTTGTTATTATTTGGTAAGAATTTTACATTTCAAAGGAATTTAAAAGG
The DNA here is from genome assembly GCA_007115665.2 of Sequoiadendron giganteum. Taxonomy (NCBI): domain Eukaryota; kingdom Viridiplantae; phylum Streptophyta; class Pinopsida; order Cupressales; family Cupressaceae; genus Sequoiadendron; species Sequoiadendron giganteum. Next base: position 447,428,169 of record CM021100.1, read on the forward strand.
TTTATTTGAGATTTGACCAGGGTGGTGCTAAATTCTCTTAGTTTTGAGAAACAAAATGGCAATGGATCATGAATTGTATCACTCCACCTTGAGCTTTGAATTGCTGACAAATGGTAATAGGGGATTATTTGGAACCCAAATAAGCCATACATTGAGGTGGCCTTGCTATCATCATATCTCTGTATTCTTATGGGAGAAAGCTTTAGCTGGCTGGTTTCAAGGAGCGCAAACAAGGAGAAAAAGTCAGAGAATGTAGGCAACTGAGAAAGGACAAGATTTCTCCAACTTTCAATTTGTGGATGACAGCCTCATCCTTGATGTTCACTGCTCTTTCTAATAAAATGAATTCATGAATTAATAATGGATATGACAATCCATACCAGATACAAGAGTAAAGTATATATTTATTTGCACATGAAATTATAGAAGACCAAAGATTGTCAGCCAAGGATCAGAGTCGATCCAAGTAGATCATACCCCTTAGCTTGACAATATGCAATCTATTTAAAAGATTCGATAATTGCCAAGAAGAAGACAACCGACACTTATAACTACCTAGAGTAGACAAACAATTAATACATGGTAGAATAAAACATACTATCAAAACAAAATAATAGGCTTTGTACACTGATTACATCCTCGAAAGAAAAAGTTGTCTTCCAAACAAGGAAAACTTGGAAGTGTACATTGCAAATTTGGACCATGACAGTACTTGGAAAATCAAATGAGTTCGGTGGGGATTTGGGGGCAATGCCCTAAGCGAGGTCAAGGGGTAGCGCCCTTTGCGGGGGGTCTAGGAGTAGTTGTAATGTCCCATATCCTAATTTTCCCTAGAATTCACCTATTGATCAAAAATTGCAACAAATTAGGGTTAGGGTTTCATCTTGTTAAATAAATATCTCTTAATTGAAGTAATCTTGGATTGAAAACCTACCTTCACCACATGAACAATATTCCAAAACATGCATTTATACATTTTTCAGCATTAATCCATGGCAACCCATTTATATACAATCAATAATGCAACCTATTGTGAACTAGGAGTGACATAGTGGGTCCTCCCGAAGCCATGTACCGACCCAAGAGGTTGTACACCACAACTCTCCCTGTTGGTGACTTGTACCTGCTTTCCCCAACCATGCCCTTGCCTCGACAAACACTTGCCCCTTGTGGAATGACGGATCTTACAAGCAGTCTTGGCACTTTCACCCCTCAATGGGCCATCCTTTCCATTTAGTTTTGAGCGGACTGTAAATGGTATTTCCACCCCTCCATGGCTCATCACTTGTCTGGGAGTGGGCGTACTGTAAGTGAACTGCACCGCTCTTCTCAGGCCATCTTCCCCAAGGGGTTTACAATCAGTTTCAAACACTCAAGTACTAACACACAAAAATAGATAGACACTTTAATAATTATAAATTTAGTGCATATACATATATATAGGTTAGTGTGCTAAAGGAACCACAAGTCAATGCACTGAAGTAATCAACACATATGTATCCTCACCATTGTAAGAGACCGGGTGTCTCTCAACCCAACTTCTGATGCAGAATGCGATGTTTTGTTTGCTTTTGTGTATTTTGTGATTTTTGAGAGTTTTTGCAGCAAAACAGAAGGGTGCGATTTTGAAATAAAATACTAATAAATTCATAAATAAATAACAATGCATCAAATAACCCCCAGAGTGATAGCAGATGGATTTATTTTCATTATTTGAACAATTACAATGCTATCCGGGTACCATGTAAATAAAAAGCAACATTATTTATTCAAGAACCTGATTTATACTTACAGCCGCTTGTAGAAACCCTTGATTTGTACGGCCAGCTGAAAGGAAGCAATCTCCCAACCCAAAAATCAATGCAAGGCTCCAGAAACCCAAGGCACCCACTGTAGAACACAAAGGCAACAAAAAGGCAAGTCGATTTGCCTGAGAGTGAAGGTACAGCCTTGCTGCTGTAAGGTACGGCCTCAAACCAGGAATGAAGAAATCCGTACGGCCCTAAATAGAGTGCCAGATGCTAGATAATTAATAGCGACTGAAGATGATTCCCTTCTGGATGATAAATCGATCAAACCCCAATCTAAAACTTCACAAATATGTTTTGTAATGACTTCTGAATACTCCACTGACAATCTTTAGCTGATCTTTCACAGCCTCAATATGCCTAATTCTGAAGAGTTGACGTTCTCCAAAATCTGATTGCAGAAACCCTTGTTTCTCCAACTCCAAATGTTCTCAAAGAGAAAAGACAAAATTTGAATAATCATATCATAATGAGTTTGATTCTGCCTTTGAGAAATAAATACTTTCTCACAAGTTCGACCCTCCTCAAAAAGCAACTTAAATGCATTTAATAACATAATAATTCGCCTCTTTAGAGACTTAGGCAAATTATTAATAAATGGCGTCCCTTTTTGGTGAATAATTAATTACTCATTTAATTATTATTTATCCCCCTTATTATAAAGTATTAAATACTTTATAATTTGCCATTTAATAATTACTTTTAATATTTCATTAAAGTGACTTTATATTATAAAGTCAAATTGATAATCTTTTAATAATCATTAAATGCACAAGTAAACATTGTTTGCTCATCAAATCATCGAACTGGGTCGAAACTGAGCTGACCAACTGAACCAGGTGCCCTGCTATAAATAGTAACTCATGCCTGCCTGACTTACTATAAATAGTAAGTGCCTGAATAACACTCTGTAAGCATCTGCAAAGGTCCAAACCTGGATCAACTAATGGAGTAATGTCCCTAACCACTGGGTAACTGCAGTAGAAGACCCTCTAATCACAACTGTCAGCCTACAAGGGTCAAAATAATAGGCTCACTCCTCAACAAACAATGTCAGCTAAAACGGGGACATTACAGTCCGCCCTCCCTAAAATTGTTTGTCCTCAAGCAATCTTCGCAAATAAAGAAGCACCACACCACCAGGATCCCAAGGGTAGTGTCGGACAATGTTCCTGTAAGCCACAACTAACTCCTGTAACTCCCACAACTGATCAGCTGGAATAGAATGCCATCCCTTGTCGACCTTAGTGTTGTCTGTCATAGGAGCAAGAAACTCAAGAGGGCGCAAGTCAATCTGCAAGCAACACTTGCCCCCTAAAACTGCACGAGATATACTGTCATCCAACATATCTAACACGTGCATACCAGAACTGTGCACCTGAAACAAATCGTGTACATGTGGGTCAAACATGAAACAGTATGCACTCTGCACCGTGTACACACTATGAAACTCCTCCGTGAGCTGAGTCTAAAACCCCAGTGCACAAGTAGGATCCCAAGCATGATCAACACTCATCTCAAGACTAAGTTCAAGAGAGTGATCGACATTGAACTCAAAGAGCGGATTGTTATATATCAATGTAACATCCGCCTCGAACAAGGGGTTGGTCACCAACCTACTCAACCCTCTAGGTTGATTCCAAACGGCCACCTCCATACCCCCAGGGCACTGAGCATAACCATGCCTAATCTGTTCAAAATCCTCCTCTTCCTCCTTGCTCTTCCCACTAACAAGAGAGATAGAGCATAGACTCCCATCTGTAATCCCCCTCAACACATATTTCTTGCCCTGTATCTCAAACCTCATCTCCATTTTAGGCAAGTTGAGGGTGAACACACTAATGTCTTGAAGCCATCTCATACCCAACACTAGATCCATCCCACCCAAGTTGACCACACAAAAATCTGCCTGCAACTCATAATCATTGAGCATAAGGGTGAGATTACAAATTCGCCGAGTGCAAGTGAGGGTATATCCATCCGCCACACGAACTCTAAATCCAGCGAAATCTTCTACCTAGAGTCTGCATCTACTGACCAAACTCTCATCAATAAAATTGTGTGTGGCTCCAGTGTCAAGCATGGCAATACATCGTTGTCCACCCACTAATCCCCTGAACTTGAATGAATCATCTCGTGCACTAGCAGACAATACCAATGGGGACAAATTGGCATCAGGCCCAAACTCCATAGAGGCATTCCCAGTCTTTGTGTGCTCCGAAATAGCCTGTTGGTCTGAAACCTCAGATTCAACATCTCCATAATAAACCCACATGGCGCGGTTGGCTCTACCCTTCGGCCTCAAAGGACAATCATGTTCCCTATTGTAGGGCTCCTTGCACCAAAAACATAGTTGTTTCCTTCTCAATTCATCACGAGTTGCATCATCGATTCTTGCGGCTGTTTTCCTTTTTGGTTCTGCAATCGGTGTAGGACTGTCCTCAACAGGCAAGGTGTTTGTTTTTGTCTGAAATTGTTTTTTCGGAGCAACAAGCTCCATACTCTGTGCCTTCCGCATAGCCTCCTGTAAGTAGGGGGATCAAATGCTTTGACCCAACCTCTCATAGGCTCATACAATCCCTCAATAAATAAAATGACAAGTCTTCTCTCTGAAATACCTGTCACCGTGACTGCAACCCTCTAGAACTCACCAATGTAGGCATCCAAACTACCCGTCTGCTTGAGCTGAGCTAGCTCTCTAAAGTAAAGTTCTGGATCCTTTTTGTCAAAACGCTCTATGAGCCTGTGGGTGAATTCCTGGTAAGTGGTACCCTGATGATGACCCAACGTGTACATGTCGTGATGCGACCAATCATGTGCTAACCCATCAAGGTGTAGTGGCAAATGTAATGGCCTCGTCCTCCCGCATAGGTCTCAAAGATAGGTAATTGTCTAACTTTTGTAGCCACGACCTCGCTGAATTCTTATCCGAGCCATCAAAATAAGGCAAGACAATCTTGCTCACCGCATGCTAAAGATCTTTGTTCACCTGTGGTGGTGGCTGGTATTGGTGAGCTCTGCGCTCAAATCTACCTCCACCCTTGGGCTTATGCACATCCATAAACTCATGAAATGACAATGACTGCCTAATCTCAGGAGCCAAAGTCGAGTACTTTCTGAAAAGTTTGGTCCGGTCTGCTACTGAAGTACCATGCTGTGGCTGAAACTCCATCTAATGACCCCGTTGTTTTCCCTCTGGAGTCGGTGGTGCCTCCCTACTGATAAAGGTAGGTTGTCCAGGCCTACACTCATGAACAATCGTTGACGGCTGTGGTCGTGCAGACATCTGTGGCTGGTCTATGCCTCTCGAACCACTAGACTGCCCTATCTGAATGTAATGCTGGTGAGACGGAGTATACTGTCTCATGGTACCTATCAGCTGCGACATCATGTCCATCATGTTGTCATGTCTACTCCTATATTCTGCCTCAGTCATCTCAGCATTCTCTTTTTCTTTCCCTAAATCTCTAGGAATCTCTTGATCTACCATGAGTGTAGTCACACTGTTTTCACTACTACTAGAGCTAGACCTGTGAATACCAAGAATCCCTAATACTGTCTCACCTTCTGGAATGGGTGGACCTGTCCAATCTTCAACTCTGCCTGTTCCTCTACCCTTACTGTAGAAAATAATGTCCCAACTCATGAAAAAGCATCTAAAAAGAAAACTTCTGACTGAAAAAGCACAAGCTGACAGGACTTCTGTGCTCTGATATCACTATAAGAGACCGGGTGTCTCTCAACCCAACTTCTGATGCAGAATGCGATGTTTTGTTTGTTTTTGTGTATTTTGTGATTTTTGAAAGTTTTTGCAGCAAAACAGAAGGGTGCGATTTTGAAATAAAATACTAATAAATTCATAAATAAATAACAATGCATCAAATAACCCCCAGAGCGATAGCAGATGGATTTATTTTCATTATTTGAACAATTACAATGCTATCTGGGTACCATGTAAATAAAAAGCAACATTATTTATTCAAGAACCTGATTTATACTTACAGCCGCTTGTAGAAACCCTTGATTTGTACGGCCAGCTGAAAGGAAGCAATCTCCCAACCCAAAAATCAATGCAAGGCTCCAGAAACCCAAGGCGCCCACTGTAGAACACAAAGGCAACAAAAAGGCAAGTCGATTTGCCTGAGAGTGAAGGTACGGCCTTGCTGCTGTAAGGTACGGCCTCAGACCAGCAATGAAGAAATCCGTACGGCCCTGAATAGAGTGTCAGATGCTAGATAATTAATAGCCACTGAAGATGATTCTCTTCTGGATGATAAATCGATCAAACCCCAATCGGAAACTTCACAAATATGCTCTGTAATGACTTCTGAATGAAGACACTCCACTGACAATCTTCAGCTAATCTTTCATAGCCTCAGTATGCCTGATTCTGAAGAGTTGACGTTCTCCAAAATCTGATTGCAGAAACCCTTGTTTCTCCAACTCCAAATGTTCTCAAAGAGAAAAGACAAAATTTGAATAATCATATCATAATGAGTTCGATTCTGCCTTTGAGAAATAAATACTTTCTTACAAGTTCGACCCTCCTCAAAAAGCAACTTAAATGCATTTAATAACATAATAATTCGCCCCTTTAGAGACTTAGGCAAATTATTAATAAATGGCGTCCCTTTTTGGTGAATAATTAAATACTCATTTAATTATTATTTATCCCCCTTATTATAAAGTATTAAATACTTTATAATTTGCCATTTAATAATTACTTTAATATTTCATTAAAGTGACTTTATATTATAAAGTCAAATTGATAATCTTTTAATAATCATTAAATGCACAAGTAAAAACTGTTTGCTCATCAAATCATCGAACTGGGCCGAAACTGAGCTGACCAACTGAACCAGGTGCCCTCCTATAAATAGTAACTCATGTCTGCCTGACTTACCATAAATAGTAAGTGCCTGAATAACACTCTATAAGCATCTGCAAAGGTCCAAACCTGGATCAACTGATGGAGTAATGTCCCTAACCACTAGGTAACTGCAGTAGAAGACCCTCTAATCACAATTGTCAGCCTACAAGGGTCAAAATAATAGGCTCACTCCTCAACAAACAATGTCAGCTAAAACGGGGACATCACAAGCATTTCAATACATAAATTCAGATTGTAATAAATAGATCAATGATATATATGAAACCAGATGACTATTGTAAATAGAAGGCTAACATAAATACATTTGAGCAGGTTATACAGATAAACGCATTTCAGGTTCAAGAGTCAGATGGCTTGCTAAGGAAGTGGATAATTAATGCCGATACAGAAAATCAACTTATTCTTGTATATAAATTTATCTTACTTGATAAGGCAGAAATACACCTGGTGGCTGCGGCAATCTCGGAGTCTCTTCTTTGGACATTCTTTCTACTTTTCCTTTGGCGTGTTTCTTTCTCCTTTCTCATCAATGGTTATCTTACTTTTAATTCTCAAAAGATATTGTTAGTGTAGATCAAATGAATAAGATTCTATTAAAAGTATTATAGTTACTTCTAAAGGCCCAATAATTGCTGCAAGCATCATTAATGCTTAATTGTATATATATATATATTTGTACTTCTAATTGATTTCAATTGTCTAATAATCACTTTTGATAAACATACCTATTTATATTTAACTTATATATTTATATGTTATTATACTTACATACTTCCCTCATCCATTTCCTCATTTATCTCAGTAAACTATGTAAATTAGTGTCTTGGATATTGCTCTGATCACTGCCTTTTCACAGACCTCCTCACTGTGTCTATACCCAATCGCTGCTTATTAATATAATTTTCCCTTCTCATTTGTTTCCTTTATTAGATCTGCTAATAAATCTGCTCTGCTGAAACAATATATTCCTTTATTAGATGATCCGGTCATTGCTGTTCAGAATACCTCTTAACTCCCTCCCTTCATACACTTACAGCAATTACCTCTTATACCCTTCCAGTGGATACTTCTTTAGTGAATGGATATGACTCTTCATAACATGCTGTCCTTAACAAACAGATCACACTCTTTCATAAATTAAATCGCACCCCCTTGTAAATGGAAATCGTGGATTTAGTAAAAATTCTGTCTTTATTCACAATTTGTCCTTTTGTTACTTTTGTCTTATACACGGTTCTATCTCATTCATTAAACAATTTGTCTTCTTCCTAAACTGCCTCAATATAAACACTTGATATGCAAATAATAATACTTAGAAAATCGCTGGAATATTATATATTTTATTATTTTTATACATTTATTTTTATATTAATTCTTATATTAGTTATATATATTTTAATATTTTAATATTTATTTATTTTAGTATTTATATATTATTTTATTATTTTTTGGCTTGTAATTTCGGGGGCATGACAGTCCACCCTGCCCAAGATTGCTTGCCGTCAAGCAATCACAACTCAGATTGGTACCCTCTTGGCACTGCTCCTCGTGGTGTAATTGATTTTTGTTGTGGTGCCTTGATACAATTTATACTACAATGATGCCCCTGATGAGTAGTTGTTAGTGTATTTGTCTACTAATAAGGTTAAGTCTATCCTTAAAGTATGGTGGGCAACTCTCCACAACAAACCGAGAGTTGGGAATTAAATAAGCTTGTTATTTAAGATAAACTTCCTCTGATTTCGTCACCGTACGGATCCAAGGCAATGATACAAACTTCCCATTATCAGTGATGGAAGATCTTCATTTGTGCCCAATCACTTTGCATTTATGTAAAGGACCTAGGTTTTTGAGCGATAACTTTCCTTAGATTTTGAAGCAAATGAGGAGCTTAGAGTGTCTTAATCAAGTATTTGTCACTCCATACTAAAGTATAAAACTAAAGGGTTTACAATAGTTTAGCTTTAAATTTATAGTTTTACCTTATTATCCAATTTCATATTCCATCTTTAATTCAATTGGAGGCTATCATCTTCCCTTTATGTTAAGTATCTTGGAAAAGTATTTGAATTATTCAATCAAACCAATTTATCTCAAGTTGGAATAGCGAGGAATGATCTCCTCGGGATGTTAAATACAAAAGTGAATACACCAATTTGTAGGTTACATGCGTTGCCCTTGTTTCTAATTACGCCATAAGATTAAAGTAGTGTGAGAACGAAAATTAGTCAATTTCAAAATGAAATAGTTGTAGATGAAGTACTGCAAGTGTTCACTAAGTTTGAAGTCTTATTCGTCTAAATAAATCGAACCACTCAAAACTGACATGGCTTAGCTGATTTGGAATTGGACTTTTTCCACTGCTAACACTGTAATATCCCCACTCTCAGAATGACATCATGGTGGATTAATTTTAGCCCATCCAGCATTCCCGTGGGTTAGATGGTGTGATAAGGGAATGATTTTCGGCCATAAGAGTTAAATTTTGGTAGAATGTGTTTAGAGAATTAAGAGAGTGTTACCTTTAATCCAAGCTAAGCTTAATGCTGATCTTATTTTCCACTTGAAAAGTCAAAGCACACAAGGAGGTCAAAGCAAGCAAGGAGGTCTATTTGTTGGTCAAAGCAAGCAAGAAGGTCTACTTGTCGGTCAAAGCAGGCAAGGAGGTATATTTGCACAACCAAGCACACAAGGAGGACAAGCAGGCAAGGAGGTGAGTCAACCTCATCCAATCTAATCAGGTTCTAGAAGCTTCCCCTTCCAAGTCGGTTTAGGTAACTTAAGGGAGAAGCTACCATAAATTAATATTTTAAGAACAAATCTTATCTCTTCCTTGGGGTGGCTAAAGGAAGCTTCCAAGATAGAATTTTATAATCTTCAAAAAGACAAAACGGCAATCAGATTTTTCTAGAGAGGCTTGGGGAAGCTTAGCCAAGAAGTAAGTGAATATTTTAATGGAACAAATCTGATCTTCTTTGGGACACTTGGCTAGTTGCCTTAACCTTGAAGCAAAGTTAATATTTCAATAAAAACAAATCTAATTCAACCCTAGGGTGGCCTTGTCTTAAGGGCCTATTTAAAGAAGGCTTGGGGGATGAGAAATGTATGTTTTTGGTTGCTATTCTGATTGAAGAGAGTTTTCTCTTGACTGAAAATAGTTTTCAGTTAATTCAAGGTGGTGCTCCCTTGAATATTGTGGTATGGTGATGGCCCCATTCCACCATGTGAGATGATTTCAAACAGATTTCATCATAGAAGCTTAAACAAATTGCTTTGGTGAAGTTTCAGTTGCAGATTGAGACCTTGTTTTGGTGGCACTTTCATCTCTACTTACTGATAGGAAACTTTCAAAATGTTTGTGTGGCAAAGAAGGCTATTCTGGGTAGTTTCCAGCTTCAAACATAAAAGGTTTTTCTACAGCAGTTCTCAAACAGAATTTATCATCGAATTTGAAGAATTTCTGGGCATATTCAGACTCTAGTGAGCTGCTACAGTGTTTTGTTTTAGTCATCTTCAGTCAAGCTTATCATCCCACACTCTTAGCTTCACTCTCCATTCTTGCAACTAGGGTTTTGTCTTGTGCTTTGGCACAAACTTGGTGTCAGGGAAGGTCTAAAACTCAAAATCAGACCTAACAGATTGCAATATTCAGTATTTTTTGTTGTAACCAGCTTCAAATCAAATAAGAAGATAAGCTATCTTGCTGGGTATGTTCATCTTGTTTTTGTTGAATTACTAAAAAGTATGTTCTAGTGCATCTCTTTTTGTTTATGCTTGGAATCCTCTAATCTACATGTTATAGTAAATCTTTGTTGAAACATAAGTTGAAGGCAAGACAAAAAAATTCAGACCAGCAAAGAGAAAAAATTCAATTAGAACCTATAAGGGTTCTTACAGACACCACACTAATTTGGCACACATGTTGACAAGGAGGCAAGCAAGCAACTAAAGCAAGCAAACAAGTAGGTGAAGTAGACATGCAAGCACCTCAAGCACACAGTCAAGTAGCTCAAACATACATGCAACTAGCTCAAGTAGGCAAGCAAGTAGCTCGAGCACTCAAGCAACCAGCTCAAGTAGACAAGCAAGTAGCTCAAGCGCGCAGGCAACCAGGTCGAGCAAGTAGACAACCAACTCAAGCACACAACCAAGTAGCTCAAGCAATCAAGCATAAGGTAATTATAAGAACACATCTTATTGAGGATACATGAAGTAACATACATGTGAAACATAAAGTATGAATATGAGACACGAATATCAAAATACAGAGTATATTCAAGAAGTATGAAGCATATATGTGAATAATACATGAGTACATGAAGTCACAAAGCATACATATGAATACATGTAGGTCGTAGAGTATACACATACCTACGTCAGTCGTATGAATACACGTATACACATGAGTGCACGCAAGTCACAAAGCATGTAGTTTGCAAGGCATACACTTGAATACACCTAAGCCACAAAGTATGCACTTGAACACACACAAGTCGCAAGGAATACACTCGAATACACATAAGCCGCAAAGTATGCACTTGAATACACACAAGTCACAAGGAATACACTTAAATACACTCGAATACGGAATCATGAAGCATACACGAAATACATGAAGCACACACAGGATGGCAGGAAAGATGCTCTAATACCACTATAATGTCCCCTATCGTAATTTGCCCTAGAATTCGCCTATTGATCACAAATTGCAACAAATTAGGGTTAGGGTTTCATCTTGTTAAATAAATATATCTTAAATGAAGTAATCTTGGATTGAAAACCTGCCTTCACCACATGAACAACATTCCAAAACATGCATATATACATTTGTTAGCATGAATCCATGGCAACACATATATATTATCAATAATGCAACCTATTGTGAACTAGGAGTGACATTGTGGGTCCACCCGAAGCCATGTACCAACCTAAGAGGTTGTATACCACAACTCTCCTTATTGGTGATTTGTACCTGCTTTCCCCAACCATGCCCTTGCCTCGGCAAACACTTGCCCCCTTGTGGAATGGCGGAGCTTATAGGCAGTCTTGTCACTTTCACCGCTCCATGGCCCATCCTTTCCATTTAGTTTTGAGCGGATTGTAAGTGGTATTTCCACCCCTCCATGGCTCATCACTTGTTCGGGAGTGGGCGGACTATAAGTGAACTGCACCGCTCTTCTCAGGCCATCTTCCCCAAGGGGTTTACAATCAGTTTCAAACACTCAAGTATTAACATATAGAAATAGATAGAGACACTTCAATAATTTTCAATTTAGTGCATATACATATATATAGTGTGCTAAAGGAACCACAAGTCAATGTACTTAAGTAACCAACACCTATGTATCCTCAGCATTCCAATACATAAAGTCAAATTGTAATAAATAGATCAACGATATATGAAACCAGATGGCTATTGTAAACAAAAGGCTAACATAAATACATTTGAACAGGTTATACAGATAAATAGGTTTCAACTTCAAGAGTCAGATCATTTGCTAAGGAAGTGGTTAATTAATGCCGATACAGAAAATCAACTTATTCTTTTATATAAATTTATCTTACTTGATAAGACAAAAATACACCTGGTGGCCACAGCGATCCCAGAGTCTCTTCTTTGGACGTTCTTTCTGCTTTTCCTTAGTCGTGTTTCTTTGTCCTTTCTCATCAATGATTATCTTACTTTAAATTCTCAAAAGATATTGTTAGTGTAGATCAAATGAATAAGAATCTATTAAAAGTATTATAGTTACTTCTAAAGCCCAATAATTGTTGCAAGCATCATTAATGCTTAATCGTATATATATATATACCCATATACATATTTGTACTTCTAATTGATTTCAATTGTCCAATAATCACTTTTATAAACATACCTATTTATATTTAACTTATATATTTATATGTTATTATACTTACATACTTCCCTCATCCATTTCCTCATATATCTCAGTAAACTATGTAAATTAGTGTCCTGGATATTACTTTGATCGCTGCCTTTTCACAGACCTCCTCACTGCATCTATACCCAATCGCTGCTTATTAATATAATTTTCCCTTCTCATTTGTTGCCTTTATTAGATCTGCATATAAATCTGCTTTGCTGAAACAATGTATTCCTTTATTAGATGATCCGGTCATTGCTGTTCAAAATACCTCTAACTTTCCCCCTTCATACACTTTCAACAATTACCTCTTATACCCTTTCAGTGGATACTTCTTTAGTGAATGGATATGACTCTTCGTAACATGCTGTCCTTAACAAACAGATCGCACTCCTTCATAAATTAAATCGCACCCCTTTGTAAATGGAAATCATGGCTTTAGTAAACATTTTGTCTTTATTCACAATTTGTCCTTTTGTTACTTTTTTTTATACACGGTTCTATCTCATTCATTAAACAATTCGTCTTCTTCCTAAACTCCCTCAATATAAGCACTTGATATGCAAATAATAATACTTAGAAAACGCTGTAATATAATATATATATTTTCTTATTTTAATATATTTATTTTTATATTAATTCTTATATATATATTTGTTTATTTATTTATTTTAGTATTTATATATTATTTTATTATTTTTTGGCTTGCAATTTTTGGGGCATGACAGTAGTGCAACATTTTCATGATTTTTTAAAAGGCAAAAAACAATGTTAACAAAGTAAAAAAAACAGAGATTTTGGAGTGTTTATGTAATGTCCCCTTCTCAATCCTAAGCCTATCAATTCCCGTTAGCCTATTTTCAAAGTCTTGTAGGCTAAACGAAGGAGTTCAGTGGATTCCAAAATTATTGGAGGATTCTTGCCAACACTTTCAGGGAGTATATGTAGATGTTGCCAGAATGTTTTTGGGTTTTTCTAGGTTTTCTCTAATCCTTGTTGGGTAGTATTGCTATTTTTAGAAATGTCTATTTTTAGCACTTACTATTTTTAGTAAGTTTCAATGCATCTCAGCTTGGGCCAGTTTGGAGTTTGTACACACTTTTTAGCAGTTTGCTATTTTTAGTAAGTGCTACTTTGGGCACTTGGTCTTGGCAGTTGTGTAGTGCAGGGTTTCTAGTTTCAGCAATGGTTGGCAATTTCAGTGTGGTGAGTTATGTTATTTTTGGCATATGGTTCATCCACCATCACTTAAGTCTCGAAAAGATAAATTTTATGACCTAAGTTATAAAGTGCAAATTTGACCTCTCCTTGTACCCTACGCCTAAGTTGATGACTTTAAGTTGTTTTTAAAAAGTGGTCATATACTTGCTCAAGTTGGATGCCAAAGTTGGAGGACTTAAGTTAAATTAAAATAAATTAATATTTCCTTTAGATGGGTGTCAATTTTGGAGCCCTAATCTCTATTTAAACTAAGTTGTCGGTTTTGGTATGGGTTCAAATACGAGTACTACTATTGGTAGGATGATTTTTTTCCTTGGGTATGGGTACGGGAATATATATGTATATGTATGTATACACATATAACATATATACATACATAAATACATACATATACATATATACATACACATACATTTAATAGCAAACCATACCCAATGTCTCCAAAAAATTGGCATTTCCTATTACTGCACCAATTACCGACCTGTTTATGTATGCATGTATCATGTATGTATATATACATACACATATACATACATAAATACATACATATGCATATACATTTAACAACAAACCATACCCAATGTCTCCAAAAAGTTGGCATTTCTTGATATTGCACCAATTACCTACCTGTTTATGTATGTATATATACATACACATATAACATATATACATGCATAAATATATACATACACATATACATACATATGCATATACATTTAATAGCAAACCATACCCAATGTCTCCAAAAAGCCGGCATTTCCTGTAACTGCACCAATTACCTACCTATTACTCGTTAACTTACATTAAAAATGGTTAAAAAAATACTTTTTTTTGTTTTTTTTTTTTGGGTTCAGCTGGGTTCTCCCAGAGTCCTTCCTAGGCACCAGGAGACTTGTGGACCCACAGAGAACCCAGGTTGCCTGGGAAGGACCTTGGGAGAACCCACAGCGAACCCGAACCGAACCAAAACCCACAATGAATTTTGTCAAGTACAGGGGGGGTAAATAGGGAGACCCGGTAACTTAGTATTTAAACCCACCTTGTGCTCTCATTTGGGTTATGCTGATTTGAGATAACAAAGTGTTGTCGAAATGAGGAGAGAATCCTTTGGGCTTTGAGGATGAAAAACCTCAAGGTGGCTTTATTTTCAGAGTTGAAAGATACTCCCTAGCTGGACATGGGTGTGGCTTCATTGTAGGAGTCACCATTGAAGCTTATTGGTGATGGCTTTCTGTTTACTTTCAGTTTTGGCTTCTTATGATGTTTTCTAGCTATGCATATTTTGGTGTGAATACTGACTTGTAGCGCTTGGGAGCATTTTTGGAGTGAGTTTCCTAAGTTTTCAGTTTGCTGGTCACACCATTTTCCATGCCTAGGTCGAACCAGCAAGTTGCTTGTACTAATTTGATGAGTGCCCAACTTTTTGTGGGTATCAGTTTATATCATTATTCTCCCTAGGGCGACTTGATTCACCAAGTTGCAGAATTTTTGAAGGAAAGATGGAAATTTGAGGGCTGGTTGCCCCTCCTTGTTGGTCATACCATTTGGACGATTTTGTGCTTTGGGAGTTGTGTTGAAATCTGCCTCTCTTCCCTATTGTTTAGTCCAATGTGGAAGCGCCTAGACCTTTTCATTACCTTGCAAGCATCTTGGGGGTGTTCTATAGTGTTTTGGTGAGTTTCTTGGAGTGTGTGCCAAACTATTGCTTGCTGTCTAGGAGTGTTTCAGACCTAAGATTTCATATCAGACTTGGGAGAGTTGTTGTCCAGTCCATTTTCAGACCTCTGAGTGCCATTGTTGAGGCATACTTGTTCAATTTTATCAAAGGGGTAACTTGTTCTTGTGTTGGGGTTCATTATGGGGAGTTGTGCCAAGAGTTTAACTTCATTTTTCATTGTAGCAGCAGCTTATATTATTCTGAAACTATTTGTAGTCAGCTCTTTGTAACACCGTTTTGGTAGTACCATCAATGATTTAGCTCTTTATGTTTATTGCTACTTACCCATTGAATAAGTGGCATTCTCGTTGAATAAGTGGATGAATTTTCTTTGGTTTCATGTTATGCCTGCTGAATAAGTGGAGGATTATTCCTTTTGCTTTGGTCGGCTAGCCGCCAAATGCTTTCTTTGCTAGTTGTAATTCCTGCTAAATAAGCAGATGTTTCCTTTCATGTATTTGGAGATTTCATACTTACCCCATTGAACAAGTGGTTTACTTCAAAACATTAAATTGTAAGCCTTACCAGCATATGCTCTCACCTTGCCCACATCGAGATTTGGCTGATCAAAAAGTGGAAGCTAATTGCTTTTAGTTGATTCTTGATTACCACTCACCCCACTAAACAATGGCTGCTTTAGATTATTGCAATGTACACCTTACCACAGTATGCTCTCACCTTGCCCACATTGAGATCTGGGTGATCAGAAAGTGGAAGGTAGCTTAATTCAGTTGATTATCATTGTTATTTTGGCTAACGCTAACAATTGCAAATTGGAAAACATTGAGGTGGATATTACAGTTTAACCAACATATGCGAAAAAGTGAATAATGCTTTGGACCAACCAACCAAGGGACCTCATTTGATTACATATAAAAGCTAAGATTGCTACACCCAACCGATCTTTGAGCCCATATAGTACTGCAACAAATGTAATGTCCCCTTCTCAGGCCTAATTAGTTCAAAGACCGTTAGCCTATTTCTTGAGTTTTCGTGGGCTAATTGGTAAGGCAAGGAGACTCCAAAGAATTTGGAGGGTGCAATTTCAAAGTTACAAGGTTTCTTTTGTTTGCAATGAGTTATGTGGGCAATACTGATGTAAATGACTCTCTAAAGTGTTTTATAACTTTTGGGGTGTTCTCCAAACTTCTTGGACAGTACGTCTATTTATAGTAAGTCACCAAGTTGACTTCTATTATTCACCTATTGCCTCAATATCATATCAGCATGGTCAAATTTGGATTTCGATGTGTTTCAGAACTTTCCGCAACTTAGGTGAGTTATTAAGCTATTTAATTAATATTTCACTAATGTTGTCTATTGTTAAGAAATAATTAAAGGACAACTTAGTGTAATAGCTTGTTGGAAAGGTGATTAAATGTTTGCACATAATGAATTATTTAATTTAAAGAAAAAAGTGCTTTCGGGAAAAAGCGAAAAAGCAAAATGTGCTTTTTCAAAAAAAAAACAAAAAAGTACTTTTTCAAAAATAACGAAAAAGGAAAAACATTTTTTTCGAAAAAGTAGTGAAAAAGCAAAAGCTTTTTTTTTGAAAAAGCAATGAAAAAAACTATAAAAGGAGGTGTTGGGGGTTCATTTGGATATGTTGAAGTTTTTTCATACTATCATGCTATTGGACTAAACCTGTGAGTTTTTGTTAGATCCACATTGCTTTGAAACTTAAAATCAAATAAGATCTCATTCAATAGAGCATTTTTTATTTTTTTTTGAAGATAACAACAACAAAATAAGATGCAACCATTGTTGCCATAACAACTAGTAAGATAGTATTCTACATAAGAACATGTACATAACTGAATTCATAAATTCAAGTACTAAGCAAGAGATATAAGGAAGAGATAGAAACCCTCATTTGGTTTTCCTTTTTGTGTCTTACAAGACATGACTCGCCATCTGCAAGTGAGGGAAAGCATCATTTGAGTGCTTTTCCGCCAACCATGGACTCATGCGGTCCTCCGCACACCTTCCTAACTAGAAGGGGGCCCTTGCCTTCTTACGAAAGGTAATGTTGGAACCCTCAAGTACTGCCATCTGAGCTCTGGTGATAAACCCTACCTAACTGACTTTGCCATGCTACCAAGGATACCCTCCTACTAAGCTGGCAACTCTGGTTAGTTAGGTAACTAGGTTACGGTGAGTACTAAGGTGCAATTAGTGGCACCTGCACCTACTATGGCCATAGTTTTGTACTACTGTACAGACTCACCCACCCTGCTCGACTTGAAAAACTCTTCTAATCTAGGGCTTTCAAGAGACTTTCTCTCCGCCCTTTACTCTTACCAAGGACACCTGTTCTAGGGCAAACTCTCTTAACCTATTTAAGGTTTTTCAACAAGAAACACTCTCCTCGACTACCTGCCACGTGTGACCATTTAACAAGAAACTAGGGTATCAAACAAGACACACTCTTCTTGGCTACCTGCCATGTGTGACTATCATTCAAGAACTAGGGTTTCAAGAAACCTTTCAAACTTCTAGGACTGACAATCTCAACTTAGAACTTACACTCCTATAGAGTACATACGAGGGTTTTAAATCAAGAAGGCATAATAAAAACCTTTTCAACCCCTTAGACAGCTTGGGTGTTTACTTGCACTTAACACATTCTATCCACCTAAATGGCATGCATAATAAGTTACCAAGAATGCATTCATAACCAGGGATTCATTTCTGTAACAGGCAGCAACTAGTTCTTTTTCTGTAACTGAAAATCATTTACATTCATTGTTAAACATTTGCAAGTTCTTTCAAGTATTTTGGATTCTTGTCATTCTTCTATGACATCAATGTTTTAGGTAAGCTTCGTGCTAACCTACTGGTTTTCTTGGCATTTCATGCTAGATAAATATATTTTGGCAAACAATATAAACTACAATTTCATCTAAAAAGACCCAGTAAGCAACTTGCAATCAAGCATAACATGCAAAACAAATTTAACAAGAAACAGATATGTCAGTACAGCAGATTCCATAAGAACAGTTATGGCTGCAACCAGCGAAGCACATGCTGCATTATATCTATGGGCTTTCTTGGAGCAAGAAACATTTCTTCATTCTAAGAGAATACTACACTAGCTGCAATATTTCCATGAACTTATCTTGGTTCAAAAGCATTAATTCGATTCAAGAGACTGCAAGCACTTGCCATTATATTCTCCTAGACTTTTCTTCTATCAAAAAGCTCATAACTCCCAGTCATAAATTATGAAAGAACAGTACGTGCCTAATTATGAAATCTGGAACAAAATTTTCTGAAGATGAGTATTGTGAGGACCAATGTTACAAGACTCGCCCAAACTCGGCGAGTACTCGCAAGTACCGAGGCGGGTGACCCTAAACGAGTCCCAGACACTCGGTTGCCGAGTACTCGCCAGACTCGCCAGACTCAGCAGACTCGCCGAGTCTCGTGCCTTAGACTTGGCCATTTTAATTAAAAAAATTTAAAAAATTTGCCAATCTTTCATTTACAAATTTTTTAATTAAATGGTGTGCGCCATGAAGGTTTGTGTGGTTTTGAAGGTCTTCATTTGGGCTACCCCTTGACCCCGCTAGGGGCGCTACCCCTCGACCCTGCTGGGGACACTGCCCACAGACCCCCGCATGGGGCACTACCCCCAGACCCCCGCAAGGGGCACTGCCCCTTGACCCCGATGGGGTGTTTCCCCCAAACCCTCATCAAATGATAGGTCTAAGCATGTTATAGGCCAATGATGAATCATAATCATAAAACTACAAAATACATATCTCCTATTGCAAATCTTTGCATCTTTCATAACCAAAGCCATAATCAAAGATTATCTTGTTCCATACATTAGACAACAAAACATGCAGTCTTGAAGGCTACAATAAAATTTTAATAATAAATTCCTCACTTGAATATACATACCAATCATTGAGACGCAAGCAAATATCATGGCTACATCATCATCTAGGACCTATCTTAGACACTAGCGCATGACTTGTCGTGATGTTGGGATGAGTAATGCAAGCTCTTCTGAGCCATAGACTTATATTTTTAGTTTTGATATTTGTTTTGATGCCATGGATTTCATATTCCATGAGTTTTGTATACATTTGACAATATTTATATATCTGAATGTGTTAATTCCTTCAACTAAAACTTGCGTTTATACTTGTGTGATCAATGTATGTTTGTGTATGGGATCATAGTAATTTCTATTTGATGATGTTATTGTGTCTTTAAGGTTTATTTATTAAAGGGTGCATGAAACAAGTTTTAAATCCTTAAAAATCTCTGAATTTCTTGTGTTTTTCTATTTGCCGAGTCTAGGCTCGGAGTCCGAGTCCGAGTCAAAAATTGGCTTGCCAAGTCTGAGGCGAGTCCGAGTCTTGTAACACTGGTGAGGACATAGCTTAAAGTACTTCCCAGCTCAACTCAACCCTTGTTGAAGACGCCAATCTTCTTATCTCTTTATAAGAGATTCGCGCTTCAAATATTCCTCTATTCTCAGCCTCGACTATTCTTCACCTCTCCTCATACGTTCAAAAATATTTTCTCTTTGATATGCGTCCTCAACAATCATCCCTTTGTTTTTACCAAAAATAAGCTATATCTCCCAAAGTTGATTACAAGAGATGGTTATTTTAACCACCTCCATAAAAATCTCAACTTCCCCAAGAGTTTGAACTTAGCTAAAGATATGCTAAGCAATTCCTATAGATGAGTTTACAAGGTGGCGGATATGCTGAGTCCACTTTCTCTTATTTTACATGCCTCCCTTATAACTAGAATTTAGGAGCCAGTTAGCATAAATTTAGCTAACTTCATTAAAGCGGCATAAGTAAATTTTTAATTAAAAATCAAAAAGATAACTTAATTGCCAGCATAAGGTGGCCCCCGCTTCCTCCATTTTACGTGTGGGTTAGCATTTGATTTATTTTAATAATTTAAAACATTACCACACAATTGATGGCAAACACCAAAACTTCACATTTAAATTTTAATAAAATATCTACTTAGCATTAAACTCACCTCATTTCTTATTATTTAAATATTGGTCACTCAACCTTAATAAGGTATTGATTATAAAATAAAATACCTCCAGGCGTCATCTAGCATCATTATTACTCCTTGCCTGGAGAAATATTAATAATGGCTTTATATTTATATATAAATATATTAAGGTCACCAATATACGCAATCAAAAAGTAGGAAGACCATACCTTCTAGTTCAAATACAAAATTAGGGTTCCCATCAGGAAGGAAGATTGGTTTCGAAACCCTAAAACCACCTACGTCAAAGCCACATCAAAATGTCACACAAGAACTTACCCCAAAAACAAACTTTAAATACTCACTTCTAGGGTTCCTAGATCCTATTGACCTAACCCTAGCTCAGATGGCAGTTTCCAAAGCATCTCAACATTACCTCTCTACTCGGATAATACTTCCCCGCCTCCGAAGATTGCGGTACGTGCCTCCCTGCATCAAACTCCAAACAAACGGAAATTATCCTGATATCTAAATATCATAAAATCTCCATTGCATAATCTCTATCTATGCATTAACTAAAAGTAAACTTTTCTTTCTGTCTAGGGCATCAAAACACAATACATTCCTTTCGAAATAAATCAAGGCTTATATCATAACGGCATAACTCTCGTTGCACGAGCATAATTCAATCATAGAAAATCTCTTCATGTCATGCATTATTCAATCAAAATTAAGATCATTCATCTATCATAACTGCAAAAGTAAAAGTGTTTTTGAACATCTAGGGTGGGATGTAACAGTTCTTCCATAATCTTTTGAGGGAAAAAACCCTCATTCAATTTCTAGTTTTGGATTTGAGAGATAATCCCCCAAGCTAGATTGGAGTGATTTCATTCTAGAGATCACCATTGTGCTTCAAATTGAGTTTCAGTTTTGGATGTTGCTGAGATGAAGATCTATTCAGTGTTTTGAGGTGTGTTGGGTGGAGTTTGAAGGGAGTTTTCCAGTGTTTTGCTTGTGGGTGTGTTTGTATGCTCCTTTCTTGAATTTCCAAAGCATCAACAGAAATGTTTCAGTTCTGATTTGTCCAAAGTACAGCAGCAAAAAGGGTGTTTTGAGACCTATACCAACCTTCTAGTTCATCCATTCAAGGTATCACATTGCTATTTCACAACTGGGTTATTGGGTACATGTTATTTGGTGCTATTGTGGTGTGTTTCAACAGTTCCTTACATCAGCAGTTAATCTTCATATTTTGGTGTTCACAATGCATATGTGCTAACCTTGTAATGCCTTGGATAGTTATATTACTAAAAGCTTCAATTTCTATACACTTTATTTTGTAAGCACTAGATGGTAGTACCGTCAGTGGGTTAAAATTTGTTACTGTTGATGTACTTACCCCATTGAACAAGTGGTAATATTGTAATAGCTCACCACATAAGTATGTTTAAATGTCCTCAAACATTGTATAAGCTTTCCCACTAAAAAGTGGAAGTGCCTTGCAATTCCCGCTGAATAAGTGGATGATTTCTTTCTTGTATTGTTTATGCATCCCATCGAACAAGTGGTTGGCTGGCTTGCCACTTGATGCTTTTTTCCAGCAAGTTGTAAATCAATAAATTGTAATCCTGACATTGTACGCTCTTCCCTAGCACAATCCAGGATTTGGGTAATTAGAAAGTGGGAAGGAAGTTGCTACGCTTTCATTTATTTTGAAGCTAACATATTTTCAAAAAAAAATCGAGGGTCGTTATTACAAAGAACTTACAACCAAAACCAAGAAAAAGGAACAAGAGGTCATATGTAACAACTGCCTCTAATTCTTTTTTTTTGAAAATATTGTGTGCTGATTGATAATTGCTGATTTGTCTGGTTTGTTTGTTTTTTTCATTTGTTTTCATAGATGCATTGCAAACATAGAGAATATTGCATA
This sequence comes from Sequoiadendron giganteum, assembly GCA_007115665.2. Classification (NCBI taxonomy): domain Eukaryota; kingdom Viridiplantae; phylum Streptophyta; class Pinopsida; order Cupressales; family Cupressaceae; genus Sequoiadendron; species Sequoiadendron giganteum. Next base: position 447,450,601 of record CM021100.1, read on the forward strand.
AAGAAGGAAATACTAAGAAGTAACATTGTTTTCCATATTAAATAGCATATAATAAGAGCAAATGTTTATAGATCAAATCAGACTTAATACAAGATGTTATTAGACCTGGAAATGATCATATAATAGCAGCAACTCATTGCAAACTTGCATTACATGTCACATATGAGAGTAGCCAATAAACACAAGGATTCCCATGCCATGAATCAGCAACACGAACACCGAGAAGTGCAGAATAAGGGCCTATACATCAGCAGACCGCTTATCCCTGAACCTCCAGAAGGCACGACTCCCAAGGTAGGGCGATTTTTCCTCAGAAATCAATCCTCCAGCGAATAATACAACTGAGCACTTGAAATGGGATGCCAAAAAAGAGAGGAAACGAATAGACAAATACCCAGAATGAAAATCCAAGTGTGCATAGAGCTACAAACGATTTTCACTTTCAGACTCAGCCAAAGATAATTTCCAGAATTTTGGAAAAAGCAAATCAGACTCCTGAAAAGGTTCCAAATCACCACCAAAACATAGCCAAAGTTCAAACACACCAAAAACTCCAAACCCACATCAAAATACCAAGAATATCTTCATCATTCCACCACAAAAATACTGAAAATCAGAACTCTATTGATACCCAAGGTGATCCCTGAAATAGAATCACTCTTATCCGGCTAAGGTGGATCTTTCACCATTGAAACCAGCTCCAAACAGTGAGGGTTTTCTTCCTCAACATGCAACAATGAAACCTTGGAAGCATTCCAGCAACATCCTGTTATGTTGCCAAATGAAAAATAGACAAATGAGAGCCAAAATGATGCTTTATAGAAGTGAGGGAAATCAGGGCAATTTTTGAATTAGGTTTTCCCTCCAAGACTCCCACACCCCCCTCATGAGCTCTTTATTTATTTTATTTTAAAATCCCTTATATCTCCCTAGGGTGGTATCCAACTTAAGAGGCTCAATATTTGGCCTTTTTTTAAAAACAACTTTAATCAACTAGGCATGCCAAGGTACTTTTTCGATGACCCCAAGACCCTCACTTAAGTTATAAAGTGACTTTATAAAAATAACTTAAGTGACTAGAGAAATACAAATATTAATTAAATCAACCTTAGACTCACCAAACCCCAATCAGGAAATATACACTGTTGGAGCAACATTGGCCAGGACTAGTTACCAAAAATACACTTACTATAAATAGCCATTGCTAAAAATAGTAAGTACTCCCAAACACCCAACTAGCACAAAACTGATCTACGTTGAGATTTATTGTAAATAATAAGTTCTGAAATAGGCCACTGCTAAAAATAGAAAGTCTTGCTGGAAAGCACCGAAAACCATCACAGAGACCAACCCTAGCTTTGAATCTCCTAACCAACTCCACTTAGCCTACAAGAACTCTGGAATAGGATGATGGAACACTCCAACTACTCAAGTGCAAGAAGGGGACATTACATCATACAAGAGCTCTCCCTCCAACAAGAAGGAGAGGGAATTTTAGAGTGAAAGTTAGTGAAAAATGGATTTGGTGAGGGGACATGAACAAACAAACAACTCATCAATTGTCAACACTGATTGCAATATCAAGATGGCCATATCGTCATAGATTTGACATTATTGGTATCCTATGCAACAGATTACTACAGTATGCTTCTAAATGAGAATACACAAGAGGATTACAACACTAAAAGCCCAAGATAGAGTTCTCAATAATATTCTATAAGTAATTGATGAAAAGGACAACACTATGATAAGACTTACAAAGGAGGAACTATGAAGTGCTATGTTCTCTTTTAATAAAGATAAAGGCTCAGAATATGACAGATTCTTAACTTTCCTTTTACAAAGCTTTTGGAATGTTTTCAAGGGGGTACTTTTAGAGGCTATAGAAGAATGCTTACTCAACTCAATGCTACAAAAGCACCCTTCATACCAAACTGCTTCATGTCTATACCCCTAAATAAAATGACATACAAAATTATTGTCAAATTACACTGGGAACACTTGGGTGCTCCTTCCAAAAGTAATAGCTATCAGTCAATTCACTTTTGTTCCATATAGACAAATATTAGATAGTGTCAGACTAGTTCGTGAGTTATTCCATTCAATCAATGCACAAAACAACCTGAAGTCATTAATAAAAAGCATTTGAAAGATGCAAACGGAGCCTCATTTTCAGAGCAATGGAAGCATATGATTTCAATGCATGGGTTATCCAGTGTGCAGCGAAACAACCCCACTTTAGAATTGTAATCAATGGACATCAAGGTCAATGGTTCAAATCCTCTAGAGGATTAAGACAATGAGATCCCCATGGCCCCTACCTCTTCATCATAATGAACAAGAATCTCCTCTTAATTCAAAGAAGAAGAAAAGAAGGGAAGATTATTTGGTCTTTTGGCTATAAAAGGGGGAGCAAGGTTCGTAGGGTTCCAATTTAACATTGGCATAAGTCAATCCTCATCTTCAACAATGTCAGAAAACATTAGAGGAAACAAATCTTGGCTATCATAGGATATAAAGAGGAAAATCTACCACCAATGCATTTCAGATTCTTACTTCATGCTAGCTCACAGCTATAACTATCATGTATGCTAGAAATTCAATGGAAAACTTCTCCTCTTTTGATCTCAAAGATATTCCCATAGTTCAAACTTAGGGGATACCCATCTATTACAACACTTGCTGCTTCCATCACCCCCAAACCCCACTAGACCCCTGTACTGACCAGTTGAATAAAATTGAATTTTGATAGGTTGTCCAAACAAAATCTTGACCTTGGCGTCTGGGAGGGATAACAAGACTTTCAGACAGGTCCTTTGTAATAACATGTATGCAATTTCTGGGGAAATAAACAAACGACATGGCTGATTTACTTTCTTTAAAAGAGGGTATAAAATTATCAAAAATCAATGAACACTAAGATGCATTCCATTATAATTCTCCATGTAATTAGCAAGAGTCTTTGGTACAATGAATGAAACCTGAACTAGAAAATGGAACCGATAATATAAACATTATCAACCTACTTAGAGAATTTAAGGATGTCACGATTCACCATCAACAAAGATCTGCAAACAAAACATCAGATCAATGAGCCAATGAAGTGATCACAAGTATCATCAATAGGGAAAAATTACAAATTTGTAGAGAATTAACAAATCACTTTGTGCAGCAGATCACCAATGAAAAGTCTTACAGGATAAATAATGACTAACATCTATAATTCTATTCAAGAAATGTGCCTTTCCAACAAGACAGCTATCTTAAAACACTTTATGTATCAAAGATCTGAATTAGTCACAAAAGTAGACATTAAACTCAACACTATAATACCTCCTAATCCCTTGAAAAAGACTTCCGCTCCATTTAGATCCATTGACATCTAAAACATATAACCAATGTTAATTGACAACCTAGCACCCATTGTAGGCACGTCAAAGAAGTGGGAATGCCTCTTCAAGGGCATAAAGACTTGACCTAGGGATGTTGGACCTCCCAAAATACCATGGAAAAATGAATTCATGAAGCATTGCCTTCTTGTCCACTTTCTTAGTGTTTTATAGCTGCGGGAGGTATTTCCCTAAGCAAAATTATTCAAAGGCAAGTCAGCCTTTCTTTTTGTAAAACAAATATCATACTTTCTAGGTCGGCCCTAGAAGAGAGCTCTCCTAGCTTGCTATATAAAGGAGAAGGTGTCTCCACATTTTAGCATCAATTCACTCTATTCCAATTCAAATTTCTTCAGCAGCAGGTTTGCCCTTCAAGAGCAGCAGATTCGACTCAAGGAGAAGTGGTATTATTTTGTGTATTCAAGGAAATCGCACTATCTTCAAGTGCAGATTCATTGTATGAGATTCGACCTTTCTAGGGCCTGATTTTGAGTGTTATTTCTGCACTTATTTATTCTGATTTATTAGAGAATATCTTGCTAGGTTTTTCTCCCTCGAGTAGGAGGGTTTTCCCAGGGTAAATACTATGTGTTGTATTTTCTGCTTATCTGCATTTTTGATCCTAAAACTAACACACTTCAGCAAGCAACGCTGTAGTTAATGTCCTCTTTACAAGTCACTCCCTTCTTCGCCTCATAAATCAACTAAATAACAATGATGATGATGTAGCATGGGAAATCACAAAAGGCAAACAAAATTTTGAGAATTATAGCAAAGCCAACTCAAAAATCTAGAACACATAATTCCTATCGTCAAAGGTGCCTTGATGATGGGAAAGGGTCCCACAAGTAAAAAGTGGATTCCTAACCTAAAGATAAATTCCTATGCTAATGAACACAGTTGACAGCTTGGCTGCACCAAACACTGGTATTATTTCCTTTATTAACATAGGTCCTTGTGACTTTACTATCAAATTGCATTACTCGGATATGGCACTGTAAATCCCGTCAAGGGCGGCTCATCATCCTTTTATGTTGTTTCTCTCAAACCATGATTTGACCCCACAGCAACCATGCTATCCAACCTGTAATGACATGGATCCTAGTGGATGGAATAGAGGTCGATTTAGATATGAGCTATTGAATATAATATAATGTTAGACATAATGTTACACTTTGTAGTATTGTACACAAGCATTTATTTCTTAAGTTGATGTACTTGCACCACATTAGCTAAATCTAAAATGTAACTTTGAATTAAGTGACAGTCACCTTGTAACCTTCCCATTCAATAATAAATACAAGCCACTCATTGAAGTGTGTGCCATCCAATTCTCTCAATCTGCATTCATTCTTCCAACATTTGGTATGAAAGCGAGAACACCCTAGGAAGGGTATGCTGGTCCAGAGAGGGGAAGCTCTTGGAGAGGGTACATTTGAGAAGATTGAACTGTAAAAAAGAACTGCTGTGAAAGGAGGTCTGTCAAATGATCATCAAGGAATTGTTGCAGGCTAACTAGAGAAAGTTCTGGTTGAAGGAATTGCAAGGATGATTGTTGGGGAAGAAGGCTGAGCAACTGCTGTTTTTCATTCAGTTCTATTTGAGTCAACGTATAGAGGGTTGGCTGATTGCATTGGTGCAAAGGCATCGAGAGACTGCTATTTGTAAGGCCAACCTGAATTGCTGAGTACTGTAATTTCCTACTGTCCTGTTATTCATAAGGACCTGAATCACTGACTATCAAAAAGTGAAGAATGTTGACCTGCTTATTGCTTTGGAGGGTCGACAAATTGTAAACAGTATAGACTCTGATCTACTGAAGGTTTTGGAAAGCTGAAAATTTGTGAACAATGCAGAGGTTGACCTGCTGAATGTTTTGGAGGGACAAGTGTTAAAATTTTGAAGGGTCGACTTGTCAAAAATTGATGAAGTGGACTTCATTTCTTTAGTGCATATTTGTGATCTGCTGTTAAGGATCAACTGCTTGCAGTCAAATGCCAATTGAAGAAGAAAAGGAATGCTATCAAGAGGTGCTTGTCACAAGGAAGTACCTAGGTATTGATTTTTTATTTTAAACCCTTACAAATATACAAAATACCATAGCCAATATACAAATCATGTTTTCCCCAAACCCTTAAAATTGACAGGACAAAACTTTAATCTCTGGAGTCGTAAAATATTCACCATTGTTGAGCATAGGAATTGTGCCAGAATAATTCTAAAAATAGAGATCGGAATGGCTTCAAATTTTGTAGCTTTCGATATTTGTCATAAATAAGCCTTATACTAAACTTGTTTGTTTTGTCTGACTTGATCATAGAAGTTCAGAATGCTACTTCCACTAGTGATCTTTGGATCATCTGGAAAACAAATAGCAAGAAGTTCAGAATGCTACTTCCACTAGTGATCTTTGGATCATCTGGAAAACAAATAGCAAACTTATTAAAAATGTTGTCCCATATATGAAAAATATATTGTTTTCCATTAAGTTAGGTGAGGTTGGGTAAGTACTAGAGCATCCACCTAGGATGAAAGACCTAGGGAATCGACTATCGATTGTCAATAACCTAGTAGATGAAGATGGCGTGGTTGCTTTGATCATCAATAATTCGCCAGCATTTGGAGTATTTGCATGAAATCTTTTTGGAGTATTTGCAATGAAATCTTTTTGGAGTATTTGCATCTATTGGGGGAGAGTTATGACTCTTACCTTTGAAAAAGTCATTTTTATATTTGTTGCAAAAAGAACAAAGAGATATACAAATGGCTAAGTCCAATTCTGGAAAATCTGAAAGTGCAATTGCTGCGCAGTGTAAGGGCAAAGTGAAATATACTTTTTGCAAAATGTGGTGATCAGGAGAAGAAGTAGAACTAATGGAGATGGTTTGGTGTACAATGCACAAGAGAGGCGTGTTGTACAAATATTCGGGAGAACCAATGAACATGACAGTATATATCTAGAACAAATATTCATACAAAGCAGTGCAGGATGTCACTCCTGAAGAATTATAGTCCAGATTGAAACCAAAGGCAACATATTTTAAATTTTTTGTGTTTTTGGTTAAATTGCACATGCTTTGGTTTTTGATGGTAGTAGTAAACTAGATTCTAAGACCTTCAAATATTTCTTTGTTGGGCATGGTGAGCAATCTAAAGCATACAAACTCATTCATATTTCTACTAACAAAGTCATATTAGTTGGAATGCCGAATGATGATGTAAAATAAATATAATCTTTTTTTTTTGTTAAATATAAGGGTCCAGGAATCGCAGAAAAGAGGGCAAAAGCTCGAGAATTTAATTGAGATGCAGACTTCACCATAAGCCATGGAGAGAACGAGGATTCAACAACCCGTGGCATGGATACAATAGGCAGAGGAGCGCAACAACATTACTACATAGCCACATGATCAGGAGGATGTGCCTTTATGTCATCTTGAATAAGCTTTAACATTGGTTGAGGATAGGAGACAGACCATTTCACCCTATGTGAACCAAGCCTATCCTTCAGCCCCACGCCATGATTGGCAGCCCAATCAGCCAACCTGTTGTTGACTTTGCCGATGTGGGAGAAGGATAACTCAGGAAATGAGGAAGCCAGGCGGCAGGCTTCATCAATGATATTAGCAAGTCTCCAGTGGTGTGAGGAGCCACCCTTCATGAGATCGATGATAAGCTTCGAATCACCTTCAATGCACAGCCTCCCCCAGTTGTTATCTCTGGCAATCTTAAGACCGATCCATAGAGCACGAACTTCAACAATGTTGTTTGAATCCTCACCAAAATCTTGCAAATACCACCCCATAGGCTGACCAGAATGATCTCTGAATATTCCACCACCGCTGGCCTTGCCAGGATAACCCTTCCCAACGCTGTCAAAATTAAATTTGACCCAGTTGGCGTGAGGACATTGCCACATATAGCCAGGAGCTTTGGCTATTCCAAACAGCCACCTCCCACCAAGCCACCTAAAATTTGGCCAATTATTTGCCCAAACAATCTCGTCTTCTCTAATATACCAATCCTCTTTACTATTCACATTGCCAATTTTAGCAAAGGAGGACACCACCAGGTGCCATATCTTGCTGACAGAGCACTCTTGATCCTTAAACACTCTCCTATTCCTTTCCAGCCATCAATGCCATACAATCATGGCAGGAGTTGTATTCCAGATGAAGCGTAAGCCAGGGCTAACAATCTTTAGCTTCCAGCACTCTAAAAGATTTGGGACATTTCCTGGCATGGACCAAACAATACCCCAATTTTGCAAAAGGGAGCTCCATAAATCAGCAGCAAAACTACAGTGCAGGAATAGATGATCGTTATCTTCACTGTTCTCTTTGCATAAAACACACCGAGGGACCCCTACGCCCCAATGTCTGCAATCTGTCCCAGGTAAATGCTTTGCGCTTCCAGGCCACCCACAAGAAGGCATTTGCTTTGGGAAGGCCCGTTTCATTCCAAATCAAGTTGGAGACATCTTTATGCTCCGCTGACCCTTTGAAGAAAAAAAGATGGTAAGCAGAATTGACCGAGACCGAGCCAGTAACACTTCCTTTCCACACCTTTCTATCCCCAGTATTAGAGATAGGCCATTTTTCAATCATGAATTGTACCTCATTACAAGCATCGATCATAGTGCCTCCAAGATCCTCAAGAGCAATCCACGCTGAGCCATGGGAGCACCAATCATATAATCTTTGGCAAGCTTACCAAGAAGAGGTTCCAAATAGTTAGCCAAAGGGCGTAAATGGCCACAATCCTTGAAAGCAAAGGCCTCAGCTCACCCGTCTTTCCAAAATCTGATCTTGTCACCCCTGCCAAGCCGCCAAGAGAGGTGTGGTCTGATATGATTGCAGCATAGCCTTAAAAAATTCTAGATGCCTAAGCCCAAGGGCAAAATACATGAAGTAGAAAACAGGTTCTCGAGGTCATTCTGGAGGTACTTTGTTTGCATAACAACACTCCATAATCTGTCCCACTCATCATAAATTCTCTAGGCGAGCTTGGCACCAAGAGCAACATTCATTTGCTTGAGGTTCCTGATCCCTAAGCCCCCTTGATTCTTAGGGCTGCACACATCTTTCCAGCTGACCAGGTTGTATTTGAAGGAGTTGTATGTACCTCTCCACAGAAAAGAGCATTGGGTATTTTCAAGGATCTTAGCTACTTTGTTGGGGATTTGGAAAACAGACATGATATAGCTAGGAATAGAAGCAAAGGATGACTTAATCAAAGTTATTCTTCCAGCCAGAGTTAACCACTTCCCCTTCCAAGGTGCCAACTTGTCTTGAATCCTAGAAACCACCTTTCCCCATTCAATTTCAGAGGTCCTCTTGTTGACAAGTGGTGTGCCAAGATATGTACTAGGAAGGTAGTCCACCTCAAACCCCAGGATCCTCCTAATCTCCAATGTCTCAGCAATGAAATCTTTAAGAAGGATGATTCGAGATTTATTAATATTGACTTTTTGCCCAGTAGCAGCCTCATAGGAACTTAAGACTTTCTTATTTCCACTGGCCTCCCTAGTTGTAGCTTCCCCGAACAAAAGGTATCATCAACAAACTGAAGATGAGATAGATTAGGGGCACTATTAGAGACCTGTAAGCCCTTCACATTGCCCAACTCCACAACATTTTTGAAAGCTCTGCCTAATACCTCAACAACAATGAGAAAGAGGAACGGGGAGAGAGGATCCCCCTGCCTCAGCCCACGACCAAGATGGAAGAAGTCCGTAGGGGTACCATTGATAAGAATAGCATAAGATACCGTGGAGATGCAGCTAAAGATCCAATTGCACCAGTCCTCACAAAAACCAAACCTTCTCATAACCTTAATGAGGAAGTCGCAAGAGATCCTGTCATAAGCTTTATTCATATCCAACTTGAGGATCATGCCCTCCTTGTTCTTAACTTTAATGGAATGGATGGTTTCATGAGCCAAAACAATCCCATCAAGGATTTGCCTGCCTTTAACGAAACCACTCTGCTCCTTTGATATAAAGCATTCCAAGTATTTCTTAAGCCTAGTCGCCACGGCCTTTGAGACGATTTTATAAATTCCATTACATAAAGCAATTGGTCTCATTTCATCAAAGAATTTCGGAGCGTTGTTCTTAGGAATGAGAGCTAAATATGTGGAGTTCCATGCTCTGATGACGGCCTTCTTTCTCCTGCATTCCTTAGCCGCAGCCCACACATCCTCAGCCACAACATCCTAAAACCTCTGGAAAAAACCAATCTGAAACCCATCAGGCCCAAGGGCCTTGTTGGCACCCAGGGAAAAGGTGGCATTCCAAATTTCTTCTTTAGAGAATGCAGCCATAAGCATTTTGTTCCCAGCATCATCAACAAGATTAGGAATTAGGTTGAGCATATCTTGTGCCTATAAGTTGACCACAGGATCAGCACCAAGCAAATCCGAAAAAAAGTTCACTCCTTCCTTTTTGATGGCATTGATATCCTCAACCAATGAGCCATTAGGTAAGGTGATTTTGGTGATCTTATTATACTGCCTTCTAATTTTAGTAGTGAGATGGAAAAACTTAGTATTGTTGTCGCCCTCTTGTAACCATTTAACCCGAGATTTTTGTTTCCAAAAAATTTCCTCCATCCTCAGAATTTTGTTTTGTTCTTCGAGAAGATCATGTTCCCTATTTCTCAAGTCAGCAATTAATCCAGCCTGAGCAATTTCAGCCTCAATGCTTTTAAGCTTTTCCTCAACCCTGATCTTATGCTCGAAGAGATTTCCCATAACATTCTTATTCCATGCCCAGGCAAGATACTTCACTTCACCTAATTTCTTAAAAATTATGAATCTATTGTTTCCTTTAACCTCCATATTCCACCAGCCTTCTAAAGCTTCCCTGAATCCCTCATGTTCATACCAAAAGGCTTCCATTCATAGTTCCACGGGGACGCATCCCCCCCAAAAATGGAGTCGTTTTCGAGACGGGGACGTTTCCGAGACACGGAGACGTCAAGGAAACGTCCCCCCGTTTCTCCGCCGCCTCCGAGACTTTTCTCTTTTGAGGGGACTTCTGGATGTCCCCGAGACTTCCAGGCATCCCCCAAAATACAGGAGACTTCTAGACGTCCCCCTTAAAATGCAATTAAAAGTGAAGTTTTTTTATAAAAAAACAGAAGCTAAAATTTATAAATTTTAAATTTTAAAGTATTTTTGAAAGCTTAGAAGGCTAAATCGACATGCCTTTAACTTAATTTTTCATCTATAGCTATTTTAATTTTGGTCGAGCGTGAACGTGTGTGTCTGTTTGAGCGTGGGTGTCTAAAGTAGAACTAGGTATGAGGGTTTCAACATTTTTGTTTCATTTTTTTAAATTCTTTATGCTTTGCTGGATGTCCATACCTGTCCAAAGCTCCTATGTTGCAGTCGGGAGGGGTCAATTCACCATGTTTTATGCAAGCACGGGCAAGGCACGGGAACTATTAGACTGAATGCCTCAAAGGGATGTCATCTCGTAGGATGCAATGAATTGTGGGCACTTCATTGCATCCCACAAGATGACATCCCTTTGAGGCATTCAGTCTAACAATTCTCGTGCTTGCATAAAAGAAGGTGAATCGACCCCTCCCGGCTACAACTGTAATGTCCCCATATTAGAGACATAAAATGTGCAGATTAAAATTTCGATTTTTAAAGATTGTTTGATAAAGAGCAATGAAAGATTGAGGGAATAAGATGAAATGCATTATCATCAACTAGTGCATAACTAACATAATCTGATATGATTTATTACTCTTGGTCGGAATAGATCTTTGCCTTATTTCTCTCCCTAACCTTATGGGATGGTAGATTTACTGTGCCAAGGGCGCGTGCACCATCTCAAGTTGGACACCCTCAAGGATTGGTTACCTGTCTTGGGCTTCGTCCAACATAGATTCATTCACCTACCTTCCCTTCCACACACTTCCTATCCTCATCAAGCGTTACGATAGAGTTTTTGGTCGAAGACTATCTCTCAAGATAAAAACCATAATAGCCATTGAGACAATAATTGCTGCAAACATCATTATTGGATAATCGAACATAATATATATATATATTAAACTTAGAATGTTAATTCATTATATTCATATATAATTATTTATTTATATCGGTTTGGTGCTCCTACATTAATTATTCTTACTTATATTTATTGGTACTCATATATATACCTTTATATAATTATTCTTCATTTATATTCTACTCTTATCTCCCAATAATGTTATGGGCTGCAAATAGTATTTATGTATAGCAGATATTCTCATTATTTATTTCCTTTTCCTCTTTCCAAATCCCACTCTCTTCCCCATGGTTGCTTGATGAGATAAATACAAATAGATAAAATGGGTATAATTGCTCATGATAACTATAATAATATAATTAGATATCCAATTCAACATATTAACAATGCTATAAGACATTGTATGATTTCTCTATTTCCAAATGACATCAATAGGACACATTAATTAGATAAGTATCTTAGTGTAAATTGCATTTAATAATCCAATATATGAACTACAATATATATACAATGACCATATTATATTCAATATATATATATATACTTATCATATATATATTAAAGATACATGTTAATTACTAACTATTATCAAATCCTTAAACATTCCTTCATTCTTATTTAATTACCTTTGACTAATCTTAACATACGTTTTGATTACCAATTTTTATAAACAACAAACACTTACCTTTTAAATCGATGTGGAGAAACAGTCCGTCCTATTCTCCACCAGCCACGATCATGGTCTTTTCCTTGAAGAATTTATTCTCTTATATATTCACTGCCTTAAAATATATTACAATGTTTTTTTTTATGCTCCCCGTTCTTTCCCTTAATCCCCCGATCTCCTTGTCTTTTTATATCCCTATGTCTCTTAGAGAGACGTGTCTTTTGTAAGGGGGGTAACTTTTGCTGTCTTAACCATTCTTTAACTGCACCTTTTTGAAATATATTAATCATTGCTTTATACAATACAATGTATTTATTATTTTATGTGATATTAAATGGTTAACATATTTTTAATGTTTATTCTGTTTTCATTTTATTTATTCAAATATAGTTATAAATTGAATTTATAATATATTAGCTTATAAGATTAAATTGTATTTATCATTATAATATCATTTGTAGTGATATTCAGATTTACATTTCATATATTATTATATATGTATTTTTTGATATTTATTTTATTTGTTTTATGTTTGATAATTATTATCTTTGATAATTATAGTTATAATAATGGCAAGTAGTTCCATTTATTTTTTTTAATTTGTATTTCAATATTTCAAATTTAGCCTTACAATTTTGGGGACATGACAACAATGCCTCATTTTTCAGTCTCAGACTCTCAATACTGTTTGATACATACTGAGCAAAATAAATTTAAAATGATTAATCAAATAGATATTATGGTTGTTATGGTTGAACAACCATAATATCTATTTCATTAATCATTTTAAATTTATTTAAAATTAGTTTTAATTTTTAAATTTTAATCGATACAAATTTTTAATTTACAAGCAGGAGGATGCTGGCAAAGGTTGTGGAATCTAGCTTTACAACTAACACTTCATTAGTTCAATGAAATCATTGCAATTTGTTTAAACTCTAAACTTTACTTATTCCTTAGGCTTCTACAGTTATACATTTTTTTATAACTATTTTTTCAAGTACTATATGTATTTCAGCACACCGCTCCCCCGTCGTCGTCCCCGCACCGCCCCCAAACTTAGACCCCCCGCCCCCGCATCCCCTGCCATCCCCCCGTCACCGTCCCCGAAACCCCGTGGAACTATGCTTCCATTTTAAAAGGGATTCCCCTACGTTTATGATTTATAGAAATAATCAAAGAGATGGGCCAATGATCAGACCCACCAAAATGAACTACTTTCGAATGGAAATTAGCAGCTGAAAGAAGCCAATCTAAATTTGTTAAAAATTTGTCCAATCTACACTTGATGTTGTCTTAACCAACATGCTTGTTGCTCCAGGTGAACCAACTAGATTTGGGGGTGATATCCACTAGGGAGAGGTCAGCACACATCCTTCTAAACTCAAACGAGCTTGAATTTTTGAGGCTCCTGCCTCCAGTCTTCTCCGAGGGGCTAGATATGGTGTTAAAAGTCGCCTCCAATAATCCAGTTTGCACTCAGGGAAGCGTCCCTGATCAACCTCAAATCCTCCCAGCAAGTGAGCCTATCCTTCTCAATGTTAGGTGCATGAACATTCAAGAGAAGCACATCAAAGTCCCCCCTAAGATCCTTAATTTAGATAGTTAAGATCCTATCAGTTGCATGGGTTTTCACCTCAACAAAATGGAATTTGTTCCAAAGAATGGCTAAACCGCCAGCCGAACCTAGGGCATCAACAGCCATCCCTTCACTATTCCTCCATAAGCTCGGGATCATGCTCAACAGACTGTCGCTATCCACTTTGGTTTCCTGCAATAAGACTACATCGGGACCTTCCACCTCAATCAGCCGCTTGACTAAGAGGCTCTTTTTCGATCCATTGAGGCCACAAACATTCCAGCTGACTAGCTTCATGACTTCTTGCTCGCAGGGAGGTGCTTGCCTCCGTTCTTAACAAACTTAGTCAAGGATTCCTGAGTGCCTTTCACAACTTCTTCCAGGGCCTTTTGCTTTGCCTTGCTCACCTCCGTTTTTCTGCCTCTGACATTGTTGCCACCAATATCCATAGTTAATGATTTTTTCCCACTAGCCCTCTTGCCACTCAAAGTAACCATCTTCCATGAGTTTTCCTTGTCTTCATCTTCCTCCTCCCTGCCCTCATCACTGTCATTGCCCTCCACGAGTGCTCTTGAGCTTATAGGGAAAGAGGTGTTAACAAATTTTATCTTCGACACGAGTCCTGAGGTGATCCCCTCATGGAGACCACATTGGGTTCCAGAGGGGCCAAGGCACTATTGCGTTCAGCTGCCTCTAAGAGAGGGGGAAAGCCACCGGAACCACATCCCAAAACTTCACCAACCTCAACCCCAAGATTACTAGCCAAGGCATCCTAAGTTGGGGGGGCCAAGTTCTACCTGCAAGCATTATCCGATGAGTTCTGACTAGCAGGGGTAGCAGCATCAGCCCCCATAAATGCCAGCTGATATGGCTTGGGGGAAGAAGGGGAATCCACCTCACATTTTTGTGTATTGGATGTGGCACTCCCGGAGGGGCGCCCAGAAGCTTTTGTTCCACCCTGAACCCCACACATTTTGGCGGTGTGCCCCAATCGCCCACATTTGAAGCACTTGAAGGGCAAGCATTCATACTCAATTTCTTGCATCCAATCCCCAAAAATAGAAGAGAGTTGGATTGAGTGGCGAAGCAGTTTACTCAGATCAACCTTGACGTAGATCCACGCATAGGGAGCAGATTTCCTACCAGCCGAGGGGCTGGAGCAGCTCACATAGTCGCCCAAGGAGTTACCAATAAAACTTAGGATGTCCTCCGTCCAAAACTCATGCGGGAGCTTGTACATGCAAATCCACAGAGGCACATCCATGATCTGTTTTGTATATGGGTTGAAGCCAGGGTGCCATACTTTGAGGAACAACCCTGCGTTGCCCATAAACCATGGGCCCCCTTTAAGCACCTTATCTCTGTTAGCTTCCGAATCAAAGACAATTTGGAGGAAGCCAAGGGCCAAAACACTGACCTCTAGATTGAGTCCGAACCAATTATGCCCAATCCACTGCTTTATCCTGTCCATCGTAAGCCAAATTCCAATGAATTTTGCTATGATTGCATTCTTCTGCAGACGTTCCACCTTTGAGTTGAGAAGGGCATTCGGGATACGCAAGACAAGGATTTCCTCTGAGATGTCAATATTCATGTTACCTACTACCATACGCAACGGCTTCCTGGCGTCTGATTTCTGATTAAGCATTTCATTAGCCTCTGAAAGAATGCGCCCCATATCTTGCGAGTCCTTTGAGCAGATCACAGGAGCCTTGTTCTTGTACTTTGTTTCGCCTTCTTCCGGCCCACGGGGGCTTCCTTGCTTTTTTTCACTCATGGCTTTCTGAGCGCTTTTCTCTATATGTTTGTCAAATTAAATATAATCTTTTTTTAAGTTGTAACTTTAACCAACAGATTTCAAGTGATCAGTCTGGAACTAATATTGTACACAAGCATAATGAAGTAATAACACCACATTGGTTACATTGATAAAGTAACTTACAATTAATTTACAACCATCTTGTAACTTCCCCATTCATTAATAAATACAAGCCACACTAATTGAAGTGTGCTAACTAATTATCTCAAACTCCCCGCAGTCATTCTTCCAATATAGTCCAAGTAGGACATTAAACACCTTGAACAGAAGTCAGCACATTGGGATCTTTTAGTAGTTGACACTAGCATCAGGTGATTTTCATACAAGAATGTAACTTCATCAATATAATCCTGCATTAGGCCTTAGGTAGTCATCTATGTCATTTTTTATGCATTTACTCTGGCAGCTACAACTGGTCTTTTAGAATTGATATCATTTGGGGCACTAAAATTGCTTCCATGATGAACCTTTGGTGAAGTTCAAGAATTCTTGTAAAAACTAAAAATGGATCCCTTCCTTATTGTCAATGCAAATGCCTCAAAGATATCAGAATCCCCCTGCAAACTTCTAATAGAAAGAGAGAGAGCTGCTACTAAGAAGAACATACAAAAAAACAAATGTAAAAGAGAAAGAAAGCAAAGCTCCTGAGAATGACTGCCACATTAATATAATCCTTGATGAAGAATGCACGGATGAGAGTATATCAATCTGTAAGGTAGTCGAAGCTGCTCAGGTTGCCATTTGTAGCTTCAATGACCAACAAACTAAAGGAGGTAAGACCACTCACAATTCTGCTTTTACACCCACTGACCCTATTATTGGCTTTATTGGTGCCAAAGTTTGAGAGTGAGCTCTTCTTCTAATTTGACAAACCCCTGAAGATCTGGATTGCATGCTACTATCAAAGCTATGTTTTCTATGTTACTGGCTTGTAATCATGTGTCATGGACTTAACTCTTTGGCTTTTAGCACTATGGTTAGTATCATTTTGATAATTTAGTGTTACCTCTATTCTCCTTTTTGATCTGTTGAAGGTTTTTTATGGCCTCATTAGGTATCTGTTTTTCCTTTTTTCTTTTCATGAGGGTGAGTTTTCACTTATTTATGTATCCTAATTTTAATGGCATTTTCATCTATGTACTGGTATCCAGGTAACTATGCCTTGTGTGTATGGAAATGTACTGTTATGATACGTAGAGATTACAGAACATGTACTTCACGAGGCTACCCCTGCATTATTTTGCATTCTATCATGCGTTTGACAAACCAAGATTAGCAATGCTTAGTAGTAGTTTATTTGTCAGCTTCAATACTGCAGGGGATTCTCACAATACTCCAGAAGCTTGACCTGTTTCTAGAGTTTTGTACATTTTTAAAAAAGTATTCAATAGTATGCCTTGTAACCCTATGGATTTTGACCAATTGACAAAGTAAATATTTCAGACTTTGCACATTGTGAATCAATAGTTGTGCTTGTACAAGCATTGTGACATGGAGAGATTTTTTTTCTTTTCACTTCCGGATTTAGTTGACTGAATGCATACTTCCAATGCATCTAAGTTTTCGAAACTATTTAATTCCAACGTATCAAATAGATTTTGTAGTTTTGGTTTCCAAATCAGACTTTGAACACGTGTGAGGGTTGCAGTTCTTATTCTATTATATTTTGCTTTTAATTATATGCTCATGTTGGCTTTATGCCATAGATCTGCCAAATAAAGATTTGGATCTATTGCTTTGCCTATTTTTGTGGCCACGCTGCCTCCTATGCATCTCATACGCTTCAACAATTGTCAAAAGTATTATACAAGTATAGTTCAAGGATAGCATGGCTAAACTTGACTTGCTCGAGACCCTTTTTGTAGGTTATGCGGTCATTACCAAATGGTCAAGGTCCAAGGCTTGTGGAAACCGAGGATGGAATTGCTGCAATGGAATTATTTCAGTTTCATGAGAATGAAGAGATCCGGAACATGGCAAATGGGTTGGTAGATAAGTATTTTGGGGAGAGTTATGGCATAGAGGAGGAATATTGATTTTGGGCAGCGGCTGCAGGGATGATAATGATAGACATTATTATCCACCTTGATAGATTTATATCTGTCATTATATGCTCTTCATTCTTTGAATAAATTCTGATATGATTGTAAAGTAATTTTATAGGTAATCCACTTTGCTTAGGAAGCATTAGTAAGTATTCTAATATGCCTGAAAGGAGTATGAAGATTGAGGAGCATTCTTCTCGACAACATTGAAAAAATGTACAAAATAAATCATTTGGAATTGTAAACTTTTGATTATGAAACATGTGCTTGTTATCTAATTTTCATATCACTGGTGTTTAATAGTATGCATTTTACTATTATTTCCTGCCTTGTAACTGTACTTTATACCTGAAATTTAATTTGCAAGATATGCCCCAATAGATTTGTTTCCTATATTTATGTTATACCATTGTCTAGATGTGTAGAATACTATGGTTGATTTGTTATGTAGGTAGTGTTGGAGTGGTGAAAACACTCAAAGGGGGGTGGTGAATCAGTGTCTTAGCTTAATTTTTTTGCCTTTAACAAATTTGAAACAATATATGCTCTTAATATTTCAATGATTAAAAACATTCATTAACCGAATGCAATCATAAAACTGAAAAGAGAAATATTAAAACAATTAAACACAACATCATCATGTCAAGACAACAAGATTATAACATAGTTTTTGTCCTGAGTGGAAAACCCTCATGGGTTAAAAAAACCACTCGAAAATTTTGCCTCACTGGCTTATTAAAATTTAAATCTCACTGATTACAAGCCTCAGTGGTGAAGGTCATTTTTGTCTTACTGACTTGACCTTATCATTGCATGTTTCAATCATATAGAAAAAACAAGTTCAATACAGAGGGTTGCTCTATTTCACTACATAACCATCATTTTCAAAAACCAATACATTAATATCCTAAAAACTCATAAATGGGAGTCTCCAAAATATTAGATGTATTTTTACAACTTATTTTGCATTATGATTTCAAATACTATCTCAATAGATAGTCTCTTGTTTCTTCTTCAAAGAACAACACATTATGGTGTCAAGTAACACTATTTATATAATGCCTTTTAACTTCGTTTTGAAATGCCTTTCAATTACAAATTACCCATGTACAACGACGAGTGAGAGAATGATCAAAACTGTTTCTTCAAGATACCCATATACAATGACAGGTAGGCAACACTTTTGTTATTGCTTTTGTCAACAAAAACTGTTATGAACAACATTGTATCTTTACCCATTGTCAAGGATAAACCAAAGCCCCAGAAATCCAAACAAGGGTTTCGAAAAAATAGGCATCATTAACCTCTAAAACGGAAAATCCATTTCCTTAACAAATGCACAAACAAAGATTTCGACATTTTTGGAACCATTGTTCACAAGAGACAATTAATCAAAGATACCATGAATCTTAGCATACATTTGACATCATTAACACTAAAAGATTTAAACAAACTGATAACTACCTATCAGCAAAAGATAATTGGAGGATATCACTTGAAAATGTAGCCTTTAAAACTACCTCTTCTTCACTAAATGACAATCGCGCGATGTCTTGTCCAAGAGATACCATCATCATCACCTGTAAACCCTAGCTCCTCGAGCGTTTTTCACCTCAATGATAACAAACAATAATTTGTGTTTTTCACATGTAAACCTTGCTTTGTATCAAACCTTATTTGCCATGTGATAAATAATCATACCTTTGACATTTCCTTGTCAATAACATTGTCTCCTTTTGAAACACCTTTATTGTCGATCAAAACATTAAGATTACCTTGCAAACCATCATATGCAAGTGTTTAAACTCGTGACCTCTATGTAAATGGTTTAAGATTTATGAAACCCATGGCCTCTAAGAAGGTCCTTTGTAATGTTGTGAATATGAAACACATGAAGTGCAAGAAATGTGAAATGCTCCCCTTGTAAGCCTTAAAAAGAATTTTATGGCTAGAAAGCCTAGCATTAAAAACCAATAAAATACTCTTTTTATTTTGCCATAGAAACCACATTTGTGCTAATATATAGCCATGAAACCTTGCCCACATATTTGACGCAATGCCAACCAAAAATGCCACCCGGGTCAACAAACTCCCCCTTTGGCATTGGTGTCAAATAAGCCAATGTTGCACCTATTTAAACAATAATCTTGAAACCTGAAAGCATGATAAAAAATCATTAATACTCCAATGATAGAAATTGAACATGTATATAAATCTAATCAATGTATAAGAGTTGAAATTGTTTTGCATCAACAAGAAATGTCATCACAGTTGAAAGGTATGAAAGCAATTATTAACAAGGCAGGTTCTGAATTATCAACACTGTTGCAACAACACAGCTGAAGATCTAAATCAAATTGCATCAAAGTTTGTCAAGAGATTGCTGAAGTTTTTGAACTACAATCATACTTCTCCCCTTTTTGATATCAATGCCAAAGTCAAAGAAGTGAATAAATATCAAGAGATCACCAAACAACAGCAAATTGAAAAAAATGCCACCCATGGTACCAATGACAGATGAAAAATGCCTTTGTGTTGACCATAGAACCCAGGGGTAAACAAAAAGTGCATGAATTCTCCCCCTTAAAATATGCTAATAAAAGATTATTGAAGTGAGATGAGAGAGAAGACTCCAAGTCTATCCCTCAAATGTTCAAATTTGTCTTTTGTCAAAGGCTTGGTAAAAATATCGGTTATCTGATCTTTGGTTGAAACATATTCAAGAACATCATTAGCAAGCACCTTTTCTCTGAGAAAATGATATTTAATGGCAATGTGCTTGGAACATGAGTGCATATCAAGATTTTTAGAGATGTTAATTGCACTTGTGTTGTCACATAGAATAGGAACATGTTTTGATACCTCAACTTGAATATCCTACAAATTATGTGTCATCTACAACACTTGTGTGCAACAAGTAGCTGCTGCAATATATTTTGCCTCAGCAGTAGACAATGAGACAGACTCTTGCTTCTTACTTTGCCAAGCAACAAGTCTACCACCCAAGAAATATGCTCCACCTGAAGTGCTTTTTATGTCATCAAGACAACCAGTCCAGTCAGCATCAGTGTAAGCAAACAGTGTGAAATTATTATGCATGGGATACCAGAGACCATAATCAATTGTTCCATTGACATATCTGAAAATTCGTTTAACAACATTTAAATGAGTTTGCTTAGGTGCACCTTGAAACCTTGCTACCAAACAAACAACATGCATTATATCTGGTCTAGATGTTGTTAAGTAAAGCAAACTACCAATCATGGACTTGTATTGAGTTTGATCCACATTTGGTGAATCGTCATCCTTTCCAAGTTTACAACCAATTTCCATTGGTGTACCTACAGGTTTGTTGCCATCCATTTGAAATTTTATTAACATTTCCTTTGCATATTTAACTTGAGAAATAAAAATGCCCTTTGGAAGCTGAGAAACTTGCAATCCTAAAAAGAATGAAAGTTCCATTATCATGGACATTTCAAACTCCTTTTTTATAACATCAGGAAATGAAAGAGATAGTTGCTTGTCATTACTGCCAAAAATAATATCATCAACATAGACCACTACAACTAAAATATTGTCATTTTTAGTGAGAAAATACAGATTGATATCTACTCCACCTTTAGTGAATCCTTGGCTTGGCAAGAATTTGTCTAATTTGAAATACCAAACTCTAGGAGCTTGTTTTAGACCGTACAAAGCCTTTTTCAACTTGTATACATGATTTTCTTTGCCTGCACAAATAAAACCTTCTAGTTGTTCCATATACACTTCTTCTTCGAGATCACCATTTAAGAAGGCAAATTTAACATCCATTTGACATACTTTAAAAAATTTATATATATAGAAGACAAGAAATATTTTGATTGCTTCTAATCTAGCAACAGGAGCAAAAGTTTCATCAAAGTCTATGCCCTCTACTTGGGAATACCCTTTACAAACCAGTCTAACCTTGTTTCTAGCTACATTTCCTTTTTCATCAAGTTTGTTCTTGAACACCCATTTAGCTCCAATGATGTTTTTATTTTTCGGCCTTGGGAAAAGTTCCCAAGTTTTATTTTTTTCTATTCGATTTAACTCCTCTTGCATAGATCATCTTGACTAGCGTTTGTATATGTTTTTTTCTATCCATAGATCATCTTGACTAGCGTTTGTATATGTTTTAGGTTCTAACTGTGAAACTAAACATATATGAACTTGATTGTTTGCTTGAGTAGCTTTCCTTCTAGTTTGTATTCCTAAATCTAAATCACCAATTATATGTTCATGTGGGTGATTCTTTTCTAACAACTTCTTAGGAGTATAAGCAGAAGTTTTAGAGGTTGTCTTAGGAGTTTTAGGGCTTACTGGAGTTTTAGGACTTACTGGAGTCTCTTGAGGTGCTTCATGGTCTGAACTTTCTTCTGATTCTTCTTTTATATCAATTTCATTCAAAATATCACCTTCTTCTCTCTGTTGATCATGAGGTTGATGTTTAATTTGTTGCATACTCTCAACAACTTTGACATTACAGCTTTCAATAATTATTTTTAGTCTTTTATTGTAACATTTATATGCCTTGCTATGTGTAAAATAACCTAGAAATATTCCTTCATCACAATGTGATTCAAAACTTCTTAGATTACCGTCATCTCTAATATAGCACTTGTTGCCAAAGATTTTGAAATAAGAAATATTTGTAGATTTACCATGCCAAAGTTCATAAGGTGTATACCTGGTTCTCACTCTTAGTTGCACCCTGTTCAAAATATAAACTACTATATGAACAACTTTTTTCCAATATGCATTTGACAAACCTACGTCATGAAGCATGGTTCTAGCCATCTCCTTAACTATCTTGTTCTTTCTTTCTGTTACCCCATTATGTTGGAGCATTCTAGGAGTTGCATATTGTCTCTTTATGCCATGTTTCTCACAATATTCCAAAAATACAATAGAGGTATATTCACCTCCTTTGTCAGATCTTAGGCATTTCAGTTTTAGATTTGTTTCTCTTTCTACCATTCTCTTAAAAATCTTAAATCTATCCAAGGCCTTAGATTTATGCTTAAGAAAGTGACCCAAGTCATTCTTGAATAGTCATTGATAAACAACATAAAGTATCTTTCCCCATTTAATGATTTGGTCCTTGTTGGACCACACAAATCAGTGTGAACTAATTGAAGAGGTTTTGTAGATGAATGCTCTTTAGTTTTGTAAATAGTTCTTGTTTGTTTACCTTGCTGACATTCTTTACAAACATCATTTGTAGGTTTAGATATAACATGCATGTTTCTTACATTCTTGTTCTTGCTGATTTTGACTAAATTGTCAAAATTAATATGCCCTAACCTTTTGTGCCAAAGTTAACTTTCTTCTATTTGACTCATGAAGCACACATTATTTCTACCATCATTTTCAGATCCATGCAAGTTGTAAATATTGTCTTTTGTTCTTAAACCAGAAGCAATTGCCTACCCTGAATTTGTAAGAATCTTGCAGCCTTGTGAAGTAAACATCACTTTATATCCACTATCACAAATCTGACTCACACTTAACAAGTTGTGAGTTATTCCCTCCACAAAGTAAACATCTTCTAAGGGAGTATTATTTTGTAAGAGAATAGTGCCCTTACCTCTTATTTGCACACAATAGTCATCACCAAATTTTACTAAGCTTCCTGCACAATTTTCAAATGTTGTGAACTTGCTTTAGTCCCCTATCATATGATGGGAAGAAACACTATCAATTACCCATATATCTTTTCTTTTTGCATGACAGGCAACTTCAACTATCATAGCCTCAACTTTCTTGCTGCCTTTTGGCATCCATACAAGTTTCATTTTTCTATCAGATTGTTTTGCATGGACATCAGTATCTGAATTTCAAAACTTAGCTATGCGTCCAAGTTTTTTACAACTAAAACATCTCAAGCTGTTTACAAAGTTAAAGATTTTACCATCCAAAAAACTTGGTTTTCTTTTAGTCACAAATTTACAATCATTTGCCCTATGACCATATTAATGACAATGATAACAATAACTTGGGAATCTAAATGGCATATTTCTCTTGAAAGTCAAGGGCTTTTGAGTGTTCTGAGAATCTACACTCATAAGTTCATTATTATATGAGCATTGACCCCTTGTGAAGCCAGGGCCTATCATATCCTTATGCCCCTTTTGTTTGCCTAACATATCAACAAGTTTATTGCTATTGTTACTCAATTCAAGTTCTTTTCTAAGTTTTACAATTTCAACTTCTAAAGATTTGCATTGATTCTCTTTATTTTCTAATTGAGTTTGAGTTACCTCCAACATTCTTTTATTTTCTTCTAGTTGCAACTTTGTTTCTGCAACTAAATGATTAGATTTGTTGATCTCCTTTTTAAGTTCTTTGATATTTGACAGAGCACATTTCAACTCACCTTCTAAATCAACTTCACCCTCTTCACTATCATATTAATTTGAAACATTTTGAATCTAAACATCATGAGGAGTGACTCGAGTCATAAAAGGGGTCTCTTCTTGCTCTTCTAAAGAGTCCTCAGATTGGCTATCAAAAATATCAACATCTTTTGTGAGTAGGCTCCTCTTCTTTCTGAATTTTTTTCTTTTTCTTTTTGAGTTGTTAAAGTTGAAGGATTTATTCTTGTAATGTTTTTTCTTGTGATCATCATCACTATCTGTGTCCTTGTTAGGACATTGGGCTACATAATGCCCAACCTTTCCACGGTCCAAAAACTTGAAGGGCAATTTTCCTTTGTATCTCCTTGAACCTCTTTTTAATTTACTAACAAAAACAGATTCATCTTCATTGTCTAATTCTAAATATGAGCTTGTGTTAGATTCCCTTTTTGTTGTCTTAAAGGTGCCTCTTTGCTTGATGAAGCATCATTGTCGATTCTCATTTCATAGGCTATAAATATTCCTTGCAACTCTGCTACAGAAAGGGTTGTTGGATCCCTTTCTTCAACAGCTGAAACTTTTCAATCATATCTAGGAGTTAAAGGCCTAAGAATCTTTTTGACAACAATTTGTTCATCTACAGTCTCTCCAACACCTTTCATTGAGCTCACAATTTCTTGAATTCTAAGAAATTAATTTGCTACCTTCTCATCATCATTCATTTTTAATTCTTCAAATTTAGTTTTGAAGGTTTGAAGCCTTGCTTCCTTTACTTTATCATCACCTTCATAGATCTTTGACAGTCTATCCGATATTAGTTTTGAATTTTTACAATCCATTTCTTTCACAAGAATTGCATTACTAAGAGCAGAACAATTTGCATTTGTTGCTTTGGCATCATAACCAAAGGCCTTCTTTTCATCTTGTGTAGTAAGATTTGTTCCAATGTATTCAACTTTAATAGCTTCTAGAACATCAAATCCAAAAGAGGCTAGATAACATTCCATTCTGAATTTCCAATAGACAAAGTTTGTGCCATCAAAAATAGGTGGTTTGTCTAGATTTGCCATAACAAACAACACTCCAATACCAGGAGCCCTTGAGCCGATTAGACTTGTTTAATCAAGCGTTTGGCACTGATACCACTTGTTGGAGTGGTGAAGACAATAGAGGGGGTGAATCAAGTTCTTAGCTTAATTCTTTTGCCTTTAACAAATTTGAAATAATATATGCTCTTAATAATTCAATGATTAAAAACATTCATGAACTCAATGTTAGAATCCAAGATCACCTGCATGCAAATGGATACCTGTCACATGCAAAAGACATGCAAAACCAAGAAGATGTTCTGCAAACCTCAAAGTGTAAAATGCATTATTAGAATCTCAGTTATTACAAAGAGATCAATCCTTATGAAGGAGATCAAGAAACCCTAAAAGGAAACCCTAAATGAAACCCTAGTGTGCACACTTAATAATTAATAAATAATTATTAATGCGCCTAAGTTTAGCTTAAGCAACTAGAGGAATAAGTGACTTAATTAATTAACCAGTATGATGTAATTAATTAAGCGTAATAAAATTATTACTCTAACACTCAATGCAATCATAAAATTGAAAAGAGAAATATTAAAGCAATTAAACACATAACATCATGATGTCAAGACAACAAGATTATAACACCGTTTTTGCCCTGAGTGGAAACCCTCATGGGGTAGAAAAACCACTTGAAAAATTTGCCTCACTGGCTTATTAAAATTTGAATATCACTAATTATGGGCTTCACTAGCGAAGGTCATTTTTGTCTCACTGACTTGACCTTATCATTTCATGTTTCAATCATATAGAAAAAAAAAATCAATATAGAGGGAACTTGCTCTGTTCACTGCATAACCATCATTTTCAAAAACCAATACATTAATATCCTGAAAACTCATAAATGGGAGTCTCCAAAATATTAGATGTATTTTTACAACTTATTTTGCATTATGATTTGAAATACTGTCTCAAAAGATAGTCTCTTGTTTCCACTTCAAAGAACAACTCATTACAGTGTCAAGTAACACTGTTTATATAATTCCTTTTAACTACCTTTTGAAATGCCTTTCAATTACAAACTACCCATGTACAACAACAGGTGAGAGAATGATCAAAATTGTTTCTTCAAGATACCCATATACAATGACAAGTAGGCAACACATTTTTTACTGCTTTTGTCAACAAAATTTGTTATGAACACATTGTCTCTTTACCCATTGTCGAGGATAAACCAAAGCCCCAAAAATACAGACAAGGTTTTAAAAAAAATAGGCATCATTAACCTTTGAAACAACAAATTCATTTCCTTAACAAATGCACAAACAAAGATTTTGATATTTTTGGAATCATTGTTCGCAGGAGACAGTTAATCAAAGATACCATGAATCTTAGCATACAACCGACATCATTAACAATGAAAGATTTAAAAAAACTGATAACTACTTGTCAGCAAAAGATAACTGGAGGATATTACCTAAAAATGCAACCTGAAAAACTACCTCTTCTTCACTAAATGATAGTCAAGCAATGTCTTGTCCAACAGATACCATCATCATCACTTGTAAACCCTAGCTCCTCAAGCATTTTTCACCTCAATGATAATCAACAATAATTTGTGTTTTTCACATGTAAACCCTACTTTGTATCAAACCCTAACTTATTTTCCATGTGATAAATAAACATGTGTTGATACCTTTGACATTTCCTTGTCAATAACATTGTTTCCTTTTGAAACACCTTTGCTGCTGATCAAAACATTAAGATTACCTTGCAAACCATCATATGCAAGTGTTTAAACCCGTGACCTCTATGCAAATGATTTAAGATTTATGAAACCCATGGCCTCTAAGAAGGTCCTTCATAATGTTGTGAATATGAAACACATGAAGTGCAAGAAATGTGAAATGCTCCCCTTGTAAGCCTTAAAAAGAATTTTATGGCTAAAAATCCTAGCATTAAAAACCAATAAAATACTCTTTTTATTTTTCCATAGAAACCACATTTGTGCTAATATATAGCCATGAAACCTTGCCCACATATTTGACAGAATGCCAAACAAAATGCCATAGGGGTCAATTGTGGTTGCCTTTTGAATTTTTTGAAAATACTTAAAAATAAAAAAGTTATGGCTTGTAGGGAATAGGGTTACTAGAAGAAAGGTGTGCATTTGCAAACTTAAATCATAAAAAGGTTCTCGGTTCCTAGTTTTTTTCCCATTTTTTAAGGATTCCTAGTTTTAGGGTTCCTAGTTTAAGGTTCCCATTTTTAAGAGTTTTTTCCCGGATTCTCGATTTTTTCAAATTTTTTCCAAAATTTGGAAAAAAACTAGTTTCATGAAAATGACCATATCTCCCTCATTTTTTAATGAAATTTAAAATTTAAAAATGTTCTGGAAAGATGAGAAAACAAGGAACAAAACCAAGATAATCATTTAATGAAATTTTCTAAATTAAAAAATCTGGAAATGAATTTTTAAAATGGGAATAAATCACATTTTCACAGGAATATGACTTAAAATTGGACTTATTTGGTGTTTGAGAAACATTAATGCATTTTTAAACTCAATTCTAAAGTTATGAATTAAATGTATATGTCAATTAAGTTTATAAATGACTTGAGATTTGATAAAGTTGAATTGTTCATTTTGTAGGGAATTCAAGTGACTGTTAACGAGACTATTTGCTAATATCACCCATGTGAAGAGATTAATCTGCTACCGTTGATTTTGGAGGATGAATCTTGACCATTCATAATTTGTAATTGATTTTGTGAGGCCTTATGTTCTATAAAAGGAAAAATGATGTCTTATTTTCATTAAGTTCATAATTTGTGGATGTAGGAAGAGCCAAAACTTCTCTAAGTTTTGTTCTTTTTTCCTATTTTTTGAATCATTCTGGGTTAAAAACTTGTATGCACATAGAGCTTAATCAATATTGAAAACAATTTGGTAGCTACCTATCTCTTGAATCTTTGTAGTGGGTTTGTTAGTTCAGCTGAACAAGACTATGTGCTATGTCATTTAAGTGTGCATACAAAACCTACTCGGTGTCCAAACTAAACCCTCTTCTTTAAAAGCTTGCACTGTTTTATGCCTAGCTGTGAAGCAATATGGTGAAGTATAGAGTGGTTTTCTTTGTTTTGATTAATTCTTGGGGCATGTGTGGAGAATACGCAGGAGCAATTTTATTTTTCAAGTATTTTGATGCTTTATTTTAGATTAGATGTTAAATTTCAGAAAATGTTCCAAAAAAGAGATGAATGAATGAAAATTTATTGCAAACCTTTCATTTTCATTGTATTGCTGAATGCTTTAAATCTAATTAAGTGATATCAATTTTTTTTGAAATTCATAAAATATTGTTGCAAATCTTTTGATTTCATGAAGTTATAAATCTAATGATGAAAATGTTCTGAAATAAATAAATAAAATCAGATTAAAGATCTTTGAACACTAATTAATGGTCGATTTGTGAAATTAACAATTATTTTTAGAATATAACCATTTTTATAGATCAAGTGCGTAAGTCCCTTTGTAAAACAACTTCAAAACAAACACTAAGTAGAACTTGCACTGTCAAGATCTGACTAACAGAGCCTTGGTATTATTAAATTCTATCTTAGAATTTGATTTTTCTTTCAAGAGAGGTAAAGTTATTTGTTAATTTTATTTGTGTTATGTGTGACTAACATCCACATCAACAGGTAGCTGAGTCAATATTGCAAGCATCTTGGACAAAAATTATAGTGACACAAAGTCTGAACCAAGCAAGGTGAATGGTAGACTTTATGAAAGGAGTATGACAATGTAGAGATAAAAGGAAAATATAAGACCATAGGTTGTGACTTAAATACACAAGAAGAACAATGACAATACATTATTGACATGGACAGTCCTAAAAGGGACAGTCATAAGACTGTCAGGTAAATAAGAGCTAAACATCAATCAAAACAACTATAGTGGCCAATTATAGTCATTGTAAATGAACATATGCATGATTGACATGGATAGGCCCTTCATGATAAGATAGTTTTTCCAAGCCAAAGAGAGGATAGTTTGGCATACAATGTAGAATAGGTATATTTCCAAGAGGCACAATGCAATATACTAATCTCAGAGAAAGTCACCAACATGTAGTGCAATGGTAAAAACTATTATAGTCCTATGTAAAAGTGATAAGGACAAAGAGAGTTTACATAAACATGTAACCAAATGAGGGTATGATGTTAATGGAAATAAATAGAAGCAATAAGTAAATAGGCCTAATTCTTGAACATCAATAAAGGACAACATGATAACAACCTATAGGTCAGCTATACATTATCAAAGATAAAATAGTCTAACATGATAGTCATGCCATGAATACAAATAATTAGTCACTAATACTATCACACTCCATGAAACACATGGTTGGGTGATGAGTAGAAGGTTTTTCAATTGGAGTAACATAAGTTTTTTCCAAGGCAAGAATTCCTTACTTGAAATCCAATATGTCAAAAAAAGGAGAAGATTAGAATGAGGACAATCATGTTGGTGCCAATGGGGTAGTATCCTTGAACATCAAGGAGTTTTTTGAACTGAATTTCAAGATGACCACATGAAAGGAAAAATATATAAATGACCCCTGAGAAGTGGGTCATCAACGATTGGTGAAATTCATTATTCATTTTTTATTTTCATACAATTTTCCTATTGAAGAAGGCATCCAGGAAATTGGAGCTATTGAGGAATGCAGTCATCATTCACCAAAGAAGGTAGTCCATATTAGTTTAAGACTAATGATTGGCCAATAAAATTTAGGATTCTTCCACCCTACCTCATGGTCTTATAGATATTATTGGTTTGAAAAAACATTTTGTATTGTTTGGTGACTTATCTTCTATGGATTTAGAGGATCTCCAAAGTGAATGTGACATGGAGCTTCAAAGATACTAGAAACATGTAGTGTGCTTGTTACTTATGATACACGCCATGCGGCTAAAAGAGTTTTCATTGAAGGTAGTTTTTGGCAAGGGAAAAGAAACTTCAAGAGGCAAAAGTGTTATAATTAATGATATGATGAATACATATAGGTAAATAAAAGAGAAAAATGTTCATTGCTTCTTGCAGACATTGGATAAGAGGCCTGAAAATGCAATTGGAGTTGACTTAGACAAAGGATAGTCATGATGATTGCTATACATGCTTAGTAAAAGAGTATAGCTAAATGAAAATATGAATGTTACATGTATGAACAAAGAATATAGAGGACATAATGGATAAAGTAAATTTTGAAAGGCATTATTGGGCAAGGATAGTCCTTTAGTTATTTAAACTAACAGTCAAATCATGAGATGAAAGTCATAGGAAGCCTTTGAGAGGACAATCTTTGTCTTGTGCAAAGAGATGTTTTCACAAGTATAGTCTGGAAACACATGGTGGGATGTAAGTTGAAGGGAGCATATATGTTTTTCTCAATGATAGGGAGAGTTTTCAAAAAAATCAACAAGTGCAGGTCAAAAGAGCAATATATGAGTTAGAATGATAGTATTTGGTGCAAAATGATGAATATTGAGTTAGTATATGGGCGTGGGGTGAAAATGCAAAGGAAGGGATAGTTGTGTGAAGATTTTGGTGGTCTCAAACTGCCCTTAAAGATTTCTAATGACCTGAGGGAGTTTTAAACTTTTCCAAGACCTTCCCACATGCCCTATCTTTATGAAAAAGGCAATTTTGGAATTCATGAAGGAGGTTGGATAGTTTGGGGTCTTTTATGAGCAATCAAAGACATCATACAATTTTGAAGGAGAGGAATTTGGAGCTATTAAGGCACAAAGGATGACAAGGACAATATGTGAAGTGTTTCAAGTCCAGTTTGAGGGAATCTAGGGGCAGTTCAAACACCTTTCAAGTATCTAAGAGTCTCACAACTAGCTGGAGCATATTTTATGGAGCCTAAAGAGACCAAGTCATAAGAAACTCTTGATAATTTAGAATAGTTACCCTACTTTTCAACTTTATAAATTAGTCAAAAATAGTTCCTATATTATCTCTTATGCTTGGGATGAGTTATATGACCCATAGGCTTTCATTTATACTCAGTTCTTTCATGTTTTTGAGTTGTAGAAACAAAAAAAAACATTGTAACTCAAACTTTTCTCAATCACAACAACTGAGATACATTTTGTAACACTTTTTCAAAGTAAAGACACATATTTCAAACTTATATCTACTGTAAATATACCTTTTCTTAATAAAGTTTTGTATTTTTCTCTTCTTAATAACTATCTCAATGTATGCAAAGGGATGTTTGATATATTTTTATGTTTTTTATTTTAAAACATTAAATGCATTGTCTCATTTCTAGCACCTTTAGGCAAAAATGTATGTCTCATGTAGGTCATAGGTTATGCCACTAAAGATAAAACTCTTTATTTGTGAAAGCATCTAATTTTCCTTCTAAAGATTACAATTTTTTTAGCTTTCCTATGAAACATTTATGTATGAACATGTTAACCCTTGAGTTGTGAAAACAAAAATTGAAAAAAATGAGAGATTTATGTGTTAAAATCGTAGTTCAAGTCATTCTAGTTTGGTGAATCACCTTTTAGTCATTCCAAGTTCATTTTTATGTTTTTCCTTCACTCTTTTCTCAGCAACAATAATAGATAGCTTAGGTTAGATGATAGAACCAAAGGGAACCAACACTTTCTGGAGGATCTTTTTGTTTAGGTGACCCACAACCTAGAAAAGTCCCCATATTTCACTAGTTGGTTGAGTTTGTAACTCAACAAGGGTGCAATTCTTAGTGACAACACCAATTTTATCTTTGAATGTATTCTCTTAACCAAATTATTTCCTTGGTCATTGAAAGATACGATCTTAGATTTTTTTTTATCATTACCCAATAATTCAATCACCATTTTTCACAATTTGTCAACAATTTAAAAAAAAAATTCCAAGCCAACATAAGACCCCAAGTCATGTTAACTGACTTGGTTCATTTTAAACAAAGAGCTAAAGAAAAATTAATTGATTCTAGATACCATGTTAGAGCTAATAGATAGCTTTGATACCATGTTAGAGTCACTCAATGAATCAAGCCTCTAGGATCATTTATAAAAACCAAAAACAACCTTCTACAAGAGGGAAAAACAAGAACATGAAATTGCAACAATAGGTGCAAGATATGGCCAATATGAAATACACAAGATTGCAATGATATTTTAGATTTACACAACTGAAAAATATCTTAATTGAGTTTCTTAATTACAATGTACATATGAAATCTTGCTTATATACGAAAGGGTGATGATGTACCAACATTAAATGGTTGTGTCATAATTAAATGACTTGAGCCAATATTAAATAACCTAGGATACAAGCATTAAATAAAATCAAACTAGATAAGATAAGTGACAACTAATGCTTAACTAGAAATATTCCCTTCTAATTAATGCTAACTAGAAAGAATCACTTCTAGGACCTATGTTAGAAGATTGATATTTATTTGTTAAAGGTTATTCTTTAATTGTAATTATTTATTTTGTAGGAATATTCCAAAGGAATCCCTACAAGTCTTTTGTATTTTTGTCTTCTCACATATGTGTGAGGATGACTCATTTTATTTTTTAATTTTTTTATTAAAGAATATTTGTAGCCACCTCCTTAAGAGGTTATTAACACATTGCACACACATAGATGAATGGTGAAATTCATTGAGTTGGAAGTTACATTCTAACTCCTCTTCTCACCTCTATTTATTGAGGTGCCTCTCCTCTCATTCTTCATATTCAAGAAAGCAAGCTTAAGGCTCTCTCTCTGTATCATTCTTAGACATTTTGTCTCCATTCATAATATTGGAGTTTTTTCTTGTTTTTTGTATCAAATTACTTTACTTCTAACCTCAATCAATTACACTTTAACTCAATCTATTATTAATTGTAAACATGAAATGAAAATAAAAGAAAGTAAACACTAGAGACACCAGAATTACATGGAAAACCCAATGAGGGAAAACCATGGTGAGTATTAGCTCACAATATAGTAATAATGCAATACCAGATACAAAGGCTCACTAGTAGAGGGCTCACTTCCTGCAATAGGACTCACTATCTAGAAGGAGGCTCACTACCTACAGATAAAGAAAAGATAAATAAAGATCCACCACAAAAGGTTCCACACATTCACAACTTGATCTAAAGATTGTAGACACCATCAACTCATTGCTTTCAGGAATCTAGCACATCAAAGTACTGCTGCCTTGATTCTCTCTTACACACTCTGCTCTTTAAACTTGTTCGCACACTTCACTTTCTTTTCCACACAATTCACAACATCTTGACCTGGTTTTATACTATCTTCAACCCTAGAAGCATTCTCCAAGGTTGGCTATGCATCCTTCAATTTACAAATTCAAATTAGGTCAGATACTCAACATTCCCATAGTGGATAAGAATGAGAGAGGACCAAATACATATTTAATTAGGACCCAAACAACATCTTGGATCAATCATGCGCTTCCTTAATTCTATGCAAAATCTTTATGTAATGTGTAGACTCTAGGTCGACCAAACCTAATGAAAACACCAATGATATTTGAAGTACGCTCATCTCCAACAAGATGATCACACATGGATCACCCAAAATGCTTCACCAAAAACTTAAACAACTCTAAGGAGCATTTAGGCACATTTGTAGCAACTGCAATAATATTCATGCACAAAACATTCTTCAATAGTTCAACTAGATCGACCAACAACACACAGTAGCTTTGGAACATGTCTTTCAGAGCACCAAACCACAAGCA
>CM021100.1:447484431-447525127 GCA_007115665.2 Sequoiadendron giganteum
CTTTCCAAATCCCACTCTCTTCCCCATGGTTGCTTGATGAGATAAATACAAATAGATAAAATGGGTATAATTGCTCATGATAACTATAATAATATAATTAGATATCCAATTCAACATATTAACAATGCTATAAGACATTGTATGATTTCTCTATTTCCAAATGACATCAATAGGACACATTAATTAGATAAGTATCTTAGTGTAAATTGCATTTAATAATCCAATATATGAACTACAATATATATACAATGACCATATTATATTCAATATATATATATATACTTATCATATATATATTAAAGATACATGTTAATTACTAACTATTATCAAATCCTTAAACATTCCTTCATTCTTATTTAATTACCTTTGACTAATCTTAACATACGTTTTGATTACCAATTTTTATAAACAACAAACACTTACCTTTTAAATCGATGTGGAGAAACAGTCCGTCCTATTCTCCACCAGCCACGATCATGGTCTTTTCCTTGAAGAATTTATTCTCTTATATATTCACTGCCTTAAAATATATTACAATGTTTTTTTTTATGCTCCCCGTTCTTTCCCTTAATCCCCCGATCTCCTTGTCTTTTTATATCCCTATGTCTCTTAGAGAGACGTGTCTTTTGTAAGGGGGGTAACTTTTGCTGTCTTAACCATTCTTTAACTGCACCTTTTTGAAATATATTAATCATTGCTTTATACAATACAATGTATTTATTATTTTATGTGATATTAAATGGTTAACATATTTTTAATGTTTATTCTGTTTTCATTTTATTTATTCAAATATAGTTATAAATTGAATTTATAATATATTAGCTTATAAGATTAAATTGTATTTATCATTATAATATCATTTGTAGTGATATTCAGATTTACATTTCATATATTATTATATATGTATTTTTTGATATTTATTTTATTTGTTTTATGTTTGATAATTATTATCTTTGATAATTATAGTTATAATAATGGCAAGTAGTTCCATTTATTTTTTTTAATTTGTATTTCAATATTTCAAATTTAGCCTTACAATTTTGGGGACATGACAACAATGCCTCATTTTTCAGTCTCAGACTCTCAATACTGTTTGATACATACTGAGCAAAATAAATTTAAAATGATTAATCAAATAGATATTATGGTTGTTATGGTTGAACAACCATAATATCTATTTCATTAATCATTTTAAATTTATTTAAAATTAGTTTTAATTTTTAAATTTTAATCGATACAAATTTTTAATTTACAAGCAGGAGGATGCTGGCAAAGGTTGTGGAATCTAGCTTTACAACTAACACTTCATTAGTTCAATGAAATCATTGCAATTTGTTTAAACTCTAAACTTTACTTATTCCTTAGGCTTCTACAGTTATACATTTTTTTATAACTATTTTTTCAAGTACTATATGTATTTCAGCACACCGCTCCCCCGTCGTCGTCCCCGCACCGCCCCCAAACTTAGACCCCCCGCCCCCGCATCCCCTGCCATCCCCCCGTCACCGTCCCCGAAACCCCGTGGAACTATGCTTCCATTTTAAAAGGGATTCCCCTACGTTTATGATTTATAGAAATAATCAAAGAGATGGGCCAATGATCAGACCCACCAAAATGAACTACTTTCGAATGGAAATTAGCAGCTGAAAGAAGCCAATCTAAATTTGTTAAAAATTTGTCCAATCTACACTTGATGTTGTCTTAACCAACATGCTTGTTGCTCCAGGTGAACCAACTAGATTTGGGGGTGATATCCACTAGGGAGAGGTCAGCACACATCCTTCTAAACTCAAACGAGCTTGAATTTTTGAGGCTCCTGCCTCCAGTCTTCTCCGAGGGGCTAGATATGGTGTTAAAAGTCGCCTCCAATAATCCAGTTTGCACTCAGGGAAGCGTCCCTGATCAACCTCAAATCCTCCCAGCAAGTGAGCCTATCCTTCTCAATGTTAGGTGCATGAACATTCAAGAGAAGCACATCAAAGTCCCCCCTAAGATCCTTAATTTAGATAGTTAAGATCCTATCAGTTGCATGGGTTTTCACCTCAACAAAATGGAATTTGTTCCAAAGAATGGCTAAACCGCCAGCCGAACCTAGGGCATCAACAGCCATCCCTTCACTATTCCTCCATAAGCTCGGGATCATGCTCAACAGACTGTCGCTATCCACTTTGGTTTCCTGCAATAAGACTACATCGGGACCTTCCACCTCAATCAGCCGCTTGACTAAGAGGCTCTTTTTCGATCCATTGAGGCCACAAACATTCCAGCTGACTAGCTTCATGACTTCTTGCTCGCAGGGAGGTGCTTGCCTCCGTTCTTAACAAACTTAGTCAAGGATTCCTGAGTGCCTTTCACAACTTCTTCCAGGGCCTTTTGCTTTGCCTTGCTCACCTCCGTTTTTCTGCCTCTGACATTGTTGCCACCAATATCCATAGTTAATGATTTTTTCCCACTAGCCCTCTTGCCACTCAAAGTAACCATCTTCCATGAGTTTTCCTTGTCTTCATCTTCCTCCTCCCTGCCCTCATCACTGTCATTGCCCTCCACGAGTGCTCTTGAGCTTATAGGGAAAGAGGTGTTAACAAATTTTATCTTCGACACGAGTCCTGAGGTGATCCCCTCATGGAGACCACATTGGGTTCCAGAGGGGCCAAGGCACTATTGCGTTCAGCTGCCTCTAAGAGAGGGGGAAAGCCACCGGAACCACATCCCAAAACTTCACCAACCTCAACCCCAAGATTACTAGCCAAGGCATCCTAAGTTGGGGGGGCCAAGTTCTACCTGCAAGCATTATCCGATGAGTTCTGACTAGCAGGGGTAGCAGCATCAGCCCCCATAAATGCCAGCTGATATGGCTTGGGGGAAGAAGGGGAATCCACCTCACATTTTTGTGTATTGGATGTGGCACTCCCGGAGGGGCGCCCAGAAGCTTTTGTTCCACCCTGAACCCCACACATTTTGGCGGTGTGCCCCAATCGCCCACATTTGAAGCACTTGAAGGGCAAGCATTCATACTCAATTTCTTGCATCCAATCCCCAAAAATAGAAGAGAGTTGGATTGAGTGGCGAAGCAGTTTACTCAGATCAACCTTGACGTAGATCCACGCATAGGGAGCAGATTTCCTACCAGCCGAGGGGCTGGAGCAGCTCACATAGTCGCCCAAGGAGTTACCAATAAAACTTAGGATGTCCTCCGTCCAAAACTCATGCGGGAGCTTGTACATGCAAATCCACAGAGGCACATCCATGATCTGTTTTGTATATGGGTTGAAGCCAGGGTGCCATACTTTGAGGAACAACCCTGCGTTGCCCATAAACCATGGGCCCCCTTTAAGCACCTTATCTCTGTTAGCTTCCGAATCAAAGACAATTTGGAGGAAGCCAAGGGCCAAAACACTGACCTCTAGATTGAGTCCGAACCAATTATGCCCAATCCACTGCTTTATCCTGTCCATCGTAAGCCAAATTCCAATGAATTTTGCTATGATTGCATTCTTCTGCAGACGTTCCACCTTTGAGTTGAGAAGGGCATTCGGGATACGCAAGACAAGGATTTCCTCTGAGATGTCAATATTCATGTTACCTACTACCATACGCAACGGCTTCCTGGCGTCTGATTTCTGATTAAGCATTTCATTAGCCTCTGAAAGAATGCGCCCCATATCTTGCGAGTCCTTTGAGCAGATCACAGGAGCCTTGTTCTTGTACTTTGTTTCGCCTTCTTCCGGCCCACGGGGGCTTCCTTGCTTTTTTTCACTCATGGCTTTCTGAGCGCTTTTCTCTATATGTTTGTCAAATTAAATATAATCTTTTTTTAAGTTGTAACTTTAACCAACAGATTTCAAGTGATCAGTCTGGAACTAATATTGTACACAAGCATAATGAAGTAATAACACCACATTGGTTA
The DNA here is from genome assembly GCA_007115665.2 of Sequoiadendron giganteum. Classification (NCBI taxonomy): domain Eukaryota; kingdom Viridiplantae; phylum Streptophyta; class Pinopsida; order Cupressales; family Cupressaceae; genus Sequoiadendron; species Sequoiadendron giganteum. The sequence continues at coordinate 447,488,339 of CM021100.1, forward strand.
CATTGATAAAGTAACTTACAATTAATTTACAACCATCTTGTAACTTCCCCATTCATTAATAAATACAAGCCACACTAATTGAAGTGTGCTAACTAATTATCTCAAACTCCCCGCAGTCATTCTTCCAATATAGTCCAAGTAGGACATTAAACACCTTGAACAGAAGTCAGCACATTGGGATCTTTTAGTAGTTGACACTAGCATCAGGTGATTTTCATACAAGAATGTAACTTCATCAATATAATCCTGCATTAGGCCTTAGGTAGTCATCTATGTCATTTTTTATGCATTTACTCTGGCAGCTACAACTGGTCTTTTAGAATTGATATCATTTGGGGCACTAAAATTGCTTCCATGATGAACCTTTGGTGAAGTTCAAGAATTCTTGTAAAAACTAAAAATGGATCCCTTCCTTATTGTCAATGCAAATGCCTCAAAGATATCAGAATCCCCCTGCAAACTTCTAATAGAAAGAGAGAGAGCTGCTACTAAGAAGAACATACAAAAAAACAAATGTAAAAGAGAAAGAAAGCAAAGCTCCTGAGAATGACTGCCACATTAATATAATCCTTGATGAAGAATGCACGGATGAGAGTATATCAATCTGTAAGGTAGTCGAAGCTGCTCAGGTTGCCATTTGTAGCTTCAATGACCAACAAACTAAAGGAGGTAAGACCACTCACAATTCTGCTTTTACACCCACTGACCCTATTATTGGCTTTATTGGTGCCAAAGTTTGAGAGTGAGCTCTTCTTCTAATTTGACAAACCCCTGAAGATCTGGATTGCATGCTACTATCAAAGCTATGTTTTCTATGTTACTGGCTTGTAATCATGTGTCATGGACTTAACTCTTTGGCTTTTAGCACTATGGTTAGTATCATTTTGATAATTTAGTGTTACCTCTATTCTCCTTTTTGATCTGTTGAAGGTTTTTTATGGCCTCATTAGGTATCTGTTTTTCCTTTTTTCTTTTCATGAGGGTGAGTTTTCACTTATTTATGTATCCTAATTTTAATGGCATTTTCATCTATGTACTGGTATCCAGGTAACTATGCCTTGTGTGTATGGAAATGTACTGTTATGATACGTAGAGATTACAGAACATGTACTTCACGAGGCTACCCCTGCATTATTTTGCATTCTATCATGCGTTTGACAAACCAAGATTAGCAATGCTTAGTAGTAGTTTATTTGTCAGCTTCAATACTGCAGGGGATTCTCACAATACTCCAGAAGCTTGACCTGTTTCTAGAGTTTTGTACATTTTTAAAAAAGTATTCAATAGTATGCCTTGTAACCCTATGGATTTTGACCAATTGACAAAGTAAATATTTCAGACTTTGCACATTGTGAATCAATAGTTGTGCTTGTACAAGCATTGTGACATGGAGAGATTTTTTTTCTTTTCACTTCCGGATTTAGTTGACTGAATGCATACTTCCAATGCATCTAAGTTTTCGAAACTATTTAATTCCAACGTATCAAATAGATTTTGTAGTTTTGGTTTCCAAATCAGACTTTGAACACGTGTGAGGGTTGCAGTTCTTATTCTATTATATTTTGCTTTTAATTATATGCTCATGTTGGCTTTATGCCATAGATCTGCCAAATAAAGATTTGGATCTATTGCTTTGCCTATTTTTGTGGCCACGCTGCCTCCTATGCATCTCATACGCTTCAACAATTGTCAAAAGTATTATACAAGTATAGTTCAAGGATAGCATGGCTAAACTTGACTTGCTCGAGACCCTTTTTGTAGGTTATGCGGTCATTACCAAATGGTCAAGGTCCAAGGCTTGTGGAAACCGAGGATGGAATTGCTGCAATGGAATTATTTCAGTTTCATGAGAATGAAGAGATCCGGAACATGGCAAATGGGTTGGTAGATAAGTATTTTGGGGAGAGTTATGGCATAGAGGAGGAATATTGATTTTGGGCAGCGGCTGCAGGGATGATAATGATAGACATTATTATCCACCTTGATAGATTTATATCTGTCATTATATGCTCTTCATTCTTTGAATAAATTCTGATATGATTGTAAAGTAATTTTATAGGTAATCCACTTTGCTTAGGAAGCATTAGTAAGTATTCTAATATGCCTGAAAGGAGTATGAAGATTGAGGAGCATTCTTCTCGACAACATTGAAAAAATGTACAAAATAAATCATTTGGAATTGTAAACTTTTGATTATGAAACATGTGCTTGTTATCTAATTTTCATATCACTGGTGTTTAATAGTATGCATTTTACTATTATTTCCTGCCTTGTAACTGTACTTTATACCTGAAATTTAATTTGCAAGATATGCCCCAATAGATTTGTTTCCTATATTTATGTTATACCATTGTCTAGATGTGTAGAATACTATGGTTGATTTGTTATGTAGGTAGTGTTGGAGTGGTGAAAACACTCAAAGGGGGGTGGTGAATCAGTGTCTTAGCTTAATTTTTTTGCCTTTAACAAATTTGAAACAATATATGCTCTTAATATTTCAATGATTAAAAACATTCATTAACCGAATGCAATCATAAAACTGAAAAGAGAAATATTAAAACAATTAAACACAACATCATCATGTCAAGACAACAAGATTATAACATAGTTTTTGTCCTGAGTGGAAAACCCTCATGGGTTAAAAAAACCACTCGAAAATTTTGCCTCACTGGCTTATTAAAATTTAAATCTCACTGATTACAAGCCTCAGTGGTGAAGGTCATTTTTGTCTTACTGACTTGACCTTATCATTGCATGTTTCAATCATATAGAAAAAACAAGTTCAATACAGAGGGTTGCTCTATTTCACTACATAACCATCATTTTCAAAAACCAATACATTAATATCCTAAAAACTCATAAATGGGAGTCTCCAAAATATTAGATGTATTTTTACAACTTATTTTGCATTATGATTTCAAATACTATCTCAATAGATAGTCTCTTGTTTCTTCTTCAAAGAACAACACATTATGGTGTCAAGTAACACTATTTATATAATGCCTTTTAACTTCGTTTTGAAATGCCTTTCAATTACAAATTACCCATGTACAACGACGAGTGAGAGAATGATCAAAACTGTTTCTTCAAGATACCCATATACAATGACAGGTAGGCAACACTTTTGTTATTGCTTTTGTCAACAAAAACTGTTATGAACAACATTGTATCTTTACCCATTGTCAAGGATAAACCAAAGCCCCAGAAATCCAAACAAGGGTTTCGAAAAAATAGGCATCATTAACCTCTAAAACGGAAAATCCATTTCCTTAACAAATGCACAAACAAAGATTTCGACATTTTTGGAACCATTGTTCACAAGAGACAATTAATCAAAGATACCATGAATCTTAGCATACATTTGACATCATTAACACTAAAAGATTTAAACAAACTGATAACTACCTATCAGCAAAAGATAATTGGAGGATATCACTTGAAAATGTAGCCTTTAAAACTACCTCTTCTTCACTAAATGACAATCGCGCGATGTCTTGTCCAAGAGATACCATCATCATCACCTGTAAACCCTAGCTCCTCGAGCGTTTTTCACCTCAATGATAACAAACAATAATTTGTGTTTTTCACATGTAAACCTTGCTTTGTATCAAACCTTATTTGCCATGTGATAAATAATCATACCTTTGACATTTCCTTGTCAATAACATTGTCTCCTTTTGAAACACCTTTATTGTCGATCAAAACATTAAGATTACCTTGCAAACCATCATATGCAAGTGTTTAAACTCGTGACCTCTATGTAAATGGTTTAAGATTTATGAAACCCATGGCCTCTAAGAAGGTCCTTTGTAATGTTGTGAATATGAAACACATGAAGTGCAAGAAATGTGAAATGCTCCCCTTGTAAGCCTTAAAAAGAATTTTATGGCTAGAAAGCCTAGCATTAAAAACCAATAAAATACTCTTTTTATTTTGCCATAGAAACCACATTTGTGCTAATATATAGCCATGAAACCTTGCCCACATATTTGACGCAATGCCAACCAAAAATGCCACCCGGGTCAACAAACTCCCCCTTTGGCATTGGTGTCAAATAAGCCAATGTTGCACCTATTTAAACAATAATCTTGAAACCTGAAAGCATGATAAAAAATCATTAATACTCCAATGATAGAAATTGAACATGTATATAAATCTAATCAATGTATAAGAGTTGAAATTGTTTTGCATCAACAAGAAATGTCATCACAGTTGAAAGGTATGAAAGCAATTATTAACAAGGCAGGTTCTGAATTATCAACACTGTTGCAACAACACAGCTGAAGATCTAAATCAAATTGCATCAAAGTTTGTCAAGAGATTGCTGAAGTTTTTGAACTACAATCATACTTCTCCCCTTTTTGATATCAATGCCAAAGTCAAAGAAGTGAATAAATATCAAGAGATCACCAAACAACAGCAAATTGAAAAAAATGCCACCCATGGTACCAATGACAGATGAAAAATGCCTTTGTGTTGACCATAGAACCCAGGGGTAAACAAAAAGTGCATGAATTCTCCCCCTTAAAATATGCTAATAAAAGATTATTGAAGTGAGATGAGAGAGAAGACTCCAAGTCTATCCCTCAAATGTTCAAATTTGTCTTTTGTCAAAGGCTTGGTAAAAATATCGGTTATCTGATCTTTGGTTGAAACATATTCAAGAACATCATTAGCAAGCACCTTTTCTCTGAGAAAATGATATTTAATGGCAATGTGCTTGGAACATGAGTGCATATCAAGATTTTTAGAGATGTTAATTGCACTTGTGTTGTCACATAGAATAGGAACATGTTTTGATACCTCAACTTGAATATCCTACAAATTATGTGTCATCTACAACACTTGTGTGCAACAAGTAGCTGCTGCAATATATTTTGCCTCAGCAGTAGACAATGAGACAGACTCTTGCTTCTTACTTTGCCAAGCAACAAGTCTACCACCCAAGAAATATGCTCCACCTGAAGTGCTTTTTATGTCATCAAGACAACCAGTCCAGTCAGCATCAGTGTAAGCAAACAGTGTGAAATTATTATGCATGGGATACCAGAGACCATAATCAATTGTTCCATTGACATATCTGAAAATTCGTTTAACAACATTTAAATGAGTTTGCTTAGGTGCACCTTGAAACCTTGCTACCAAACAAACAACATGCATTATATCTGGTCTAGATGTTGTTAAGTAAAGCAAACTACCAATCATGGACTTGTATTGAGTTTGATCCACATTTGGTGAATCGTCATCCTTTCCAAGTTTACAACCAATTTCCATTGGTGTACCTACAGGTTTGTTGCCATCCATTTGAAATTTTATTAACATTTCCTTTGCATATTTAACTTGAGAAATAAAAATGCCCTTTGGAAGCTGAGAAACTTGCAATCCTAAAAAGAATGAAAGTTCCATTATCATGGACATTTCAAACTCCTTTTTTATAACATCAGGAAATGAAAGAGATAGTTGCTTGTCATTACTGCCAAAAATAATATCATCAACATAGACCACTACAACTAAAATATTGTCATTTTTAGTGAGAAAATACAGATTGATATCTACTCCACCTTTAGTGAATCCTTGGCTTGGCAAGAATTTGTCTAATTTGAAATACCAAACTCTAGGAGCTTGTTTTAGACCGTACAAAGCCTTTTTCAACTTGTATACATGATTTTCTTTGCCTGCACAAATAAAACCTTCTAGTTGTTCCATATACACTTCTTCTTCGAGATCACCATTTAAGAAGGCAAATTTAACATCCATTTGACATACTTTAAAAAATTTATATATATAGAAGACAAGAAATATTTTGATTGCTTCTAATCTAGCAACAGGAGCAAAAGTTTCATCAAAGTCTATGCCCTCTACTTGGGAATACCCTTTACAAACCAGTCTAACCTTGTTTCTAGCTACATTTCCTTTTTCATCAAGTTTGTTCTTGAACACCCATTTAGCTCCAATGATGTTTTTATTTTTCGGCCTTGGGAAAAGTTCCCAAGTTTTATTTTTTTCTATTCGATTTAACTCCTCTTGCATAGATCATCTTGACTAGCGTTTGTATATGTTTTTTTCTATCCATAGATCATCTTGACTAGCGTTTGTATATGTTTTAGGTTCTAACTGTGAAACTAAACATATATGAACTTGATTGTTTGCTTGAGTAGCTTTCCTTCTAGTTTGTATTCCTAAATCTAAATCACCAATTATATGTTCATGTGGGTGATTCTTTTCTAACAACTTCTTAGGAGTATAAGCAGAAGTTTTAGAGGTTGTCTTAGGAGTTTTAGGGCTTACTGGAGTTTTAGGACTTACTGGAGTCTCTTGAGGTGCTTCATGGTCTGAACTTTCTTCTGATTCTTCTTTTATATCAATTTCATTCAAAATATCACCTTCTTCTCTCTGTTGATCATGAGGTTGATGTTTAATTTGTTGCATACTCTCAACAACTTTGACATTACAGCTTTCAATAATTATTTTTAGTCTTTTATTGTAACATTTATATGCCTTGCTATGTGTAAAATAACCTAGAAATATTCCTTCATCACAATGTGATTCAAAACTTCTTAGATTACCGTCATCTCTAATATAGCACTTGTTGCCAAAGATTTTGAAATAAGAAATATTTGTAGATTTACCATGCCAAAGTTCATAAGGTGTATACCTGGTTCTCACTCTTAGTTGCACCCTGTTCAAAATATAAACTACTATATGAACAACTTTTTTCCAATATGCATTTGACAAACCTACGTCATGAAGCATGGTTCTAGCCATCTCCTTAACTATCTTGTTCTTTCTTTCTGTTACCCCATTATGTTGGAGCATTCTAGGAGTTGCATATTGTCTCTTTATGCCATGTTTCTCACAATATTCCAAAAATACAATAGAGGTATATTCACCTCCTTTGTCAGATCTTAGGCATTTCAGTTTTAGATTTGTTTCTCTTTCTACCATTCTCTTAAAAATCTTAAATCTATCCAAGGCCTTAGATTTATGCTTAAGAAAGTGACCCAAGTCATTCTTGAATAGTCATTGATAAACAACATAAAGTATCTTTCCCCATTTAATGATTTGGTCCTTGTTGGACCACACAAATCAGTGTGAACTAATTGAAGAGGTTTTGTAGATGAATGCTCTTTAGTTTTGTAAATAGTTCTTGTTTGTTTACCTTGCTGACATTCTTTACAAACATCATTTGTAGGTTTAGATATAACATGCATGTTTCTTACATTCTTGTTCTTGCTGATTTTGACTAAATTGTCAAAATTAATATGCCCTAACCTTTTGTGCCAAAGTTAACTTTCTTCTATTTGACTCATGAAGCACACATTATTTCTACCATCATTTTCAGATCCATGCAAGTTGTAAATATTGTCTTTTGTTCTTAAACCAGAAGCAATTGCCTACCCTGAATTTGTAAGAATCTTGCAGCCTTGTGAAGTAAACATCACTTTATATCCACTATCACAAATCTGACTCACACTTAACAAGTTGTGAGTTATTCCCTCCACAAAGTAAACATCTTCTAAGGGAGTATTATTTTGTAAGAGAATAGTGCCCTTACCTCTTATTTGCACACAATAGTCATCACCAAATTTTACTAAGCTTCCTGCACAATTTTCAAATGTTGTGAACTTGCTTTAGTCCCCTATCATATGATGGGAAGAAACACTATCAATTACCCATATATCTTTTCTTTTTGCATGACAGGCAACTTCAACTATCATAGCCTCAACTTTCTTGCTGCCTTTTGGCATCCATACAAGTTTCATTTTTCTATCAGATTGTTTTGCATGGACATCAGTATCTGAATTTCAAAACTTAGCTATGCGTCCAAGTTTTTTACAACTAAAACATCTCAAGCTGTTTACAAAGTTAAAGATTTTACCATCCAAAAAACTTGGTTTTCTTTTAGTCACAAATTTACAATCATTTGCCCTATGACCATATTAATGACAATGATAACAATAACTTGGGAATCTAAATGGCATATTTCTCTTGAAAGTCAAGGGCTTTTGAGTGTTCTGAGAATCTACACTCATAAGTTCATTATTATATGAGCATTGACCCCTTGTGAAGCCAGGGCCTATCATATCCTTATGCCCCTTTTGTTTGCCTAACATATCAACAAGTTTATTGCTATTGTTACTCAATTCAAGTTCTTTTCTAAGTTTTACAATTTCAACTTCTAAAGATTTGCATTGATTCTCTTTATTTTCTAATTGAGTTTGAGTTACCTCCAACATTCTTTTATTTTCTTCTAGTTGCAACTTTGTTTCTGCAACTAAATGATTAGATTTGTTGATCTCCTTTTTAAGTTCTTTGATATTTGACAGAGCACATTTCAACTCACCTTCTAAATCAACTTCACCCTCTTCACTATCATATTAATTTGAAACATTTTGAATCTAAACATCATGAGGAGTGACTCGAGTCATAAAAGGGGTCTCTTCTTGCTCTTCTAAAGAGTCCTCAGATTGGCTATCAAAAATATCAACATCTTTTGTGAGTAGGCTCCTCTTCTTTCTGAATTTTTTTCTTTTTCTTTTTGAGTTGTTAAAGTTGAAGGATTTATTCTTGTAATGTTTTTTCTTGTGATCATCATCACTATCTGTGTCCTTGTTAGGACATTGGGCTACATAATGCCCAACCTTTCCACGGTCCAAAAACTTGAAGGGCAATTTTCCTTTGTATCTCCTTGAACCTCTTTTTAATTTACTAACAAAAACAGATTCATCTTCATTGTCTAATTCTAAATATGAGCTTGTGTTAGATTCCCTTTTTGTTGTCTTAAAGGTGCCTCTTTGCTTGATGAAGCATCATTGTCGATTCTCATTTCATAGGCTATAAATATTCCTTGCAACTCTGCTACAGAAAGGGTTGTTGGATCCCTTTCTTCAACAGCTGAAACTTTTCAATCATATCTAGGAGTTAAAGGCCTAAGAATCTTTTTGACAACAATTTGTTCATCTACAGTCTCTCCAACACCTTTCATTGAGCTCACAATTTCTTGAATTCTAAGAAATTAATTTGCTACCTTCTCATCATCATTCATTTTTAATTCTTCAAATTTAGTTTTGAAGGTTTGAAGCCTTGCTTCCTTTACTTTATCATCACCTTCATAGATCTTTGACAGTCTATCCGATATTAGTTTTGAATTTTTACAATCCATTTCTTTCACAAGAATTGCATTACTAAGAGCAGAACAATTTGCATTTGTTGCTTTGGCATCATAACCAAAGGCCTTCTTTTCATCTTGTGTAGTAAGATTTGTTCCAATGTATTCAACTTTAATAGCTTCTAGAACATCAAATCCAAAAGAGGCTAGATAACATTCCATTCTGAATTTCCAATAGACAAAGTTTGTGCCATCAAAAATAGGTGGTTTGTCTAGATTTGCCATAACAAACAACACTCCAATACCAGGAGCCCTTGAGCCGATTAGACTTGTTTAATCAAGCGTTTGGCACTGATACCACTTGTTGGAGTGGTGAAGACAATGAGAGGGAGGAGTGAATCAATGTCTTAGCTTAATTTTTTGCATTTAACAAATTTGAAACAATATATGCTCTTAATATTTCAATGATTAAAAACATTCATGAATTAAATGCAATCATAAAACTAAAAAGAGAAATATTAAAACAATTAAACACATAACATCATCATGTCAAGACAACAAGATTATAACATAGTTTTTGTCCCGAGTGGAAAACCCTCATGGGGTAAAAAAACCACTTGAAAATTTTGCCGCACTGGCTTATTGAAATTTGAATCTCACTGGCGAAGGTCATTTTTGTCTCATTGACTTGACCTTATCATTGCATGTTTTAATCATATAGAAAAAACAAATTCAATACAGAAGGTTGCTTTATTTCGTTGCATAACCATCATTTTCAAAAACCAATACATTAATATCCTTAAAACTCATAAATGGGAGTCTCCAAAATAGTAGATATATTTTTACAACGTATTTTGCATTATGATTTCAAATAATGTCTCAACAGATAGTCTATTGTATCTTCTTCAAAGAACAACACATTACAGTGTCAAGTAACACTATTTAATAATACCTGTTAACTTCCTTTTGAAATGCCTTTCAGTTAGAAACTGCCCATGTACAACGACAGGTGAGAGAATGATCAAAACTATTTCTTCAAAATACCCGTATATAATGACAGGTAGGCAACACATTTTTTACTGCTTTTGTCAACAAAAAATGTTATGAACAACATTGTCTCTTTACCCATAGTCGAGGATAAACCAAAACCCCAAAAATCCAGACAAGGGTTTCAAAAAAATAGGCATCATTAACCTTTGAAACAACAAATCCATTTCCTTGACAAATGCACAAAGAGTTCAACATTTTTGGAATCATTGTTCATGGGAGACAGTTAATCAAAGATACCATGAATCTTAGCATACAACCGACATCATTAATACTGAAAGATTTAAACAAACTGATAACTACCTATCAGCAAAAGATAACTGGAGGATACTACCTGAAAATGTAGCCTAAAAGGCTACCTCTTCTTCACTAAATGACAGTCGAGCAATGTCTTGTCCAAGAGATACCATCATCATCACCTATAAACCCTAACTCCTCAAGTGTTTTTCACCTCAGTGATAACAAACAATAATTTGTGTTTTTCACATGTAAACCCTGCTTTGTATTGAACCTTATTTGCCATGTGATAAATAAACATGTGTCGATAACTTTGACATTTCCTTGTCAATAACATTGTCTCCTTTTGAAACACCTTTGTTGTCAATCAAAACATTAAGATTGCCTTGCAAACCATCATATGCAAGTGTTTAAACCCGTGACCTCTATGTAAATGATTTAAGATTTATGAAATCCATGGCCTCTAAGAAGGTCCTTCATAATGTTGTGAATATGAAACACATGAAGTGCAAGAAATGTGAAATGCTTCCCTTGTAAGCCTTAAAAAAAATTATGGCTAGAAAGCCTAGCATTAAAAACCAATAAAATACTCTTTTTATTTTGCCATAGAAACCACATTTGTGCTAATATATAGCCATGAAACCTTTCCCACATATTTGACACAATGCCAATCAAAAATGCCATCGGGGTCAACAGGTAGAATATATTGTTCATTGCACAATTTAATTACTTGTTGAGCATTTGGCGATTGGTGGTTTTGTTATGTAGGTAGAATATATTGTTCACAATTTAACTACTCATTGAGTGCTCAACGGGTCACAAAGTATTTGCAAGTTTTTGCAAAGTTTTTTCGTCAAGTTTTGCACTTGAACTTGTATGAACACTTGGTGAGTTTGAGTGCAAAACTTGCCCACATTTTTAAAAAATCATTGTAAGAAAAATTATTAAAAAAAAACCATGAAAAAATGTTGAAATACACGATTTTTTTGCTGCTATGTAAGCCCTATGCATTTAAAGGGAAAGACTACAACAATATTTGAGCATTCTTAAGCAAATTGGAGTGATTTTATAGCAAATTAAAAAAAAAAAAACAAATTTGAGGCATATTCTGTTTTCAAAGCATATAAAATATTTCTAACATACATTTTACAATTTAAATGGATTGAAATCAATTTATGCAAATTTTATTATGATTTACATTTTTAAAAAATTATCAGATTTTTTTCCTTTTTCCTAAAACATAGGGTTACAATTTTAAATGGAATGAATTCAATTTATGTAAAATTTTATTATTGATTTACATACATTTTTTTATCAATGATATTTTTTTCTCTTTTTACTAAAACATGGGGTTTACATTTTAAATTTCAAACATGTTATTTTTGTTAAAATTAATTAATGCTATTACCTATCACACTTGAAATGTGTTCAAATTATTGTATTTTTTAAATGATATTTGTTTGTGTCTTTATAAATATGCCAAGTTAGAATACAATGGCATTCAACTCCACATCAAGTTTAGACATAGTAAGTGTAAGTTATTCTATTGGAAGTAAACTTGTTGAAAGTTGTGACCTCACTTGAAAATATGTTGTAATGGAATCTCCTATGCATGAAAAAGCTTAATGGAAGCTTGTAGACATTCCTAACTATGATGTCTTGACATGTGGTAATGCCCTAGAAGAGGCAAAATGAGAGATGCAAGCATTCATTGCATTGTTGGTTTAAAATAAATTAGAAAGGGCAAGCATGCAACCAAACATAACAATCATTCAATCTAATTCAATAGAAAAAATCAAGATAGAAATAGCAGTATTGTGGGCTTCGATCATGGTCTACATATACATGGCACATCCACTTCATTTATAGCTTGAGTAGAGCCCAATAACAAGGGTTTTGTGCTTAGAAACATACCTAGAACATAACTTTTATTTCAAGGTATAAGGTGGAGCAAGGAGGTGCACAGAGAAATAGATAAGACATGTTTTTTTAGTATTACAGTAACCTTCCCTTCAACATGACAAAGGTCCACCCCTTAATAGGAGTATTTGGTGAGAACATTAATAGTTGTAGGGATACATGGCACTCTCTCCTTAAGAGATAAGTGAGAAGTTACTCTAGAATGCTATTGTAGATGCAAAGATAATTGTGGAAGATCAAAAAAAGGTAATGGTGAAAGTTTGGATATACGGTTCTTTTAGATTGTAATATCTTCATTTTTGGGTTCTCTTGCACTACAATTGGCTTTGACCTTCTCAGTGTGTGTCAACCTTATCAAAGGGATTATTTTATGTTATCAATGAGCTCATATGATCTAAGGGACATATAACACTTTCTGAAGTTATTTTTGGCTTTTGGTGTGTTCTCTAAAATTCTTAAAGAGTGCCTATTAATAGTAAGTCGCCCAATTGGGTCCAATTCTCATTATTCATCATTAGTATCATTCTAGTGTAGTCAAATTTCAAGTTCAATGTTTTTCGACAATTTTCGCAACTTTGATGTATTAATGAGTTACAATTTAATTATTTTTACTAAGGTTATTAATTTAATTAGAATAATTTAATAGGCACCTTAGTATAATTGCTCGTCAAAAAGAGGATGAAAAGTTTTTTATGTTGGATGCTGATAAAGTGAGTTTATGCATCAAGAATGTTTTAAAAAGTAAAATAAATCACTTTTTGGAGCAATAAGGTTTACTTAATTTATAAAGAGATTTTATATTATATTCTTGGAAAAGTTTCCAAAAAGGTTATGAAAGGGAGTCTTGTGAACTCATTGGGAGTATTTTGGATATTGTTTATTTCTTTGTTGGAGATTTGTGCTTGTGGTCAAATTTCTCATTGGAGGGACAAAAACCCCAATGTTTTCTAACAGATGAAAATCTGGAAGGTAGTTCGATTCCAGCTAAGAATTGACAATGTGTTAAAGCTTTGAGATTTGGGGATGAAAACAATCAGATTCCATTGGAGCAATTTCATACAGAAGTTGTCTTTGTGTTGAATGTCTACAAATAAGGGTTTGGAGCACAACGATTTATCTATATGGGTTGTATAGGTTGCTAGGTGTGTTGGTACAAAGTTATTTAATTTACAGGCAAATAATAAATTTATGTGTGAAATTATTGTGTCATGTGCGTAAATGGATTTTGGATAGAGATTTTGTGCAACTTTGCTTTATCAAAAAAATACAAAATATGACACTACAAAGCATGGTGAAATTAATTGTTTAACCTTTTTAACAAGGTTAGATTTGGATTTGAAAAGACTAATTTCTTTGTTAGAAGTGTACAAGCTTGAAGTTTGTCAAGAGAATAAAATAATTATGGAGCAAGAAGATACAATATAAGAAGTTGTAAATTATAAAAAAGAATACAACAATTGAACCAACTTCTAAAAGAAAAATGGTGAAATTCAACATCATTGCTCTATCTTGCTTTAACTTTGAATACAAACTATTTTATGGTAAAGGTGAAATTTCTTAATTTCTTTACCAAAATTCACATATAAATGAAGTTGAGATCAGGTATGAATCATTTAATGACTGTATAGATGAAATAATACCTTATTTTTGGTCATTAAATAACAAGAAACAAGAAGTTAATGGAAATAATAAAAGATTTGAAAATGGTCAATGTTAAAAGTGTGAAACCATAAAATACTTATCAATTAAATGATTTTAAATGTTATTTTAACATTGAAATTGTTGAAAATTTTGAACAAGCTCATGCTCACAACAATAATAATGAACAAGCACTCGAGTTATCACTAAGAATTCCCCACTAAAGCTTTTTTCTCTAGAGTCTACATCATGAAGGTATTTTTTTGTGTTCTTTACTATTTGCCTTTGGTCATGGTTGTTTGATGGCATTTTGATCATCAACATTGTATTTGGCCATGTACTGGGCCTTTTTGTAATATTTCATATATTTTAATATAATCTTATTTCGAGTGCCTTCCACCTTTTGTCTGAAAATAGATTAAAAAAATCAAAATGATGACTAGAATTATAATATACATCGATGCACTATGAATTTCAATTGTCGAATCAAATCAATGGCATAAGTTCTAATCTAGGCCAAAGCTTTGACATAGCCAAATTTATACATAAAGACTCTAAAATAGAGACAAGTGTCAATGAGTGTGTTAGGCCTTGCAAATTTTTCTAAGGTTTTAGTGTTTGGATCTTGTAGGGTTAGCAAAGTTCTAAAGCCTCTACTATCCAAGTCATGCTTGCACGCTTCATGGTTGCCTCAAGAATTATGCTATTAATGAAAAATAATAGATAATAAGACAAAAATTAAAAGGATGACAAAAAATTCAATTTACATTGATAACTCATATTATAATATTATATTAAACAAAAGAGTTTTCAATTTATAGACGATTTTTTAGATAGCCAGCCTTAAGCCAAGGTGCCCTAACACGAACCTTCAATTTTTGTACATAAATTATAATGTGTAGGGTTTACCAAAATCCTAAAAGTTAAAAACCCTTGACTTCCAATTTGTTTTTGTGTTCTTAAAGGTTCTAATTCATAAATGACTAGTTTAGCCTATGAGAATGCTTTAATTTGTTCTAATGATGTTTCCCACATCGTTATTTCATCAGACCCTAATTCAAATTGTCGATTGTCTCCTTTTTCCATGATAAATATTTATCATACCACTGATCAATTATGCGCTCAAATTTTAGTGGCCCTCATATGTTGCCTATGTGTCGAGTGTTGATTGCAACACACTTGCACTTCATAGTGTAGTTTCTAGTTGAGCATCAAAGCATATTCTTATGCTCTTGTGCTATAATGACATATGTCCCCAACCATTGGTTTGACTATCAGCAGACCTCACCAAATATATACATTTCATGCACTGTTGGTGCAAAATATTCACGGTAATGATAATTTAAAAGGGTGACTAGAATTACAATTTACATCAATGTACTTATCATATTATAATAAATTATGATCGTCAGTTGTATGTGGATTAATGACATAAGTTCTATTATGAACCAAAGTTTTGACATCCAAATTTATACATAAAGTCTCTAATAGAGATAAGTGTCAATGAATGTGTTAGGCCTTGCAAAAATTTCTAGAATTTTAGTGTTCAGATTTTGTAGGGTTACCAAAATCTCTAAAACCCCTATAGTATCTGACTCATGTTTGTATGCTTCATGGTTCTAATTTTTTGATGACTGGTTGAACCTATAAGCATTGTTTTATTGATGTCTCTTGCATTGTTATTTCACCAACCCCTCATCCAGATTATCACTCATACCTTTTTCATACAATGTTAGTGGATCTCACCTATTGTCTACATGAGGCTATGATTGCAGTGCATTCACTCTTTATAATGCAACTCCTCATCGAGCATTGGGGCATTATTTTGTGTTAGTGTGCTTTGGTAACACGTGTCCTCCTCGTGGTCCTAAATACTAGTAGACCTCACCAAGTGGTGTGACAAGTGGATATCCCTTATTGCAACGCGTAAGCCTTTCTCAACATAATTTATAAGCAATCTTCCCAGACCAGGTTTGCATTTGATGCACTCTACCGATAACAAAACATAAGTTGGCCCCAGGTAACATTGTGTTTTCTCTTGGGCTCGAGAATTGACTATTATTGAACAAAACATAGCAAATGATAGCATGATATGTGTCCTCTCCTAATTGTAGTGCATACTCTCCTCACAATGCAACTTTGTGGATTGCTTTTTCAAAATCTTTTGCACTAAGGGAAAACCTGTGTGCTATTCGTTGATCCAATTTATTCAACAAATTGATGGTCCACATTCAATTTTCAAAGGACCAAATGGCTCATGGGTCGTAATTATTGTCTTCAAGTTGTAAGAGAAGAGATTTAATGAAGAATTGTGATGAGATTTTTTATTTTTTTTGGTTGATTCAAAATCTAGATTTCCAATTATTGATAATATGAATATGCTAAAAAAAGTGTGTTAGCAAGAGTTTCTAATTGATATGGTTTTGGAGGTATTATGGTGTTTGTTGGGTTGATATAGTTTTTATATCCATATTTTAAGAGGACTTTATCATTAGTTTCACAAAATTGCAAAATGAGTCAAAGTACTTTCTAGAGAATTAGAGAAAAGTATTGTTTAGAGAAAGACTTGTTAAGTCAACTCTTTGGTTCCACAAAAGGGAAAAGCACACCCAAGGCACATAAATTATCAATGAGAGAATTTATGATAGAGCCAATTCGATCATGGATGCTTTTGAATCTCAATCCAAGGATGGAATTGGTTCAAGTAGTGTTATGGTCATAGAAATGCAAAGCATCCTATCTCTTACATTTGGAATTATGATTTGGTAAATTTGGTTGTCCCCAAAATCTTTGTGAACATGGCATTGATCCATGCTAATTGTAGAGCATGTGATGCAAACTCCAAAACATTGAATACTTGCAAGGGTGAGACATTACTAGTGATTAATAAAGTGTTGATCAAAGAGGTTTTTGACCTCAACCCCATGGTGAGTGTTCGAATTGATTTTGGTGAATTGAACAAGGTAGAAAAGACAAACTCGATTACAAGATAAAGTGGTTGCCACACCATGGAAATAAAGTTTTTTCTTGATTTACAAAGAATGAATTGGAGCTTTTTAATGAAAACATATTTGAGGAATATTTTAGAATCGCATACTATGCATTATGTTAGGCATTGGTAATAGATTACAAAACTCAAATGTCAATCCCTTTTATGATGATGGCTATCGATGTTCATGACAGGGATATTAACAAATATTTTGACTATGCATCTTATATTGTTGAGGGGATTCACGAAGAACTAGTGTTCTTCAAGGAAAATGAAGGAATTCCTTATTTTAAATGGTGCTCAATGCTCTGCCATATTTTGTTGTCTTATGGGAGAAAATTTTGGGGCAAATCTCTACAACCAAAATGCCAAACCCCTAATGGATATCAAATGCCTATTTAAGGATAGACCCACATATGGGAGCTACATTGTAGATATAGGTGATTTTGATACTATTGAGCCATCAGAATAGGAGATTATCTGACAATGTCATGGGATCAATAAGACCCAAAGAGAGGCAACCAGCGAAAGGATATGACCATAATTAGGGTGATTGGTTTCTTCTTTTGAGAAAAACTATCATCAAGGTATATGGTGTGAATGTTGAACCACATGTTTTTCCTAAATGTGTTCTTGATATGGTAGCATTCCTTGAAATAATGTGGGAGTTGAACACATTTGATAAGCTTCATTTGAGAAATCATAAGAAAGGTTCATTCTTCCCATCAATAATAGTATTCTCAGACTTCAAAATTGCTTCAAAGGAAGGATTGGAGATACTAGAACCTAAGCTACAAGTTTACAGAATGAGAATGGAGAAAAGGGGGAATTTTGACCCTGAATATTTTATTGATAAAATCAAAAAGGAGTAGGAAAGTCTATAAATGAGCATTAATTTAATGAGCTAGAAGATTTTATTAGGAATTTCACTTTTGATGCTAAATTCCAAGATAGAAAAGATAAATGGCTCAAAATACTCATTGGAGAAGGAAGTAGAAAGAAGAAAGATAATGAGTACAAAGGAGATTTTAGTTAGATCAAATATCCCATCATTAGAATACAAAGATTGTTAGTTTATGTTGCTACCCTTGGTCTCACACCACCCTATTGACTACAAGATCAATTGTTCAAAAACCAGTCAAAGGTGAGGTGCATCAAAAAGATAAAGAAGTGGAGCAATCAGCTCCTCAATTACCAATGGTGTTTCCTAAAGGTGCAGGAGTTGTTATCCCTCCAATGGAATCATTGCAACAAGAGGTGGTACAACCCTTATTTGACTACACTATTAATGAGGAAATTGGATAAAATAATATTGAAATGGAAGAAGTCTAGCATACCATTAGTTCTTCATAAAGACTTGAGTTACTTCACACTCCTTTAAAAAGAATGTTGTCTAGACTTGGTGGAGGAGGTAAGGTTGTACAATATGTGAGAGCCTTGACATGCAATGAATTCATATCTAATGATAAATTTGTCAAATCTGAGTTCAAAACTCTCTTGATAAAAAATAAGATAGATATCTTCATGCAAAAATTGAAGAGAAGTCAGTGAAGGAGAGATGGAGAAAATGACACAAAATTTCATGGAAGAAGTTGATTTTGATGTCAATAGGATCACTCTTAAGGAAGGACAAAATTTAGTCAAAGAGAGTGGTTGGTTATTGTAACTTAGATGGGATATAACATTTTATATAGCCCTAGATACAATGAGGTAAGATGTTGATGAGGATGTGCTAGCATCTAAAGGCCAAGCTAAGTAGCTATATTTTGGATCTCGATTCAATACTAAATTTAAAACCCTAGCCATATTGGAAATTGTTCCTAAAAACTATAATCCCTTGGTAGCAATGGATATAAATGAGCTTACTAGTAACCTGATTGTCGGAAGAGTAAGGGTGCTCCCAAGTAACATCCTTAGTAGTAATAATAACTTTGTTCAGTGAAGCAATAGCCAAAAACCTGCAAGATGACTTTGAAATTTTGTAAAAGGATCATATCATTTTCTTGCAATAATATGTTGAAGGGTGAAGTCATTGATCCCTCCCCCTCAAAGCCTAAGATTAGATCTTGCAAATCCAAAAGCTATCATCTTAGGAGACATTGTTAGAGTAAAGGTCTTAACTTAATTATGTTGATTAAGTTACCTTTATTCCCTTCTTAAGATTTCACGTTAGTTTGCATAAAGTGACATTTAATAATTATATTAATTATTAAATGTTATCCTATTAGGGATTCTATTAGGGTTTTTCCTATTAGGGTTTTATTAGGGTTTTCATGATCTCCTTTTTATAAGGATTGATCCCATTGTATTTCATATCAATTCATTCTCTCTGATATATACATTTTCAGTTTTCAGAGAACCCTTGCTTGTTTGTCTCCATCTCTTCTTTTGTGACACGTTATTTGAATGCAGGTGATCTTCGGGGTTTGTGAAGTTGTATTTTCTCAACTCCTACATGGTATCAGAGCTCCACACCTGCTGCTTCCTGTTCTTGTTTTGAAGATTTTTGGAGCTTCAAGGGTTTGGGGTTTGTTTTCTTGATCTAGGGCATACCTACAATTTTGAAGCATTTTCAGCTCAAACGAACATCGTCATTGCGTCCGCAGCAGTCCAAAACCCCTAAATCGATTGTTCATTCGTCCATTTTGGACAAAGTCGAAATTTGAGGCAAAAAAAAATTTTGCAATACGGCCGTACAGCCGTCCCCAGCTTGGTAATTTTTCCCAAAAAAAAATTTTCGTCAAAAATAATTATTTCTACGAATATTTTTTTTCATTGTAAAGTTTTTGTTTTTTATTAAAAAAAAAACAAAGAAAAAAATATATATATTTTTTCGCAGTTTTAGGGCTTGCCGGCTCGGTACCCGTAGGTACCTGCGCTTGCAGGCCTGCGGGCCCTCTTGCCTATCGGTCGGCGTACTGCCGACCGTCAACGACCTTAGTGCCGACCGGTGGTAGACAGTATTGCCAACGGAGGTACAGTGGCGGCCCCCACCCATGCCAAAAAAAAAAATTTAATCTTTTTTTTTACAAAAAAATTAACTTTAAAAAACGGTTTTTTTATTTAAAAAACATTTTTTTTCAAAAATAGCCCAATCACACTTTTACGGTGACGATCGTTTGGCCGTCAAATTTAACCCAGTCATTTTGTTTCGACGGCCGTATGACCGTCAAATTTAACCCAGCACTGGTTTTTTCCCTCTTTGGAGCTGATTTATTCCGGAGGCCGTAACTTGGGCATACGATATCATTTTTTGGCAAACGAGATATCGTCAGAAAGCTGGTTTTCTCATATTTCCAATGGTGTGGGTCTCATCACTTCATTTTTCCATTGGTGCATTCTACAGCCAGTTGAAGACAAAGAGGCTATTTTCAGTCTCAAGCTCATAACTTTTGATCAGTTTCTCCGTTTTTCGCAATCTCAATGGCGTTGGAACCATATTTTAGAGCTCTTCAGTTTCATCCATGCCATTTTTCCAGATTTTACTCCAGGTATATTTTATTCAGTTATTTGTGTTTTCACACTTTGGTGGATTACCTGGACATGTTTGCTCTTGAAAACATTTTGTTTGCATGGGATGCTTCGTTTTTGGCTATTCTTCATGTATTTCCAGCATTTTGTCCTTTTAGGATATTTTGAGCATCATTTGTAAGCTATCTTTTATGTAAACGCGCTGAGATAAAGTGCCACACTATTGTACATGCATCTTTTGGGGATTTTGCACATAAAGTTGTGCCATCTTTTGTACTCGCACTAATATTATAAAGTTCCATGAGGGGTTGTGTAGTTTACCTTTGTTTTTCCATCACATCTTTGTCCGGTGAGTATCCCTCCACGACGACATTGAAACCATACCATGGGGGGGTTGTGTAGTTTTCCTTTGTTTGCCATCACACCTTTGTCTGGTGAGTGTCCCTCCACAACGACCATGGATCCATATGATTCCAGCCTCATGCATGTGTGCTTTGTTTTGCACACCACTTTTTTAGTTGCAGGTGCTATCTTGCATACTTTCAGATGTTTCTTCTCCTTCATACACTACAGGGTGTTTCACATCATTTCAGTGGATCTGTCAGGCTCTCCCAGTTCAGCATTATGGGGGGGTATTATATTGTTCGTGCTAATTCTTCCTTGGTTTCGCTTTGGAAGGGATCTTCCATTCTCAGTTGATCAGTGTTTCAGACTATTAGTTCTTGTGCCATTTGTATCTTCGTTCCAGGTGTTTGCCTTTGTTTGCCATCTAATTTGAATAGTGTTGTATGGGCACTTATGCAGATTGTTGTCTTCTTGTTCCTGATCATCCTATTTTCAGCGGAGGTTCTTCAGCACCATAGCAACCATATTTCGACAGTTGTTTGCAGCTTCTTCTGCTTCAGTGATGTTCTTTCTTGGTTTTCTGCATCTCTTTTTGGAGTAGAGCTTTTTCCCATGAGGTTTTCTCTATTTCTCCTCTTTATAGAGATTTGGTTGTATTTGGGTACTTGATCTGGCCTAGTTGTCGGGACCCGTGTTTGTCTTCTTGCATTGTAGTTACCTTTGCTTTCTTGCATTTGTTTGTAGCTGCACTGTTGCTCATCTTAAGGGGGGGTGTTAGAGTAAAGGTCTTAACTTAATTATGTTGATTAAGTTACCTTTATTCCCTTCTTAAGATTTCACGTTAGTTTGCATAAAGTGACATTTAATAATTATATTAATTATTAAATGTTATCCTATAAGGGCTTCTATTAGGGTTTTTCCTATTAGGGTTTGCATGATCTCCTTTTTATAAGGATTGATCCCATTGTATTTCATATCAATTCATTCTCTCATTCTCTTTGATATATACATTTTCAGTTTTCAAAGAACCCTTGCTTGTTTGTCTCCATCTCTTCTTTTGTGACAGGTTATTTGCATGTAGGTGATCTTCGGGGTTTGTGAAGTTGTATTTTCTCAACTCCTACAGACATTTCCCAACAAGATAGGGATTCCTTTATGCTAAGGATTATAGAATCAAAGAAGAAACTTAAGAAAAGAAAAGAAGTAGAGAAGATCACAAGAGACAAAGGGAGTACGAATCTTGTTGATTTACTTAGAAAATGTTTTGGTCATCAGTTGTCCATAATTTTGTTGATGCATGGGCCAATTATAATAACTTGAGAAATGCATTTGTTGGCTATGTCAACAATGAAATAATTTTGAGAGATATTTTGAGCATGTGGATTCCATGTATACAAATAATGGGAAACATGTTCATCCATGCAAGGTTTGATCCATGTTCTACTAAATTCTTAAGTACTTAGGATGTGGTAGGGCTCTTGAATGATATCTCTTCTTTTAAAATCAAACTCAATATATCACTAAGAGAAAAACTTAATTCTTTTGAGGCCCTTAAAGAGTGTTTGATTCCAAAAAAATTGGATTATGGTGATGAGGTGAAATCTTTGAATGACTAGAAATCAGGATTCCATAGAAACTTTCTTGCCTTAATCACATCTCTCCTTTTTAGTGATAAATTGGATTTAGTTGTGTGCAATGCTAGTTTGGGTAGGCTATTGAAATTAGAATCAAGCCATGATAATTTGAC
This sequence comes from Sequoiadendron giganteum, assembly GCA_007115665.2. Lineage (NCBI taxonomy): Eukaryota > Viridiplantae > Streptophyta > Pinopsida > Cupressales > Cupressaceae > Sequoiadendron > Sequoiadendron giganteum. Next base: position 447,510,842 of record CM021100.1, read on the forward strand.
CAAGGAAACAAAATATCTTTTGGATGCAAGGTATACAACAAATACATGTAAGATGAAAAAAAAATTGGCATACAAATGGCTAGCAAAAGAGGTTTATGTTGCATGGTTAGAAAAGTATAATTGGTGATATTGATCTTGCATTGTTATTTTTGAGTGAAATTATGGTGCATATGAAGTGACAAGACTTTTGAATGACATCACATCTTTCCAAAGTATACTTGATGTGATACTAGAGGACAAAATGAATGCCTTCAAATCCTTTGAGGAGTACATGTTGCCTCCAATTCTTGATGCATGATACACAGTGCACACTTACATTGTATAATTGCTAAGTTGGTGAAGGTTTTGACACATGAGTGGCCTTCAAAAGAGGAGTATGTGACATGGTTGGAGAAGTATAATGAATGATGTTGATTTTTCATGTAAGTGAATATTTGTGAAATATTGGAGAAGTATAATTTAAGTGATTGTTCATGATAGAATATTTCAAAGCTCTACAAGAATCTAGATGGTAGTTGGCATATATTTTGGATATGTAATGATTAGGTGTAGTTAACAAAGATTGGAAATTTGATCGAGAGTTGGGTTAACCTTAGAATTTTACTATAAAAATGGATTGTGAGTTCAACTAAAATCATTCTTTAATCTTAATATAGTTTTGAGGGCAATGTTTTGATAAGTATTTTGTGAGGTTAATAAGGATGATCCCATGGTATTATTGGGAATACTCTAAATTCTCATACCTCAAGTTATGTAGTTTCAGAGGAAAAGTGAAACCAATTCTCTTCAGAGTGGGTGGAATTGGAAAGGATTTGATCTGGTTCACTTGGCCCTTGTGATGAGTTATAAACCAAAATGAGGAGTGTTAGAATTGTGAAACAAGCACAAAACCACGAGCCACAGGATCAAACAACAAATAAATACACCTTCTACACAAGAGATCTGCAAACAATATGTGCAATATTCTTCAACAAGAAAAAGCTACAAAAACATGAGACTCTCAAGAAGATATGAAAGCTCGAGATATAATTACAATGAGGGTTGAGAGCTTATAAGAGCAAAACCTTAAATGAGAAATGGATTAGATCATGACAAGTGTCAACATCACATGAGATAAGACATAATGACCTAATCTTAGCTCAACTTATAAAAGTATAAAAGCACTCCTAAGTTTAGCTCAAATGCATGAGAATAAATTAGACTACTAGTCAATTAAAGATTAATTAATTATTAGCTAATGCATGATAACTCTAACACCCCCCCTTAAGATGAACTTAGAAAGTAGATAAAAACCCTAAAAAGAATGCATGGTGGGTCCCGACAAGCAAGGCCATGTAAGGTACCCATGTACAAACAAAAGATCTCTATAATATGGAGAAATAGAGAAAATCTCATGGGAAAAACTCCACTCCAAAAAGAGATGAAAGCCAAGTGAAGGACTAAAGAAGCCTCCAAACAAGACAATGTTGTCCCAAAAGATAGGAACAAAGGATGAACAAAAGAACACCACTAAAGCATGAAGAAGTTGCAAACACTGTCGAAGAATGACTATTGTAATGCTGAAAACAGGAATGCAAGAGTGTCCATATGGTAAGTGATCCATCTCACCGAAATGCAAGTAACCAACCACTGATGTATATTGCATCTGAAAGTACATAGGAACAAATATTGTATGCATAGCTCACTCCAACGCAAAACCAAGGAAGTATTAGAACCAATAGTAGAAACCACCTCGTAATGCTAAAAAGGGAGAGGCATGACAGGTACACTGAAATAGAATGCCAGAAAGAAGTGCATGAAGAAGAATCAGAAACATCTGAACATGAAAAAATGAAAGTACCCACATATAAAGGGTGTGAAAACAAAAGTCACACACACATGAGGCTGCTATCATGGAAGGGACACTCACTTGACAAAGGTATGATTGCAAACAAAGGAAAACCATCAAACCCCCCATGGCACTTTATAACATAGTGTGAGTACAATAAGGCACAAAGTGATGTGCAAGATCCCATAAAAGATACACCTGTTGTGGAACTTTATTTTAGTGCATTTACATAATGAAAAATTCATACAATGGGAGCCCATAATGTCCAAAAAAGGACAACATGTTGAAAAAACAATTTTCTTATAGAAAAAGAGGAAACTAGTAGTACCATGATGAAGTACATGAAAAAGCACGCACTTTCAAAAAATATGGCACCAAAAATGTGTTTGGATGTAGAAGATATGGCATGTCGAAGTCTCCAAAACGAGAATTGAACAGCAACAACACTGAGAAAACTGAATTCTGGAAAAAATCAAAAATCCAAACTAGAAAAAACCTACACCACCGTGAAGAGCTTGAAATTCTACCTTGTTTCAAAAGAAAATGCACTGAAAAAGCCCACTGTATGGCCAAGATATGGCCTCCAGAAGTTGAGATGCAAAATTGAAAAGCCCAATGAAGAGGGGCTAAGTAGGGAAAAAGATGATCTCCACCAAATTTAGGAAAACTACCTCCAAATGTGGAGGTCTGCCAATTTAGTAGTGCTGGAAAAAATAATTCTCCAACTAGGTTGCATGTGACATTATTTGCAAAATAAATATTGCAAAATTTTTGTTTTTAAAAGTAACAAAAAAATAAAAAAATAAAAACCTTTATATATATATATATATATATATATATATTAAACAAACAAATACACTTTCTACAAAAGAGATTTGCAAACAATATGTGCAATATTCTTCAACAAGAAAAAGCTACATAAACAAGAGACTCTCAAGAAGATATGAAAGCTCGAGATATAATTATAATGAGGGTTGAGTGCTTATAAGAGCAAAACCCTAAATGAGAAAGGGATTAGATGATGAAGAGTGTCAACATCACATGAGATGAGACATAATGATCTAATATTAGCTCAACTTATAGAAGCATAAAGCACTTTTAATTTTATCTTAAGTGCATGAGAATAAATTAGACTAATAATCAATTAAAGATTAATTAATTATTAGCTAATGTATGATAACTCTAACAAGGAGCTCTAATGGGGATAAGTGATTTAACTAGAAGAGTGGGAGTATAAGTCTTTCAATCTTTTCTCTAGGAAAATCCGCCAACATCTCATGCTCCATTTTGAGAGAGGCTCCTCCCAACTCCACCATAATAGACTTCGTTGTTCTCTTATCCATACCAATGGGTATGGGTGGTGTGATGGCCCTCAAAGAGTAATTATGGACTTTCAATGTCATAATGTTCTTTCTTGGTGGCTTGGTCTTGCACGAAGATGGAGGAAGCAATTTTACTATCACTTCAACTTGTTCTCAACACTTCCAGTTGGTATCAAGGTATTGTCAATGGATCCTTGCAATAACCTAGGTTGATTTTTTTGATGTCCATATGTGATCAACCTCGTTTAAGAACACCTTCAAGTTCAACAGTCTAGGAGAGTTAAATTTTCTATGTTCACAACTCTGAAGCATGATTGAAAACCCTCACATGGTCTCAAAACATGATCGCCTTCACATCCTATTGGGTGAATATTTTGTAATCCCTTTATAGATTACAAAATGTGAATTTCAGCCATAGCTATGATGAGATAAATCTCTCCTCTCAGAAAGGGGAGGCTCCCTTATTACTTCTTACTAGAACAAAAAGTAAACTATTCTAGACTTTACAATATATACACTATTTTATCCATGTAGGGGGTGTGTTACATTCATCATTTTCTCTTATTTCAGAAAATATGTTTACAATGTTCCACAGTGTTACTTCACAATGCCTTACAATTCTAAGTATTTACTAAGCAGTAATTCCCAATATTCTCAATTAAACATAAGCATAACCCAAGAATACCAGCATAACCAAAAGATATGTAACCAGAAAACACACAAAAGAACAAAGTTTTTTTGTTGTTCTCAATGAGAGTTCTTCAATAACCGGTGATGTAAATTGGAGCACAAAGTCTTTCAATCAATGCCACGAAAAGATCCACGTACCAAATGAATAACTTCAAGCTCAAATTCCTGACAATTTTTTACCAAAATATATTAATAGCACACACCCAATCTTCAAGTAAATCATATAACACAAAGTCTATAAAACTTATCTTGAATTCCCTCCAATCGCACATAAGGAAACACCACTTATCCAATCAATTAATAAGATAAATCAATGAGAAAAACATAAGAATATTCTCACTAATTTAAATTTGTTGGCATTTCAATTATCACCTTTGGAGTGCTTATTGGAAATAAACAACTATGCACAGGTAAAATACTCTTCGAATTAGGAGGGGAAGCTCCCTCTTTTGTTGATTATGCGTAAAAAGTAAAGTAAACTAAATTCTTATCTTTTTATCTCAGTTGAGAGCACAAGGTTTATAAAACTTGTTGCATTACAGCTAAGGTTTTCTCTAGTTTCGTAATCTCAACTACAACTAGGCCTAAATTTATAACGCTTCTATCTGCTCAAGTAAATTCTAAGCAAAAGGATTTATAAGTAATAAGGAATTATTTGGGTAACTTAGACAAATTGGTTCTCAAAATGCATCTGAAGGCTCATTGCTCTTTCAGATGTACACTGAAATAGAGTTTATAAAAGTAAATCATCAAAGGATAAGATAGATCTCATAATTCCCTCAAAGGCTCATTGCTCTTTCGAGGTGTAGGCTAAAATGAAGATTATTAAGAACAAAACATCAAACAACAAACTAGATTTCAGGATTCCCTTGAAGGCTTATTGCTCTTTTCGAGGTGTAGGCTGAAATAAAGATTATAAGAAATAACATCAAATGATAAACTTAATCTCCAAATTCCCTCGAAGGCTCATTGTTCTTTTCGAGATGTAGATTGAAACAAAGATTATAGAAACAACAAATATTCAAAGATCTTGAGAATTTGGATCAAAGACTCAATGTACTTTTGATTTTATTTTCTCAAACTCAAACAATGGTTACACGTTGGGACAACAAATTATATGAAAGAGGAAAATCATACAACATACGATCAACTAAATAACACTGGACAAATATTGAACGCAAGTACATGAACAACAAGAAGGCTGGCAAAAATAACTCAGCATTTTGTTATCACAAGTATGGTTAAATTACAATGAGCAAAGGTTGCTCTTATTTATACACTCAAAAGAGTAGGAACCCTAAAATCTCCTTGAGTCAACAAACAGTTCTTGCCAATCCATAAGATTTATTCCTATGTATAAACAAATGTAGTTCTAATAGTTAACTAGAAAGACTACCTCAATTAACTACTTCTAAAACTAAAACTAACTCCATTGTACAATAGGTGTCTCCAAAAATAGACATCCATGAGAGGTGGAACAACGAGTTAACTTGGAAAAGGCGTCAAGTTTAACTGTTGTTTTAAATGCTTTGGAAAAGGTAGGACATCCCAACTGGTAGTTCACTGGTTGCCATCTTGAGCAATCATCTCCTCCAAGAAGTTGTTAACTACTTCATCATCTGGAGATTGTCACATGCCTCAACTATCAGTTTATTGCTTGTCATCAACTTGAGCAATCCTAGAAATATTTGCACACTTCAACTGGCAGTTCACTGATTAGTAACTTTAGTAGCTCTGTAACTGGAGTGATAACCTCTATTTCTTCTGCAACTTTACACTTCTGACACTTTTCTTGATTTTTCTCAATGGAAGAGTGTTGCATGATGAAACCATGAAGTTTGATTGTCAACACTTTAGTTGTGATAAATTCTCATGAACTCGTTGCATACCCAAAGTTCTAATGGTATTCAACCCTCTAAATTGGCCTTGAAAGGCTAACAGATATATGAGGTATGAAACCATATGGAATTCGTGGACTTTGAGTGTCTATGCATGTCAATTTGTCCAAATCAATCACCAAATGCACTTGATGCAAATCGGTGTCAGCTATCTTCATGAAATTGTGAAGCAAGACTGATTTGGTCTTGAATTCAACTTGAGAAAACTGCATACTGAAAATCTGGAAGAATGACTGGGCACACGCCTATACTTGAATAAATTTTTTTGTAGAGGCTAAAAATAGCTTCACCGAGGGGTAATTTTTATGAAAAATTCTAAGACGTGGGTTTTGTTGAGAATATGTTTTTGAATGAATCCACAACTTCAGTTTTTCGAAAATATGACTTTTTCTTGGACATGCAACAACCCCTCTGAAGTAGAAGTTATTTTTCCTGAAAAATTCTAACACATGGGTTTTGTAGGAACCTCTATGCTAAGCAAACCCAGAATGTCAGTTTTTGAAAAAGTTGATTTTTTGCAGAAACCTTGAAAAATGGGGGTGACGAGGCAATTTTCTAGACAAAAATTGGCACATGGGTTTTGTGGCCAATGTTGTGCTAAACGAGCCCAAAAGGTCAGATCTGTGAAAAGATGGAGTTTTATCAAGCATGCAAGAAAACCTAAGACAAAAGTAGAAGAAATTGTGGTAAGTTTTCAATCTCGAAGAAGATTAAAAAAGAAGAGAACCTGCGTTTTTTGAATCTGGAGGTTATGAATTGTTGCCTTTGAAAAGTGATGCTTGGAGATATGAACTCTGGAAAGACATCCTTTTGTGCAACCTGTTCTTTAAAATACAAAGAATGTTGAAAAATGCCTTCATTTGATCCTTCAAATGTTGTAGAGAAGAAAGCTTATGTGTTTGGAATTTGAAGTCAACCTACAAAAACAATGAGAAAGGACATCCAAATGCTTGATAATATCATTTGGAGGTGGAAGCATTAGTTAGGGTGTATAAACCCTAATTGAAAAGTCAAATTGCATGATTGAATGTTAATTAGAAGTTTTACCCAAATTTTGGGACGCCTAGGCATGAGGAAGCCTTCAAAAATCGTAGCTCAAGTCAAACTGGGCCTACTCTGACCTTAGCCATCCAAGTTTCACCAGTGTTAGAATATTTTTGAAGAATTTTGTCTTTTTTTGTGATGAACTGCCTCTGTTTGATCCTGAATTTTGGATGGTCGATTGATCCTAAAGCTTGTTTGATAGATTCTTTGCAGATCGTGATCAATTTTGAGATGTTCTTGGGAGCTGAAAACCCTGAAAAACTGGTTTTGATGGCTCAAATTTCTAGTTACCTTCTTGAGATAAGGTTCTCTTTTTTTCCAGTGAGCCATTTTCCAGATGATTTTTAATTTCTTAAAATTTGACCTCTTATGCTTCAATCTGCAACTGCTAGTGATTGCCAATCCTCCTAGACTAGATGTTGAATTCATCACGAAGTTGGAAGAATCCCGGAAAGGATGATTGGTTGTGCAAGCTCTGAAAGTTGGTTTAGGAGGTTCAAATTCTTGGGTGCCCCTAGCCTATAGGGGTACTTTTGTGCTTCTGAGACACAATTTGCACCTTGTAATCCTTGACGAAATGCTCCAGTTTGGTATTCATTGTCGAGAGTTTGACTGCTCTGATGTATCTATTGACGATTTCATTGCGAAGACTGAGCAACTCTGAAGAAGTCTTCTTGGAAGTCACAAAGCTTGAAAGCAACATCTGATGCTCCAAAAAGTTGGGCGCCTTTTGCTAGAAGGGTGCATTTTTCTCTATACTTAGCCAATTTTTCATTTTTTTCAACTTGCCTTCACTTTCAGCATTTCACGCTTGATCTTCATTTATGAGCATTTGACAGGTCTCGTGAGTTGGTAGTTGGATTCATCACGAAGCCGAAAGGATTTTGAGCAGATGTCTTGGAGAAGATAGCTATTAAAAACCACATTTGACTGCTCAAAATGTTGGGCGCCCCTGGCTAGCAAGGGCACTTTTGTCTTGATTAACTGTCATTTTTTATGACTCTTGCTTTCAACATCTTTCGCCTTTTCCTTCATTTTCTGGTGTTTGATGAATCTAGTGAATTTTCTTGATGATCCATCGAAAAGCTAGCATAATTATGAAGAAGACGACTAGTTTTGCAATTCTTAACAACTGCAGTTGGCCTCTTGAATTCATGGGCGCCCCTGGCCTGTAGGGGCACTTTTGGCTTCAATGTTATCATTTTTCTAAAGATATTCACCTTCTTTCGCTTTGTGTTCATCGTGTTGCTTGACCTAGTTAATCATCACTATGGATGACGCGAATGTGTTCACCATTGTGATTGCTTTCATCACTTCACGTGCACGAGCATTGAAAATTTGACCAAGGCATTGACTGCAAAGACATCTCCCTTGTGACAAGGCATGCATCTTCTAGACTTAGAATATTTTTGCATTTTTCAACTTTTGAAGTTCTCCTCTGTCATTGAGCATCTTTTCGAGCATCTTTCACCATAGAAACTTTTGTGGAGCGCTTGAAGCTTAGATCTTGATACCTGGTACTGGGCATCTACCATTGATGACCTAAGAGGTCCTATTTTTTCTCCTAAAAAAGTGAAATAGACCCACCAGAGAAAAAATGACTTTTTTATTATTCTAACTTGACCAGTGTGATCGTGAAGTGAAATTAACCTATCAAAATCATTTTGATATCAAAATCATTTTGAGTCATTGGTGGACAGATCCTATTTTTTAGGGTTTTCTAAAAATAGGAGCCTAAAACCCTAATTTCAAAATTTTCAAAAATTGACAAGTATCCTCTTGACAAGAAACCCACAAAACCCTATGCTTCATTTGTCTCTCAAAAATTTCTAGGAAGAGAAAATTGCTATTTCTTAGAGACTTTGACTTTTGTTGACTTTTTATGACAAATTTACAAGATTTTATCCATTTTTATCAAAATTCCTTAATAAAGCAAAAAAAATATTTTGGGTACAACAGAATTCGATCCAAAACAAAGGTCAATATGTAAATTCACCTTCTTTATTGATTGGAATTGATATGCAATTTGAACTCAAAGTTTCAAAGTTGGAATACAATTTTGGCATCACTTCGTTGCAAAAGATTAAAGGTCCAAAATACAAATGAGCTCTCTCATATTTATAGGTGAGAGCCAAGAGTTAACCTAGGAAAAAGTCTAACTACTTTGACTTATTCAACGATGGAGTCCAAAATTATTGGAGGACTTCAAAGTTGTTACATGTATTTACAATTTGACAAATGACATGTAAATTGTCTTTGGCTAATTATAGAAACTTGAAATCTAATCTGAGGCATGGTCAACCTTCTTCAACATTTTTCATCAAGAAATCATCATGTTTCTTCAGGATTGTCTGTACTTCATTATTTGAAAATGAAGTATGCTTGATGATTTCTCAGGCTCTTGATATTGAATCTCTAACAGTGTTGTAGGCTTTTTCATGTCACCCAAGATACTGCTTTAGATTACTCAAAGATAATTGAAGATCAAAAATTCGATCCATTAGTAATATTGAAAAATGCCTGGTCTTCAAACTCCTTATGAATCATGTCATAAACTATTGAACCACATTGTTTGGGGGAAGTAGCTTTTAATTTCCATATCGCAACTTACATGGAATTTCTTCAATTTGATTTATCAGCTACAAGTCATGTTCCTCACCAAGTTCTTGTGCAAATTGTAGATCATTAAGCAAGTTGGTGAGAATAGTGTCTTTGTGAATCAAAGACTCTTCAATTTCCACGTACATGTCTCAGTTGGGAATGATCCCAAACTCCTCCAATTTTTCTCTCTTGAGTTTCCTCATCTTAATCCAAGATTGTACTTTATTTTCCATGTCTTCTTTCTCTTGAGAGAAAGCATTCACAGTGTCATCTAGTTTTGCTCTTATGTTTTCCATCTTTTCCAGTTTTCCCATGGCTGACCCTAGCATTTCTATTCCCAATGCGATCAAGCGGTCAAGATATTCACCAACTACTCTACCTCTAGCATGTACCTTTTCCACCTTCTGCATGATGGGATTCTCAATTCCAACTTCAATTTCCTTAGGTTTGATGGATTCAGAAGATTGAGTGATCTTTTGTAGCACTGGCATGAGTTGCTTTGTCTTAGCTTTGTAGTGATCTTTCATATTTTTCTCCTTGTAAAATTTCTCAATGAGTGAATCTCAAACTAATTGAACATCTTCCTTCGCACTATCATGAGTCACTTTACCCAAGTCAACCCTTGTGACATATTATTCTGTAAGATCTACCTCTTCATAAGTTTTATCATAGGGAGGTTGAGCTATCTCTAAATACTTATTACCTTCTTTGTCAAAAAGCATCCTTGAAATATTTTTTGCTTTCTTTTTGGTTCTAGTCTTGGCAATAGCAAGTTGTGCAAAGTTGAATTCATCAGGAGATATGGCCTCTTTCCTTCTCTTTGGTGCTTGTTAAGACAACCATGGTGGCAATGGTGAACTCTCTTCAAGTTGTGTAGTCATTGGACAAGATGTAGTAGTTGTGTTCATAAAGGTTGTAGTCATAATGGGAGAAGTGTTAGTCAAAATAACCTTAGGAATTTTAGCTCTAGAGAAGTTTGCACAAAATCATTCAAAAATTACTCCAAAACATAGTGTGATATGAGATCAAAATATGGTGATGACAGACTTGGCAATGACATAGGAGAACTAATCACATTGTCTAAACCTTGTCTTGGGATTTCAAAAGGCAACCTTGAGATGGGAGAAGAATGCACAGAATGAATCAAAATATCAGGTGCCACAACACTCGTTACTAAGGGAGGAGGATTAACAAGGACATTGGGTGTAGATGTGGTCATAGGAGGAGGGAAGGAAGTAGACACAACATTTTCAATGGGGAACAAGGTGATAGGTGGTTCCTCAAGAATATTTTCATGAGGAGACATATATGCTTCTTTATTATCCTCCTCATCAATTTTCCCCTCTTCTTGCACATGTTCCTCTCTTTGCACATGTTCCTTTTCTTGCGCATGCTCCTTTTGGGCCTCCATGGATGGTCCCTTTGCAGATTTCCCAGCCTTCTTGCCACCCTTGACCACAAATTTGATCTTAGTCTTTGAGACTCTACTTGAGCTTGGAGCATCATTTTTATTTTTGGTCCTTAACTCTGATTTCTTACCTGCTTGTATTTCAAACTCATCTTTTGATCCCATGAAGAAAGGTTTTAATTGTATATCTCTTTCATCCAACCAAACATTTGTATTAGCCAAGATTGGTTGAAACCTTTCTCAGATTGATATCACTTCTTTTCGAGACCATTGGATTGAAGGAAGAGGAGAAGCTGGGATCTTTTTCCTTTCATATTCAATATCTAGAATAGAATCTTCATCCTCCATGTCCTTTGGGATATCAACAAGATCCAATTCTCTTATTTGATCCAAAGTAAGTTTGTAAACCATCCTCCTAATCTCTCATTATGTCCTAATGTCGGCCCAAATGTCTTTGAATTGATGCACATGAGAGAAAGCCATTTTGATCTGAGACTTCATGCCTTTGTAGTCAAAGTTAGATCTTTCCTTGTACAATTTGATTGTCACTTGTTGCATTTTTTATTCAATCGCCTTTGCCTTATGTGAGGTCAAAATGGAGTCCTTTCCAATTGGCAATGGAAATTTGAATCCTGAATTATGAGCTTCCATTTGTTTATTATGAACCGTCACAATCTATCTACATAACTCCATTAGAACAATTTTTTCACTAGGATAACGTGGAAGCATGTATGGATAGCTAGCAAAGCATCCTACTCTCAAATAAGTAAAATTTAGAAATTGTAGATACATGCATCCATATTTTTTTACTGTCTTCCATGCTTCATTTGATACCCTATTTTTTACTATAGGCACACGTGAGTGGTCCAAAGAAGGCATCATTCACCCTTCTAAAGTGCTTGATACTACCCTTTAGGGTGATCTATGGAAAATATTTGAAAATTGGTGTAACCTTCCTATCACCTTCAGAAGTCAGACCTGGAAAGTTTTTCATGGAGGCCACAACATAGACCAAATATGAGGTCATGTAAAACTTGTGCTTTGTATGCACCTGGATCAATTGCTCATGGAGAGCATTGTTGATTTCCTCTCCCCAAAATATTTATTGCTTCCATTTCAGAATGATCTTAATGTATGTGTACATCCAGTCCTCAAAATAAAATGAATTTGGTAAACCATGCATTTTGTTGAGAAGAGTGATGAGGTCGTTTACCTCTTCAATAAAATCACTATGAGGAGAGTTTTTGGGTCATCTAGTAACACCTCGCCTAGGAGCCTTGAGCCATTTATTGTTGGTCATTTTCTTTGCAAAATCGGGGTCCTTATCATATTTTTCTTGTGTGGATTCCTTACAAATATCCACATATGAATCAACACCTAGACACATGAAAACTTTATCAAAGAAATATGAATCTAACTCCATCACCACATTATCATTTGTATCTCTGATTTTCCTATCATCCTTGTTATATTGAGAGGCAACTTGTATCACTAAATTTTGGATTCTAAGCAACTATCGGGAATGAAGCAACAAGATGTATATTGCTATGAATTATTGACTTCATCCCATTGGTTACTAGTTGTTTCTCAGATCTCTCAACAAACTCACCTATGTCTACATGTTTGATCTTTGTGTCTTTGATTTCATCCACATTCGATGAGACCACTACATGAGGAAGCACACCTTGGTATTTGTACTTCATTGTTTTCCCCTTGGAAGGAAACAGATCTAACATCAACGAAAGAATGAAATTGCAAAAATATAGATGCAAGATCTTGAGAAACATGCACAAAGGAGCTACATGAGAAGATTAACAATATTGCAGATGTTGGGAAAAAAATTGCATTTAGGAAATAGTAGAAAGGTTTGAAAATAGAGTGATTGCACGAAATATTGGGGTTTGAGCATGGTGGGAATGGAAAACGGAGCATAAAGGATTAGCTTGGCAAAACGAGAAACTTTCTAGTGTTAGAAATTTTGGCAAAAATGAGTGTATGCACTAGAAAATAACGAAACTGCAAGTGGAAATTTCCTTTGATGAAAAAGTTGTAAATTCGATAAAAATTACCAAAATTACAAGGAGGGTAGTTTGTTGATTTTTGCTAAATTGTCAAAAAGTACCAATTTTACAAACTTGGGAAAATCAATTTTGGTTATTGCAATTTCAGTAAAAATATTTGATTTTACAAATGGGAAGATCATCTTTTGTCAAGTCGGGAAAATTTCCCGATCTTGTAAGTAAGAACGTTTTTTATTGTAAATTCGGTAAAAATTATCGACATAGCAAATGGGTAGATCAAATTATTGCTTTGTCAAATCAAGAATTTTTTTCGATTTTACAAGTATCCTTTGGTCGAGGAAAATCCCCGACCCTACATGGTGACACTGCCATGTTTAAGCGGGTCTTGCAGAGTGTTAGCACGAGATCTTTCTCCACATGTACACTAATGGAAATCAAGGTACAAAAAACACCAATATGTCTATATCAGGTTTTGAAATGAAAGAGGTAAAAAACCCCACGCAAACACAACAAAATGTGGAAATTTCATAAAAGCATTCTTAATCCATGCATGGGGTAGTCAAAGGTCTTGCATTTTTCAAGTCCAACTCAATCAACATGACGCAAAAAACACAAAGGATGTGAACTCCAAAACATACCATGATATGAGAGAGGAAACTTGAAGACTAGGGTTTGCGGATAGAGCAAAATATAAAGAGCAGACCAATATATAGAAGAAAATGCAAACATATAAAAAAGAAACAAAACCATAAACAATCCTTAAAAATATACAAATACGTGATTAAAATGAAACCCTAAATGATTAAAGCAATAGCAAAGATGAAAAGAGAAATTACATACCCAAGGGTAGAGAAGAACCCTAGGCTTGAATCCCGACTGAAATCCATTCAAACCACATGCCAAATGAGGTCGAAGATCTCAATCGAACTCACAACAAATGAAGAAGAAAGAATGAAAAGAACAAAAAGGAATTAAAATGGTTTAAAAAGACATTAAAAAGATAATTAATGCACTTAGTGCGCAAACCGAGATTGTAATAAAATTTGACGCACAAACAAGTTGATTTGACTATGACTTGTAATTTCAAAAAAATCTAATGATTTTACAAATTTAACTTGTAAAGTTGTGAAAAATCACCAACCTGACAAGACTTGTGCAATGTTGACTTGCAGGGTTAGGGAAAAACCTCGACCTTGCAAGTATCAAAAATATTCTAACTCCTAACAACTTGATTTTTGGTACTTGGGCAAAAAGAAGAATTTTGATGAACTGACGAAGGTTATTGTTTGGATGACGTTCCGATACTTAGGACCACACACGGGGGCAAATTGATATTCACCTCGTTTTACGTGCTTAGAGTGCACAAGACTACGAAATGGACAAGTTCTATAGGGGTTATCCTGTGAATCAAGCGCAATTGGATTCAAGGATAACACATCCACACTTCACCACTACTAACAACAACAACAACTAG